>CM044111.1:11906445-11958945 GCA_024174645.1 Lemna minuta
CGAGCATTACCGTAAAGGTCGTGCCAGTATATGATGTTTACCCTATATAATATATATGGGTCCCTCATGTTTAATTCCGCATACATTTTATACTTAAAAATTTCAGTAATTTCCTCGGTGTGGGACTATTTTACTTCTTTCAAGCTAATTTCAGGTGACGTGGCGTGATATCAAGCGTCGGATCGTCCTCGCGTTGATCGAGCGGCGTTGATCGCGTGGACGCGCGGTCCACTCAATCATCAAATCAAGCACGTGCATAAATGTTCACTTAAGTGAACAAATCCAAACCGTTGATCGCATCCATTATAATGGTCCAGATTAATTTCTACCGATGGACATCACATTAAATCAACATCACACGATCGAAATCCAACGTACGAGATTCAAGACATCGTTTCGATCAAAGAGGCGCGATCAAAGCCGTCCATCGTGAATAACCGCCCCATCCGACGGCTAAAATTCAATTTCGCTCATTTAAAAGAACGTCCTTCGCGGCGGAAGAACGGTTCGTGATCTTTTCTTGATTTCTCACTGTTTAGAGAGTCAAATCGTGCGCCGTTTCTTCCTGCTTGTTTGAAACTCATTTCCGTTCAATTCTAATGCTTCACTTTCAATTTCGATCGAGAGACGAGGGAGAAATCAAGTCTTGAACATCAATATTCATCTTCGAATTTTCGGAAAGAAAAGCCTTGAATCCGGCGATTAATTGGATCAATTCGAAGGTTAATTTGGGTTATATTGGTTGATTTCATCTTAATCTTTCATCATTTAACATTAATTTCTATTTTAGAATCGTAGATTTAGTTTAATTTCATTTAATTTTCGATTTTAATTCATTTTTCGAAACGAATTTTTCTCTCCTCTTCAATCTTTGATTTCTCTTCGAATTCTCCACCAAATCACTTGATTTTTGATTCCGTGGATTCGATTTTGAGTTATGTTTCTTAGTATATCAAAAACCCTAATTTCTAAACCCATTTCATCGTCCGATTTGACCAAAATTCAAGGATATCTCTCAAAATTCCCTAATTCTCCGTGGATTCGACCCTTAATTACCATTATACTAATTAATTACTTTGATTAATCTTAAATTGGTAATATTAGAACTTTATTTTGACACTAATTCGTGTGCATTCAATGATCATACGATTTAGTTTCAATTAATTACTTTGACACTAATGTCAATTAATTACTTTGATCATACGATTTAGTCTCGTCAAAGATTTATAAAATAGAAAGTATCCGTGAAATCTCCTACATGATAAAGTTCAATAAATGACGTGCTGAAAGCTACAATAAATAATGTGATAAAATAATGAGTGGATATCTAACCATGATGAAGGAAAATTAATCGATCAAAATTTAAAACTTGGACATTCTAAAACCAGTTTTTAAAACTCCTTCAGCCTTTTCAATGATAACATGAATCTTTGTGGACCAAAAATTGCCTTCTCATAAAGTATACCAAATATTTTCAAGGCCTTGTTGATCATTTTAGTATATAATTCATGGAAGTAGACTTTATTCACTTTATTGACCAGTTTCATTCATTTACATAACTAGATAATATTACATTTACCTTTAGAATGTTGAGGCTATATTCATTTGATCACTTTCATGCACTCAATACTTAGAGAAACTAAATATATTTCTCAAATATGATTTATGTATTGAATAAGCCCATAAAAATACATAGTTTGCCCCAACTTAATAAGAATGAGTATTGATCCCATTTTAATACTCTGAAATTCCTATAAATCTCTCTCCCTCTCCCTCTCTTATAATATTTTTTCTTCTATTGAGATCTAGTCTCCTAAAATTCTTGATCTGAATATGTTCTTGAGTGTTTTTTTATGATTTGAGCCCAAGAAATGTTGACAACGCCTGGATTGTAATTATTAATTTTCCCCTTAGAATTCTTTCATGAGAATGGAATGATTATCAAGAATAGAGAAAAAATAGATATGATTCAATGCATGATTCAAGTTATCTTTGTGTCTTTTCATGTGATCAATGTTTCTATAGCCTTATTTGTGTAAGTTTTGATTTCATAAAAAATTTGTTTATTTTCTTTCTTGAATTGTGAGTTTTTCCCTAAAAATTTTATGTCTCCAAACTCTCTCTTATTCAGAGTTCACTTAATATTATAGATTTGATTCATCAGAACCCTATCTTTGTTTGATTTATGAATATCACTTTGTCTTTGTCTAAAATCTAAACATATTTGATTTTTGAATCATATTCTACTCCTAAATGTTTGGGACACCTCAATAACAAAAGAAGCATCCAAGGAGGCACCAAAACAATATACCTAAAGGAGAAATTCAAGGATTAGGAGTCATCCATATCAAGTAAACAACATGGCAATCTTGACTAAGAAATTCAAGAATCTATCATTGGAAGACGTGTATATATCAAAGGAATTTGAAGACATGAAGAGGAGCAAGCCCATGAAGATGTGGTACCACCCTTTAATCTATTGAATCCTTAAAACACTTTCCTGACATAGCCAAATCCTTCTCTTGACCTAAAACCTTTAATTTTGAGCCTTTGACCAAGTCAAACCACTTTCCTAAAATTTAGGAACCCCTTGAACAAGTCAAACCATCTCCCTAAATTATAGGAACCACGTTTAGATTCCCAAAATCCAAGTTATTTGCATCCTAGATCCTTCTTTGACCAAGTCTCCTCTCCAATTGTGGGATTAAACCTAGGGCGTTCAAGGTCACCAATCTTAAAAATTCACAACATCCCTCTATCAAAACACCATCCCTTACACTTCTCTTTGAGAAATTATGATTCTCCTATTTTGTCCCACATCAATAACTCTACTCTTTATTCACAATTATGCTTAATTAATCATCTAATAAAGTGAGAAAACTTTCAAATTTACCCTTAATCTATTCTTTTATCAAATATTTATTTCATTTCATCAAATTTCTTTTTTTCCCTACCTAGTGGAAAATTGAGTGACATCTTCTTTAATCATGTTCTTCTAGTTGAACCAAAATCTTCATGAGCTAATCTAGACTCAACATTTCTCACAGTGTTGGATTCCACTACATCTCTCAATATCTCTAAGAATAATCCAACCAACCCTTCTATACTAAATAAAAAAAATTTGAGTGGCCAAGTTAAAAAGTAGGACTATATAGTATGAGGGATAATGATGGTATATATCCTATATGGAAAAGAGCCCTATAAATAAATGAATCAGTAGGTCCATTGCAGGACACATAATAAGAAGGTACAATAATAATATTTAAAACCAAATATTAGATATATTGACACACACACACATCTCTATGTGCTCTTCTACTCAAACTTCAATGTAGATGTGTTCAAAGCATTTTTTGTGCTCTGTTAATGTTGAGATTTAATAAAAAAATAACACCTAATTTTTTATGCTTTCTCTTGCACTTGAACTTGTGAGGATTTTTTCTTGGCCAAGCTCAGTTCTCTCACCTAATTAACGATGAATTTTCATTTATTTTATATTTACATGAATTTATGTGAAATTTTTATGATTGACCATGAAATGCTCTAGGATTTGATTGCTTGAATGCTGATAGCCATTTTATAAGAACCATGAATTTCAGTTCACATAAAAGGTTCTTCTTTGCCGTGCGTCCAAGCAAGTAGAGCCTTTGATCATTGCTTGAGCTTTGACAACTCTTGTCAAGAAATCGTAGATCTCAATCTTTGATCACACCGGTGACATAAGTTAACTTGCTCATTGCCTCTAGGTTAGGAAGAGTTTTCTCCATGCACAAAAGGTGTAGTTAGGTTTAGAGTAGGAGTAGAATCTTATTGTATTTTGGCAATTTTTGTTGCAATTCTAACTCTTATGATTGTGTGGGTCGTTCTTAAATATCTCCTACATTTTATTTGCAATTGGAAATCAGTTTGATTTGATGGATTCCTTTCTTCTCCTCTTTCAAAGTCTTCTATTATCTTTAATTTCTCTTCTAATTTTTTTCCATTGATTTGAATACATTTGACTATGTTTTCATGTACGATTTTAATCAACAATGACTAAATTTAGAAGAATGAGCCGCGGAATCTAGTCATGCATCCAAAATACTACAAAATTATTAATCTTAAATGGGTCAAGGTGAAAAGGAACACAAATAGAGAAATTCTCATGAGCAATGCTCGTCTAATGGTACATTGAAAGGTATGAACAATAGGAGATTGAGGACTTTAGGCCTTAGGTTTGGTGTGTATATAATTTTAGTCAAGGAATTTGGCTTTCATCTCTAGAATTCAAGATATTTTTACCTCTGTCCTTGATTGAGATCCTTGAATCATCTCTCAATATCACATTACCCTTATATGATTCATCAAGAACCTAAAACAAGTTTCTCTCACATGTACGTACTTGCACCTCTATCAAAATAACCTAGTTCATTTCTCAATTCACCATGAGAAATTTCATGGAGCAGACTTTTGTTGTTTCCATGAGTAGAGACATCTCAGTGGCCTCTTATTCAACCACATTGGCCTTCTCAAACATGTCATTCTTTGATGAATCTTTCTTAGGATGACTACATTCATGAGCAAGATGACCAAGAGCTTGATGATCGTGGCATCTGAACTTTTGGCTTCTCATTTTCCTCACCTTTGTCGTCTTCATTGTCTTCCGTGACTTGTGCCTCCACTGCAACCTATGCTTCTTCTACATGAGTGATCGATGAAACCAAATTTAGAGTTTTAATTAGTCATTGTTGTCACTTCAATTCATATTGATTATTTCTATTTCCTCAGTTAGTATGATGGCTAACTAAGGTTCAATCCTCAAGAAGCCTAAGTAATGAGATTAATAGACTAAAGTAGGAAGAAGAGATACTACTAGGTAGTGAAAGATGGAGATGCAAATTTCATTTTATAAATATGTGATATTTTTTATTGAGATTAGGGGTAACAACCAAATGGTAATCTTATGTATTGAAACATAGATATATATAAGAAGATTGATAAGGATATTGGATTTAAGATTTTTTAAAGAGAATAAGAAAAATTAGAGAAATGATAGTGAGAGAATTTAGATATGAAGAACTAGTTTCATAGAAATATGAGTTTTGCACTAACAATGTAAGGATAACCAAGATGTTCATGTTGGAATCTGAGGTTAATAATTGATATGCACAAAAATATGGTCGTTAAGTTCGCAAATTCACGTATAAAAAATATTAAACTTAAGTATTCAAATTCAGATTTAAATCTAGAATAGTGGCGAGTTGAGGTTTAATCCACAGAGAGGAAGGTTAAAAGATTGAAATCAAGAGATATTTTTTTAGTATTTTTAGATAAAGAAAGCGAAAATGATTGATGAAAGGAAGAAGATGTACACAAGAAATGAAATGAACCGATTAGACGTTTTTAAACTCCTTTTGAATATTGAAAACCTTTGATCGATGGTGGAGAAACGATTTTAGGGTTTGAAAAGGTGAAAGTTTTGATAAAAATATTTATAAAATAGAAAATATGGATAGAAGATGATTCTAATATAAGGATTCATGATAAAAACACATCTAGTGATGCTCTCTAATCAAAACATACCTTCAAGAGCTTTTACATTTTTCTTAGATTTGGTGTCTTGCATTCAATACAAGGAATACTGATACAAGAGAAGAAACACACTAAAAATGATGTTTCATACATAAAGAATGATCAATCATTGCCTTCTTTGCTTATGGCTAGAAAATGCTACATGCACACAATAAAACATTAAGAACCCTATTTTTTTGTCCTAGAACTTAATTCAACCCTAGCAGATTCGTAGAATTTGAAATGACGATCATACCCACAAAATTTCAGCCCCTAACTTGATCAGGATTGTTGAATATCAAGCTTTTAATTTGGAGTGATATGGACCGGGGATTTAATTTTATCTCTCCTCAAATCGTGCCGGTCAACTTGGTCCACGCCAATGAAACTTTGCGTAAACACAAGAAAATAATATTAAATGTCCCTCAGCTCTCTCCTCTCTCCTCTCTCATGTCATCTCTCTACTCTCTCCTCTCTCATGTGATGGCAAGGAGCATCGACGTGCGAGAGGGAGTGTGGAGAGATGCATGGGAGGCACGAGAAGAGCGGAAGAGAAAGAGGAAGAGAGGGAAGAAAGGAGGAAAAATAAGAGGAGAGCATGAGGAAGAGAGAGATAGTGAGGGAGAAAAGACTCTCTCTCTCTTTTGTCTACTCAAGCGCGAGAGAGCGCGAATTAGAAGGAAAAAGAGAGAGAGTGAAACTAAGAAGGTAGAGAAATGTCATGAAAATTTCTCTTGAGCAGCGCGAGAGGGAGAGGCGAAAGATGACGGAAACGGTGAGGGTGAAATAGCTTATGCGCAGTGGAGAAGTGGCTGCAGAAGGTGGAGAAAGCAAGAGGGAAGAAATTGGAAAGTGGAGAAGAAGAGAAGAATGAGGAAACGTTGTGCGAGAGAGAGAACATGATGCAGAATTTTCCCTCATGCTCATGCGCAAGCACGAGAGGGAGAGTGATAGAGAGTGAAGAATCTGGAGAAGGAATGACTTCGGTAAAACATTCCTCCTCTCCCCCTTACACGTGCGTGCACGCATGCCAGACAAGAGAAAGATAGAGCGATGTGACAAAAACATTTCCTCCTCCTTCCCTTACGTGCGTGATGAAGCATATCCACGAGGTCATTGAAAACACGCAGACACACGTGTAAATAATTTCCAAACTCACCAGTTTTAAAGATTAATCATGAATTAGATAGTATAGAGGTGAATAAGGGTCGAATCCATAGAGAATTATGGTGTTTTCGAGGTATTGTTTGAAATTCTATCAAATTAGACAATGAATTGAGGTGATAAGTTAGAAATTTTGGTAGATTTAGAAAGAGAACTCAAAGAAAAATCCATGGAATAAAAAGTTACTTGATTTGGATCAAGATTTGCGGAGAAATCAAAGGGCAAATTAGATAGAAATTTCAGAACGCAAAGAGAGAGACATTCGAAATTAAAAATTAAATTGACTAAATCTATGATTCTAAATTACAATCTAATGATACTGGATGAAAGATTAGGAGGAAAACACATAATCTAACTCGAGATAGCGATTAAAATTATCCAATTGATCGATGGATCAAAGGCTTTTCTTTCCGCAATTTCGACGACGATCGTCGGCGTTCAAGAGGCAAATTCTCCTTGTTCTTTTAACAAAATCTCAATTTCAACTACTCCGTCGGCGCGAAAATGTGTCTAGAAGAAGAAGAAAGTGAGAGATTCAAGGATGGTGGTGTCTAGATAGTTTGATTACTTGAAAGCATCCTTGAATGATTTATATCGTCAAAGAGCATGTCAATTTATAAGAAGAATTGGGCTTAATCGTCAGATCAGCATTTCAATATTCGATCAATGGCTCTGATGAAATGCATAAATGCGAATCGTTACGCTTAAATCGTGCATGTGGGATCGAAGATGGACCGCCGAGATTTCACCACATCGCTCGTGAAGAAGAAATGCGTGAAACACTTGCCGTTTGATCTTTATTTAGAGCTCTAGGTGCATTTCATCGGTTTGAATCTCAGCCGTTCTAACTCCTTAGATGAACGGCTGAGAATAAATCATTTTAAAATAATTCGCTGATGAACTAGAGTGCGCCAGGTACCCGTTCACTTAAGTGACAATCAACAGTCGCAATTAAACTGTGCGATCGAATGCTTCACATGACGCGACGTCACTTGCGCATATAAAAACATTAAAATAGTCCCACATGATGAAAATGAAGGTGATTCGACATGTATATAAGGTATGCGCATTACAAAGAGATATCGTTACCCTGAAATGGAAGCTTAATCTCTATATTAACACTCTCACACACGTGCGCACACAAACACATGCACATGCGCACACACACATGCTTGCACACTATTATGCATGCGCCATGTTAGCTGCCACATCAGCAAAATATTTTCTAATGAATGAAATTTTAAATAAATCAAATTAAATTCAAAATATAATTCAGAAAAACTCTAGAGAAATCCCTAAAAATTAGAAAATTCATAAATTTTAAATATAACTCCAAATTAATCCAAATTTGTTTTTTTGGATCAAAAATTGTATTTTCTATTATTCTAAAAAGTCAAATTTAATAAATAACAAGAGAATAAATTTTTATTTAAAAGATACAATCATTTCTTTTAGATTCTAAAACTTTGAAAAATAAATGAGGGTATAAAAACTGATTTCTTTTATTATTTAGCATTAAACCTAATTATAATCTCAAATACAAATGGAGATAATCTAATCTTAAAATATTTTTCTTGAATTTATCATAATTATCCTTAAATTAGTACATTTTGAGATTATGACTGATTTTCATAGAATGATAGATAAACACTAAAAAAATATGATGACATGCATTAGAATTGAATGTTTTATGCCTTAATTTGCATTAATAATCATCTATTTTCATGTATAATTTGCATATTATCACTGCGCATGCGTGTGCGGAAAGAAGTGTGAGGTAGAGATGGAGAGGAATATTCATGAAAAGGAGAAGTCGATCGAGAGAGAGAAAGGCAGAAAGAAATAGAGAAAGTGAGAAGAGGAGGAGACGCAAGAGCGGCGCTACAGGGAGAGAGGGAGAATATCTCTCTCATTTCTTCTTTTCTTTTCTTTTTTTAAATTTTATTTTCCTTTTTTAATAAACATTTTCCTAAATTTGATTCAAAAATTCCATAAAAATTCTAGAAAATCTTGAAAAATGTCAATTCATTATGTATATACATATATATATATATGTATGTATGTATATATATGAATTATATTTTGGATAAATCAATGTCATTAAAAGCTCATAAAATATTATTAATTTATCAAAAATGAAGAATATCCTCTAAAATATAAGAATTTACATTATAATCATTTTAAATCACGATAACATGCATTTATGATTTTATTTTTAAGAAAAGGTAAATGAAATGAATGATATTAGTGCATGAAATTGCATGTTATCAATAGGCCTCCTAAAATTTCAATCAAAACGTCTAACGTAACACAATACATTGAATTGCATATTCAAAACAGTGATTCACCATGAACCAACGATCCTATCTGACACAAATTGATCGCTCACTTAACTCTAATCCCTTTATAAGATTTGGCATGGAGTGATTACTCACTTGTGTAGATGCCTACGTAGAGAGAAAGAATTAGAGAAGAGAATGTTTTAATTAGTTTTCATTAGATACACTATGTTTTTATAGAGTTTTCTCTAACAGCTAATTATAACAGTAACATACACCTAGGTAATGACTCATATACCCCTATACTTCTAACACCCCCTCTCAAGCTAAGGAGTGAATATCTATTTCTCCCAACTTGCCTATTGGTTTATAAATTTCTCCTTAGATAGTCCTTTAGTCAGTACATCTTCTCATTGTTTTGACATTCCAATCTATGGGATATTTATGTCATGATATAGTGTCTATGATATAGTGCCTGTCAATGCTGACATGCTTCATCTGATCATGTTGGGCAAACTATGTGCGACTTTAATAGTTGATTAATTATCATAAAAGATTCAAGTTGGTCTGTCTACCTTAATCTAGAGGTCCTTTAAGATTCCTTTGATCCACATGATTTCGGTGAGTCTATGTGCTAGAGCCTTAAATTTTGCCTTAATACTAGACTATGCAACCACCTTTTGTTTATTGCTTATCCATGTAATTTGATTTCTTTCTCAAAATGTGGAGTATCCAGCAGTAGACTTGCTATCAACCAATGAAACTACAAAGTCAGAAACTGTATATGCATTGAGAGAAAGCGTACCTTAATGTTTGAAGTGTAGTTCCCATCCAATTTTACCTTGATGTCTAATTATTACTCTATGCGCAGTTTGTAAGTGGGACACGCTAGGACTATGCATGAATTGACTAAGAAAATTCATAGCATGATAACTCCCTACTTTAGCTTCCAATTCATTTTTGTTAAGTGTTTATCTATGTTTTAATTTAACAGTGCTTTCGTAGGTTGACATTCTGTAAACCATGTTTCTATAAGGAGATCTAGTATATTTTTCTATTGAGATCGTATAATGCCATTGGAAGAGTGGAAGACCTCAATTCTTAGAAGGTACTAATTTGGCCTAAGTCTTTTACAAAAAATTCTTTCATAAGTTCTTTTTTTAATTTAATTCTTTCTTCAAGATCATTCCTAGTGATTATAATGTCAATAAATACTACTAGAACAATTACCTTCCTAATTTTGGAACGAATGTAAAATAAACTATGATTCTTCATGGCTTGTGAGAACCTTCCAAACCAAGCTCTAGGATATTGCTTAAGGCCATATAATGCCTTTTTAACTTACACACTTCATTATCCACTGAGATTGAATTCTAGGAGGTATTTTCATATAAAATTTCTCTTTTAATTACTTGTGTATAAAAGTATTTTTAACATCATACTGTTGTAATGGCCAGTCAAATTTCATTGAAAATGCTACCATAACTCTTATAGTATTTATTTTTGCTTCTAGAGAAAATATTATAGTATATTTTCACTATAAACTCTTATATGAGAACTCTTATAGTATTTTCCTATAATCGATTCCATATGTTTGAGTATATCCTTGGGCTACTAATGTTGCCTTACATCTTTCAATACTCCCATCTGATAAATATTTTATAGTAAAAATCCATATAAACTTAATAGGTTTCTTCATGGATGGCAGTTGTACAAGTTCCCATGTTTGATTTGTCTCTAATGCTTTCCATTCCTCCTCCATGGCGTCTTGCCTTTCTGTTGAGAGTCATCCTCTACACCTATCTCTTTGCATATTTCTTCATTTGATAGTTTTCCACAAGGTTTGAGTAAACTAGTCAATTGAGATAGATCACTATGATTATCTTGTTTTTCTATTGATAAACTTCAGTTCTTGCAATAAGATTAGTCGCCTTTATTTTTTCTCTTCCTATATATACTTGAGCATATATTGAAGTCTTACTGTAACCCTTAACACAATCAATGTCTTCTATTGGTTTTACTTTAGATTTCTAGATTTTTTGCTTACAAGCTTTTTGAGATTCTCCTTTGTTTACTCATACGTAGGTAAGGTTTTGATCCGGTTTTAATATTTCTATAGAAGGATTGGATGCTTCCCTTCCATTCTCAATCAGCATCTTCATTTTTTATAGATATTGTTCCTTTTAATAAAGGTAACATCTCGAGCGATTATAATCTTTCTTCAAGAAGGGTAGTGATCAACTCGATCACCTGTGTTTTTTGTTGTTGTTATGCATCGATTTCATACAATAAAATATAATTCCTTACTTATTATAGTGTCAGCAAGGGTCAAATTTATTGGGAGCTAGAGTAATGAGTCTAGGTGTTCCAAAGAAAGACAAGAGCGGGGGATTATCTGAGAGTGAAAATGGGGCACGTGGAGGTGAGTGTAAGCGATAATTTTGAGTTTATCTTAGAGTTAATATATAAATTATTGAAAACAGATGAGATAGGTTTGATTAAAATAGATGAAAATGGAGATGATATGACGGCAAAATGAGAAGGACAGATAGTAGTAACAATGGATTGATGCGCAGTGATAGAAAGAGTGAGAGATGCACGTATAAGTGATGTCAAATCTTCTACAATAAAAGAAAAAGAAAAAGAAAAAACATGTCTAATGTATATGGAGATTTTTAGAAGCCAAAATCTAATCTAGATCTTCGCACAAACCCCATTGGTGTGCTCGTCCTAGGCCGAGTGATGCTCGATCTGCTCCGATCATGATCTTTGCTTGTTCCATTCTCCATAACAAGATTGAGGATCAAAAAATGATATTCTTTGTGCTTTGACCTCCTCTCCCCTTCCTTTTGGTAGCCCGATGCTAAGAGAGAGCCAAAAATGTGAGGAGAGAGAAAATGAAGACATTTATAGGTGGGTTCTTAGGGTTTGAGTGTAAAGAGGAGTAAAAGAGTCCAATCATTAAAACTATTTTTTTCTAGCTCGATTCTTTGATCGAAGGGTATGGATGGACAGTCGGTTAAAATATGAATCTAGTCATAAATTTCAGCTCAAACCCTCATCTAGATCATGAGATATCATGATTTTAATTTAGAGAAATCCTAACCATTAATTGAGATTGAGCAATAACGCCATGTGGCACACTCTTATTGCACCCCAAAAAAGGTGTGTTAGCCTTTATAAGTGCACAGGGTCTTTTTTACAAAATTTTATTTCAAAAATTGGAGGGTTTTTTTGTAAGAATGCTCTAAAACTTTTTTTCCAGCTCAATTCTTTGATTTAAGAGTGTGTATAGATAGAGGGTTAAAAGATGAATCTAGTCATAAAATTTCAGCTCAAAACTTCATCTAGATCATAAGATATCATGATTTTAATTTAGAGAAATCCTAACCATTGATTGAGATCGTGCAATAAGTGCACGCCACGTGGCACACTCATATTGCACCCAAAAAAAGGCGTGTCAGCCTTTATAAGTGCGTAGAGACTTTTTTAAAAAATTCAACTTAAAAAATTAGAGGGGTTTTTTTTGTAAGAATGCTCTAAAAAAAAATATCCATAAAAATTTTGAGAAAAATTTTTAAACGTACAAATTCAATATCTCACAAATTGCAACTCTTTTTTCTATGAAATTTTCTTATTGAAGCAAGAAATATATTCTCTATCTTTTCAATCATAAATTTATAAAATCATGGAAGAAAATTAAGGGGTCACTTAATAAAAATGAGTTAGGTCCAACCTCATTAAAAATAAGTACGTTGGCTTAACTTTCACTTCCTAAATGATTGTGGAACATCTTAAAAAGATTAAGATGATTGCTCTAGCAAATCCAAACCTCATTTACCACTCATAAAAATAGGGTTGACCTAGTGTTCAAATTTGGTAGAGAGTTGTTTCCTCTTCTATCTTGTCATCATTCGTATCCAAGTTTTCCTACTTGCGTGTCTATGTCCTTTCATCCATATAACTTATATAAAATGTGAGAATTCAATCACTTGACCTTGAAAGAGTCAAATGGGATTAGTCTCATGGTATAAGCAATTTAAAAAATGATGCATGATAGGACATATTAATTTTTTTAACCTAATTAGTACTAAATAGATCTAAATTGAGTATATGAGTGGAATGAAATGATGAATGCAAAGATATCATAAAAATGGATAAATTGCATCATATAGAAATAATTATGGATTTAAATCTATTTCTAATGATGAAAACAAATGCATCAATGACACGTTATTAGGTAGTTGCCCTTACATCCTTTTTTGTATGTGAGTATCCTTCAAATACACATTTAAGAGCTTGGGATGACAATTTATTTGTCTAGTTTAGGTAGAGATGTACATAACACTCACACTCCCTTTTTTTTTCAATCATCATCTAATTTCATCAAAGGTAGGGCTATTGAGAGTAGTTTCAAGGGAGATTGTTTATTCAAGTTTTGACTTGTAGTCCTATTAATAAAAAATATAGATGGAATCATTGCTTCTCCCCAAATGAAACTAGATGTATTACAATGAATAAGGAGGGCTTTACCTTTTTCTTGACTGAGCTCGATCCTCCTCTCTACAACCCTCTTATGCAGAGGGGTATAGTGATGTTGCCCAACATGGTGTCCAAGAGCTCACAAAACCTAGTTATGAGTGTTGTAGCCCAAGAGCCCACAAGACTCACTTGTGAGGCCTAATTAGAGCTTAATGGGTTAAGGGAGAATCTTTAGGAGCTGACCATATCTACAAAGGATCATCTAGAGACACATAAATATTTTGTGTTAAACTCTACAATTCCTAGAACCTAAAAAATATCTCTGTTCAAGCCTATTGGAGCCTGGAAACTTCCTTTTTCTTTTATTATTTCTGTTGGAGTTAGATTTCTAAGACTTTTGAGTTGTCTTTTTAAGGGTTTTGTCATTTGCACAACCATTCACTTTTTTTAGGCCTATGTAAGCCCCCCATTATAATACTTGAGGACACAATTGAAGTTAATCCCCTTTTGAGAGCTCTACTTTCTTCCTCCTAAAAGTTCTCCCTATTAGAGAGTGCTCCAATATCATGGATTCATGCAAAACCCCTTGTAGATTAAAGGGTCGAAGAGGTTATTTAAGTGGACTCACAATCTATCCCTTCCTGTAGAGCATGACTTGTGGATTCAAATCCCTATTCTACGTTTCTCGTGCACTAAGGTTACGTCATATTCTATACCTAATTCAACATATAAATTTCAGAGTTCATAATTTACAAAATCTCTATCATTGTGTTTTATCTTTATGTTTTAGTAAGTGATAATGTGTCATTGATGCATTTTTTTCATCATAAGAAATGGATTTAAATGCATAATTATTGCTAATACAATGTAATTTATCATTTTTATGACATTCTTGAATTCGTCACTTCATTCCACTCATATACTCAATTTAAATCTATTTAGTACTAATTAGGTTAAAAAAAATGAATATGTCCTATCATGCGTTATTTTTTCAATTGCTTATGCCATGAGACTAATGCCATTTGAGTCTTTAAAGGTCAAGTGATTGAATTCTCTCATTTTATATGAGCTATATGGATGTAAGGACATAGGAATACAAGTAGGAAATCTTGGATACGAATGACGATAGGACAGAAGAGGAAACAACTCTCTACCAAATTTGAACGCCAAGTCAACCAAATTTTTATGAAATTAGTGCTAAACGAGGTTTGTATTTGATAGAGAAATCATCCTAAGCTTTTTAAGATAATCCACAATCATTCAGAAACTGAAAGTTAAGCAAAATACTTATTTTTGAGGTTGGACCAAACTCGTTTTTATTAAGTGACCCCTTAAGTTTCTTCTAGGATTTTAGAAATTTATGAATGAAAATATGGAGAATTAAATTCTTAATCCAATAAAGAAAATTTTGTAGAAAAAAGGTTGTATTTTGTGAAATATTAAATTTCTATGTTTAGATATTTTTATGAAATTTTTATGAAATTTTTCAATTTTTAGAGAATTCTTACAAAAAAACCCTCTAATTTTTTAACTAGAATTTTGTAAAAAAGTCCATGTGAACTTATAAAGGTTGATACACCTTTTTGAGGTGCAATTAGAGTGTGCCACGTGGCGCACTCTTATTGCACAATCTCAATCAATGTTTAGGATTTCTCTAAATTAAAATCATGATATCTTATGATCTAGATGAAGTTTTTGATAGGATCTGAGGTCGATAAACTTTCCAAAATTTCAATCAAAACTTCGAATGCAGCCAAAAACATTGAATCAGACATTCAAAATGCCAAGCCACCAATAGCAGATGATCCTATCATCTAGTATGAATGAGAAAATATACTTACAAGTTTCCTTGAAGGAGTTCTTGAAGCTATTCAAGTGTCTAGCCTCTAGCGGTATCCACACGGTCTCTCGATGGTTGGATCTCCTCTTCAAAGGTCTTCACCAAGAGATAAAGAGAAGAAATGAGAGAATTCTCACAAGGTTTGCATGGGCACCTTTAGTTGTGGTCATTCTCCCCATATTTATAGACATTTGGAATGAGGTTTTTTTTCATAAAAACCCTCATAATTATGTCTATATCCACCAACATTTATAAACCTTATGTGCGTGACCCTCTAGGTCCATATATCTCACTAGTTAATAACTCTATAGACCAAATAACACCTTATTGGTCAAGCTTAATTAATTATCCACATCCACATATAGATTAATTAATCAATGATCGATTTAACCCAATCGATAGGTTGAGTTGTCAGCCCGTTGGGTGCCAAGCTACACCACGTACTCTAGGAGATATAGAGTATGTAAGAACTCACTTATGGAACCTTCCCGTCATTGATTACCATGTATGTATAATCCTTCATTCACATTAGATTCATGAATGACTTAGGATATGGTCAACTGTCAAACCCTAATCGGTCACTCAAGTTAGTACTAATGCGTGTAGAAATCATAGAGAACTCTTTCTTTGATATTTCTACTACCTTGGCCAAGGATTTCATCGCATCTCATTCCTTTGAGTCAATCTCCTCAAATACCGAGGGTGGATGATCCCATCTTGACCACACAATCATCTTCGTGAACTTCATGTCGTATCCAATATATGACGTTTTAGATATCCCGTGACTAGGGATTCGTAAGTCATAATCAAAACACGATTATCTATCCACAAGATGTCTTTGGTGTCTCAAGTCAAACGACCACATACACAATTATGACATGAATCAACCTGATTGACAATTAGGTATAATACCATTGAGGGATTCATACGGATCAATTGAGTGAACTCTTTCTCCAAAGAGCACCCACTATCTATTCTTAGTGTCTCCACACCGATGGCTATAGGATCGACCATACTCATCATATGAGATGGATTAGATAGTACTATTCTTTCCGGATAATTCGATGTCCTTCTCGAATATCCCACGAATAGGAATGTTTAGAACATATGTTTAAAGACTAGTGATCACTATATTATGATCTCATCATAATTCACTTAGTCATGGCACATGCTCATGGACTTCATTGCAAACATCGCACAAGAATAACAATGAATAAATTTCATTTCAATGAACATAAATAAGATACATGAAAGTGTGATTGGCTTATAGGCCACATAATATTTATCAATCTCCCACTTGGACTAAAGCCAATTGCCCTTATGCAACAACCCCATAGTTGTGCAATGACGCTCAAAGACTTCTTGAGCTAAAGGCTTAGTTAGTGCATCTGCAATATTGTCGGTCGATGGAACTCTTTCCACCACTACATCTCCTCTGGCGACGATCTCCCTAATCAAGTGAAAGCGCCTCAGAATGTGCTTAGACTTATGATGAGACCTTGGCTCTTTCGCTTGTGCTATTACACCATTGTTGTCAAACAATAATAGAATAGGGTTTGAGATCGTAGGGACGACACCAAGCTCTGTGATGAACTTCTTCAACCAGACTGCTTCCTTGGCGGCATCACTCGCGGCAATATACTCAGCCTCTATCGTCAAATCTGCAGTGGTGGGCTGCTTGGAACTCTTCCAAGACACTGCTCCCCCATTCAAAGTGAACATGAATCCAGATGTAGATCTACTATCATTTGGGTCTGACTGAAAACTTGAGTCAGTGTAATCCTAGAGCTTAAGCTCCTCTCCTCCATATACTAGAAATAAATCCTTAGTCCTTCTCAAGTACTTAAGGATGCATTTCACGGCTTCCCAATGACTCTCACTTGGGTTAGCCTGAAATCTGCTCGTAACACTTGAAGAAAATGTCACATCTGGTCTTGTACATAGCATAGCGTACATGATGGATCCAATCACCGATGCATACGGGATCTTTTCCATCAATGCTCTATCTTCAAGAGTCTTAGGTGAATGCTCCTTAGATATCTAAACTCCATGTCTCATCGGTATGAAACCTCTCTTGGAGTTCTCCATGCCAAACCTTTTGACAATGGTGTCTATGTATATGGTTTGGGATAAGCCAAGCAACCTCCTTGATTTATCTCTATAGATACGTATTCCCAATACATAGGTTGCTTCTCCCAAATCCTTCATGGAGAAGTCCTTTGACAGCCACGCCTTCATTGATGATAACATACCTACATCATTCTCAATGAGTAGGATGTCATCCACATAAAGGACAAGAAAAGTGATCGCGCTCCCACTGATCTTCTTGTACACACAAGGTTTGTCTTCATTCTTAGCAAAGTCATAAGATCTGATCGCCTCATCAAATCTCATATTCTAACTCTGAGATGCTTGCTTCAATCCATAAATGGATCTCTGCAACCTGCACACCTTTTATGGAAACTCCTTGGATGTATAACCCTCAGGTTGTATCATATACACCTCTTCCTCAAGGTTTCCATTGAGCAAGGTGGTTTTCACATCCATTTGCCAGACCTCGTAATCATAGTGTGCAGCTGTGGCTAGAAGAATCCTGATTGACTTAATCATAACAATTGGTGAGAAGGTTTCGTCATAGTCAACTCCTTGTATTTGACGATAACCCTTCGCCACCAACCTTGCCTTGAAGGTGTCAATCGAACCATCCGCACCGATCTTCTTCTTGAAGATCCACTTACACCCGATGGGTACTATACCCTCAGAAGGGTCGACCAAGTACCATACTTTGTTTTGATACATGGACTGCATCTCCGAATCCATTGCTTCTCGCCATTTCTTAGAGTTGGAATCATGTACCGCTTCACAGTAGGTTAAAGGATCACTATCCTTTAAGTGGAGAGTATCGACATCATCCGTCACAATATGTCCTACATATCGATCTGGTTGTCTCGGTACTCTACCAGTCCTACGCGGTGGCTCTGTGTGTACTGGAAGATTTTCGGGGACTGAATTCTCATCTAATGAGGTAGCATTTGTGTTCGGATCTAGAACTTCTTCTAGTACTACTTTACTCCCACTATCTCTTCTCAAGAGATACTCATCTTCTAAGAAGATGGCCCTTTTCGCAACAAATATTGATTGTTCTGCAGGACGGTAAAAGTAGTATCCAATCGTCTCTCTTAGATATCCCACAAATCTATATAACTCAATCCTCGACTCTAGCTTACCTGTATCATATTTCTTAACATGAGCAGGACAACCCCATACTCTAAAGTAAGAGAAGTCCGGCTTCTTCCCTTTTCATATCTCATATGGAGTAGAAGCTACAGATTTGCTAGGTAAGATGTTAAGGACACGCGTTGCTGTCTCAAGTGCAAATCCCCAAAGGGATATTGGAAGTTTCGAGAAACTCATTATAAATCGTACCATGTCCAACAAGGTACAATTTCTCCTCTCCGAAACACCATTCATCTGAGGTGTGTAAGGAGGAGTCAATTGAGCTAGGATACCATTATCCTTAAGGAACTGTGTGAACTCTGGACTTAAGTATTCACCTCCACGATCTGATCGAAGAGTCCTAATACTCTTTCCAGATTATTTCTCCACTTCATTCTTAAACTCCCTGAATTTCTCAAAGGCTTTGAACTTATACCTCATAAGGTATACCCATCCAAACCTAGAGAAATCATCAGTAAAAGTGATGAAGTAGAAACTGCCACTTCTGGCTTGGACAGGCATTGGACCACATACATAAGAATGTATTAGCTCCAAGATACCCTTGGCTCGTTCTCCAATCCCTGAGAATGAAGATTTGGGTAATTTACCCATAATGCAAGATTCACATGTTGCAAATGATTCATAATCAAATGCCCCCAAGTATGCATCTTTATGCAACTTCTGTAATCTTCCATCACCAACATGCCCAAGTCTACAATGTCATAAGTAGGCCTCGTTCACACCTTGTTTACTCTTCTTAAGAGCAACATCCATTGGAGATTATAAGAAGAAACAACAATCAGATATAAACAATTGACTAATGGTGCTGTAGCAACCAATTTACTTCCCAAGTAAATAGAACAATACTTGTCCTTAGTAATCAAGGTATATACCATCTTGTCCAAACAAGAAACTGAAATGATGTTCTTAACTATGCTAGGAACATAATTACATTCTTCTAAAGAAAGATAATCTCTGGATGGTAGCTTGAGGTTCACAACCCCTAGCGCCACAGCCGCAACTCTTGTGTTGTTTCCCATCCTCAGTTCCACCTCGCCCTTTCTCAGCTTTCACTTACTTGTTAGCCTCTGCGAATCATTGCAGATGTGAGAAGTACATCCAATATCTAATACCCAAGATGCAGAATCTCTATAAGACAGATAAGTATCTATCATATAGATACCTGGAGCATCACCATGCTTCCGCTGAGCTTTCTCGTTGAGGTACTTTTTATAGTTCCTCCTCTAATGTCCTTTCACGCCACATTGGAAACACGTTCCCTTGTCATTGCCGTCCTTCTTTGTCGAAGTTGCTTTCACTTGCTTCTTCCCTTTGCCCCTTTTGGAGGCAAAAGCTACCTTCCTCTTCTTGTTGGTCCCACCAACAAAAAGGACTTCGGGTTTTTCCTTCTGAAGGTTCCCCTCGGCAGTAGTAAGCATGTTCAACAGCTGTGGGAGAGAGGCCTGAATCTTGTTCATGTTAAAGTTAACAATGAACTGAGAAAAGGATTCTGGAAGAGACTGAAGAATAAGGTCCGTGCTCATGTCAACAGGGAGTTCAACTCCGAGCACTGCCAACCTCTCGATCCACTCAATCATCTTTAGTACATGTGCTTGTACAGAAGACGATTCAGCCATCCGAGCCTTGAATAGATGACGGGACAAGACCGCGAGGTCGTTGATTTCACACAGTATCACGTCAAAAATTATTCCAAACTTACCAATTTGATGAAAATGTATCGAATTGAAGGGTATAATGGTAAATAAGCGTCGAATCCACAGGGAAATAAGGAATTTCTTGATGTAATCTTCGAAATTGATCAAATCGGACGAGAAATTGATGGTAGATAATTGGGAAAATGATTTATTATGAAAGATAACTTCAAAACAAATGCACAAAATAAAAAATCATCGAAAATGATCTTGATTTCGTGGAGAAATCGAAGTTTGAAGTGGAGAGAAATTTTCAGATGTTAAGATTGCGATTTTAGCTAAAATTCGAAGAAATTAAACTCTAAATCCTAATCTAAATAGAAATTAAACACTATAGGAGGATAAATTAAGAAAAACTGCTTCCACTAATCCCAATTAGCGGTCAAATCACTGCAATTAAGCCGCTTAATCGCGAAGAGCATGAAGAACACGAACGTGAGATTCAAGCGCCAATTTCTCCTAAGATTATCCACCAAATATTGACTTCAAAGACTCCGGAGGTGCGGAATTGAAAGAGGAACACAATAGAGTCAAGAGAAACGAGAGGGAAGGTGTCTAGACAGCTCAATTAGATTGAATTCCAACTCGGATGCTCACAATCATCGAAGAGCATCTCTTTATATAGGGTTTTTTATCGTAACCGTTCGATCGAAACGATCGACAGTTACGATGGAACGGTCCATCGTGGACCGTTTCAAATAAGTCGTGGCCGTCGGATATCGGTCGACAGTCTGGATGCGATCTGATGAGATGCGTTATCAAAAGCACGCGATTTCGCTCCTTGGATCGCAATCCGACGGTCTAGATTTCACCTGCGCGATTGAATTGTAGCCGTTTTAACGCCTTTAAAACGGCACGTGCGTTTTGATCATGATCGGTGGTCCGCACACCATGTGATCGACGCATAGATATCCACGGCGCTGCCACGTGATCCGATGCGTCGCGAGAGGCCACGTCACCTGCGTCAAAAGAGAGTGTGGGACTTTAGTCCCACACGGAAAAAATTAAAGAACATAAATAGGTTTATAAGGGGCGACGCTTTTATGGTATTGAATACCCTTCCGATATATGGAAGGCTGAACATTATGCTTTATATAGTATATAAATAGTCTATGTAAATAATATCGCGCCGCGTAGGCGCCGCGTTGGCTTGTGTGGCGCTGCCACGTGGCACGGAGTGCCACGTCGCATCCACGTGGGTCCCGTGCAAAAATATAAACAATTTTTGCATTTTTCAATCGTATTTCAACATTAAAAATCGTAAAATAAATCAGAAAAATCCGAAAAAATCCTAAAAATTAGAAAATGTATAACTTTTAAAATATAACTCCAAATTAATCCAAATTTCTTTCATTTGATCCAAAATTTAATTATCTATCATTCTAAAAGATTAAAATTTACAATCAATGAGAGTTTTAAATTTAATTTCAAAAACACATTTATTTTTAAGGATTTTAAACTTAAGAAAATATAAATAAATGTTTATAAATCGTTTTCTCTCATTATTTTCACTTTAAAAATATTTATAATCTCAAGTAAAGATGGGTTATTAATTATTTATCTCTTAAATTATCATATTTAACCCTAATTTAAGGTATTTTGAGATTATAATTACTTTTTCATGGAATGATAGAAAAATACACATAAGTATGATAACATGCATGGAAATGAAATCATTTATACCTTTGACGAGACGAAACCGCGAGGTCGTCGATTTCAAGCGGTATCGCGTCAAAAATTTATACCGAACTTACCAATTTGGGAAATTAATAGAGAATTGAGGGGTATAGTGGTAAATACGGGTCGAATCCACAGGGAATTTAGGTATTTTCGAGATATCTTTTAGAATTTGGTCAAATTGGATGATGAATTGAGGTGAGAAATTAGGGAAAATGGTGTTTTTAGAAAGAAGACTTCAAAACGAATCCACAGAATCAAGAATCATCGAATTTGGACTTGATTTCGCGGAGAAATCGCAAATTGAAGTGGAGAGAATTTTTCGGAAATCGCGAAGAACACACTTGAAATTGAAAACAAATTAAACTTAAATTGAAGTCCTAATCCTAAAATATATGATACACGACGATAGATAAGAGGACAAACTTGATTTCTAACCCGAAATAACGATTGAATCGATCCAATTGATCGCCGGATCGATGGCTATTCAGTCCGCGATTTCAAACGTGATAATCGGAATTCAAGAGACAAATTCTCCTCGCACGATCGTCGAAATCTCTCTTATAAACACTCCGTGGACGCGGAATCTTGTCTAGAAGTGATTACAAGAGAGAGATTCAAGAGAAGATGCAAATAGATAGGTCAATTAGATCAAAACTCTCAAGAATACATAAGAACGACGAAGAACTCATCGATTTATAGGGCGAATTGGGGGAAAACCGTCGATTGATGCGTTTAATCTGCATCAACAGCCGAGATTAAACGCATCAATTCGAAACGGTAAGAATAAGTCGTGCCCGTCAGATCTTCTTTGGACGCTCCAGATTGATCGGATGATATGCTTTTTAAAAACGCTTTGATTTGTGCCCCTTGGATCGCGATCCAACGGTCAAGATGAATAACGCATGATTTAATCTGGACCGTTATAATCCACTTTTAATTCACACGTGGGCTTGATCGTGATCGATGGTCCGCGCGCCACATGATCGACGCGTCTGATGCCGCCACGTCGTAGGTAATCTGACCGTTATAATAAATTTAAATCCCACGTGTTCTGATCGCGATCAGTGGTCCCTGCTCCACGCGATCGACGCCCGTCGATCGATCGCACCTTTGATCCAACGTTCAGCGCCCAGCCACGTCACCTGCAAGGTAAGTAAGGTGTGGTTTTAGTCCCACACCGAATATATTTTGGAAACCGTCGGGTTTATAAGACCCGACGTTTTCTAAGGGTATGACCCTTCCCATATAGGGAAGGACAAAGACCCATTTTATAATATATAAATGATAAATATATAATATATATAAAACCGTGCCACGTAGGTGCGCTGCGTGGGTCCACGTGGCTCTGCCACGTGGCCTTGCGTGCCACGTCGCACCCTCGTGGGCCCCGCGCGCTTTTTACATTTTAATATTTATTTTTAACATTTTTTAAATAGAAATTAAATCAGAAAAATAAGGAAAAAAAATCCAGAAAAAATCCCTAGAATTGTAAAAATCATATCTTTTAAAATACAACTCCAAATTAATCCAAATTTCTTTCATTGGATCTGAAATTTAATTATCTATCATTCTAAAAATTCAAAATATTTAAATAAAAAGAGATTTAATTTATATTTCAAAAATACATTCATTTCTTTAAGATTTTAACTTTAGAAAATTAAATGAATGTTCATAAATATGATTTCTCTCATTTTTTTAACTTTAAAAACCATTCATAATGTCAAGTAAAGATGGGTTATAAAATCATTTATTATTAATTTATCATAATTAACCCTAATTTAGTGCATTTTGAGATTATGACATAAATATGCGTAGAATGATAGAAATGCACTCAAAGTATGATAACATGCACATAAATGTAATGTTTTATGCCTTAAATTGCATTAATAATCATGTTTTATCATGTTAAGATTGCATGTTATCAACCTTAATATGCATCAAAAATCATTTTATTATGTTAATATAGCATATTATCAATAGACTCTTCGATATCTCATATCTTTGAGTTCTACTCTACTCAACAAATAACTCCATCAAATGGAGCAGCATGGCTTTTGGTTCCATGTCTTCATGCTGCTTTTGCAACTCGTTGCACATTGAGGCTAATAACATGCAATATTAACATGATAAAACATGATTATTAATGCAAATAAAGGCATAAAACATTACATTTATGTGCATGTTATCATACTTTGAGTGCATTTATATCATTCTATGCAATTTTATGTTATAATCTCAAAATGCGTTAATTTAGGGTTAATTATGATGAATTAAGGATTAAAGATTTTATAACCCATTTTTACTTGAGATTATAAATGGTTTTTAAAGTTAAATAATAGGAGAAATCAGTTTTATGAACATTCATTTAATTTTCTAAAGTTAAAATCTTAAAGAAATGAATGTATTTTTGAAATAAGAATTAAATCTCTTGTTATTTAAATAATTTGACTTTTTAGAATGATAGATAATTAAATTTCAGATCAAATGAAAGAAATTTGGATTAATTTGGAGTTGTATTTTAAAAGATATGATTTTTACAATTTTAGGGATTTTTCTGGATTTTTTCCGATTTAATTTCGATTTAAATAGATTAAAATGAATAAAAAAAGTGCAAAATGCGCGCGGGTCCCACGTGGCACGCAAGGCCACGTGGCAGAGCCACGCGGACCCGCGCAGTGCCTACGTGGCGCGTTTTATATTTATATAGTTTATTTATATATCATATATAATAGAGGTTTTCAGCTTTCCGTAGACCGGAAAGGTATTCAGCCTCTTAATCCGTCCGGCATTATAAACCCGACGGATCGCACTAACTTTTTTCGTGTGGGACTAAAGTCCCATGTAGTGTTTTAAACGTGCAGGTGACGTGGCTGACGGAGGACCGCTGGATCGGCGGTGCATTGGAAGATCCACGTGTCGATCGTGTGGACGCGGACCACTAATCCCGATCAAAACACGTGCTATTTAAAAGGAATTATAACGGTGAGATTATCTGCGACGTGGCGGCATCAGACGCATCGATCACGTGGTGCGCGGACCACCCATCACGATCAAGACCATGTGCGATTTAAAGGTGGATTATAACGGTCCAGATTAAATCGTGCGTTATTCATCCAGACCGTTGGATCGCGATCCAAGGGGCACAAATCAAAGCATTTTTAAACGCATATCAAGCGGAGCGATCTGGAGCATCCATCTGCGATCTGATGGCCACGATTTAACCTTACCGTTTCGTATTGATGCGTTTAATCTCGACCGTTGATGCGGATTAAATGCATCAATCAGACGGTTTTCCTCATTTCGCCCTATAAATAGACGAGTTCTTCGTCGTTCTATGTATTCTTGAGGGATTTGATCAAATCGACCTATCTAAACCCCTTCTCTCTTGAATCTCTCTCTTGTAATCGCTTCTAGACTCAAAATCGTGTCCACGGAGTGTTTATAAGAGAGATTTCGACGATCGTGCGAGGAGAATTTGTCTCTTGAACATCGATGTTCACGATTGAATTCGCGGAATGAATAGTTGTCAATCCGGCGATCAATTGGATCGATTTGATCATTATCTCAGGGTTAGAAAACAAGTTTATCCTCTTATCTATCGTCATGTATCATCAATTTTAGAAAACAAGTTCAATTTAAGCTTAATTTCATTTTAATTTCAATTTGTGTTCTTCATTATTCTGAAAGTTTCATCCCACTTCCATCTTTGTTTTCTCCGTGATTACTAATCCAAATCGAGAGATTTTTTATTCCACGGATAGATCTTTGAGTTATCTTTTTAAAAATACCATTTCCCCTAATTTCTCACCTCAATTCATCGTCCAATTTGACCAAATTCCAAAAGATATCTCGAAAATACCTTAATTCCTTGTGGATTCGACCCATATTTACCATTATACCCTTCAATTCACTCTAATTCCCCAAATTGGTAAGTTAGGCTTAATTTTTGACACGAGACCATGTGAAATCGACGACCTCGCGGTCTCATCTCGTTAGAGGCCAACATATAACATTGAACCGTAGTAGAATCTTCTTGCCACTTCTAGTACTCCCATACCTCATCCTCAGACGCATCTGATGCAAGCTCAATGGGGCCATCTCCCTCAAGGACATAGGCGATGCGCTCAGACTTAAGTAAGATCTTTAAGTTCCTGAGCCAATCAGTAAAGTTTGGGTCAGTCAAACGATTGGCATCCATAATGCCACGTAGAGGGTTAGTTGACGACATCTTTGCCTGTAGGAGATGAATAAGAATTAAAGATTAATTCTTTGCAGATATTGTGTTCATTGAAAATAGTGCTCCCACTAAAATTAAGCAATTCATACAACCCTCATGTGCATGAAAAGGGAGAACCGACAATCTCCTAGTGGGGATCAAATCTCAACAACTATATTATGACCTGGAGTGGACTCCACCAATCATAATATATTGTTGAGCATCCATCTCATGAAACTTGCAACATTTGCAATATCTGATCATTCTTCGGCCCCCGACGCTCATGCAGCATGGAGTGGACTCCACCAACCACTGAGTTCGGTCTAAGCCATACCTTTGTAACTTGACGGAAATAGATTTGTGAGTGGTCTTGGAGTGGACTCCACCAAACCAAACGGTTCCTCTACCCCGGCCTTGTGTCATACACTAGTTCTTAGTTCCTCTTCTTCGATAAGCAGGCCTGGAGTGGACTCCACCAACCCAACTGAAAGTGATTTGGATACTAGGGCTATAACAAAGGAGGACCATGAGTGAGTTCGTAACTCTTGCGTTTTAGCCTAGATTCTATCATAAGAGGGGTTTTATATTTTATCGGATCTCTTCGGTAGGGTACATTATGGTTATCTATATAACCATACCCAAGGATATGATTATCTCAATAATCATATACATATATCATATATATGTCATATGTGATGTATAAACCAAAATAAACCCAAGGATAAATAGGGTTATCTGTATAAACCCAAGGATATGGTTTATATTAATAAACCAAAATATATAAATAGGGGATCCTATAATAGGTCCATCTATGTTCTTGGTTTCACATTCAATTTAATAACATCAAAACTAAATAAATAAATTTAATTCAATGCAAAAATTAATCACATTAAAGTTTTGCAAAATAAACATGATAGTCATGCATAATAATAAGGAAATAATCATTTAAACACTTTAAAATGATTTACGAAACTTTTCTCAATTTAAAATAATTTAACTCTTAAATTATTCAATTAAATAAATCCCAAAATAAATAAAAATTGAATTAAATGACATCAAAATTCATAAAAATATTTTATTTGAGTCAATAAATCAATTTTCTATTTTTCCTAATTTTTTAAAATTTTTCTAGAATTCAAACATTTAAAAAATCATAAAAGGTTTTTGAAAAATCTCATTTTTAAATTTTATTTATTTAATTAATATTATTACTATTATTTATTTAAAAACTGATAAGGAATAATAAAAATAACAGTTTGATCTTATAAAACAAAATAAAAATTGTTAAGTGGTAGTCCATCCTGGGAGTACTGATCTTATAAAAATTGTTAAGCGTGCTAACCTAGGCGTAGTGCCCAGGATGGGTGACCTGCGGGAAATGGGTCCCACGCGGGCCCATTTTGATTGGGCCTATCCTGTGGGCCCAGTTTGATAGGGCCTGCCCCAATGGGCCCGGTTTGACCGGACCCTGTGGGCCTAGTCTGACCCGGTTGGGTCCGGGTTGGCTCGGAATGGTCTAATTGACTCGGCTGCCATGTCAGCACGCCAGTTGACCGGGTCTACTCTTGACCCGGGCTGCCACGGCTGCCATGTGGGCCCCACGTTCACCGGCTGCCATATCATTCAGGTGGCCGCCATTAATCGGATCGTGGGGCCCACTACTTGGTCAAACTGCCCTTTGACCATGCCCCACATCCCCACGTGGGGCCCACCACCTGGGTCAACTCACAAGGTTGACCAGGGCATCTGGCAGCGCCGCCACCAAAATGAAAGTTAAAGATTTCAAAAATTGAAACCTTCATATCTCCCTCATTTCTTGTGCGTTTTGGACGTTTTTGGGCTCGTTGGAAAGGTCTCGACGAGTAGAACCTGGCTCTGATACTACTGATGGGATATAAGGTTGATAAACTTTCCAAAATTTCAATCAAAACTTTGAATGCAGCCAAAAACATTGAATCATACATTCAAAATGCCAAGCCACCAATAGCAGATGATCCTATCATCTAGTATGAATGAGAAAACATACTTATAGGTTTCCTTGAAGGAGTTCTTGAAGCTATTCAAGTGTCTAACCTCTAGCGGTATCCACACAGTCTCCGGATGGTTGGATCTCCTCTTCAAAGCTCTTCACCAAGAGACAAAGAGAAGAAAGGAGAGAATTCCCACAAGGCTTGCATGGGCACCTTCAGTTGTGGTCGTTCTCCCCCTATTTATAGACATTTGGAATGAGGTTTTTTTCATTAAAACCCTCATAATTATGTCTATATCCACTAACATCTATAAACCTTATGTGCGTGACCCTCTAGGTCCATATATCTCACTAGTTAATAACTTTATAGACCAAATAACATCTTATTGGTCAACCTTAATTAATTATCCACATCCACATATAAATTAATTAATCAATGATTGATTTAACCCAATCGATAGGTTGAGTTGCTAGCCCGTTGGGTGCCAAGCTACATCATGTACTCTAGGAGATATGGAGTATGTAAGAATTCACTTATGGAACCTTCCCGTCATTGATTACCATGTATGTATAATCCTTCATTCACATTAGATTCATGAATGACTTAGGGTATGGTCAACTGTCAAACCCTAATCGGTCACTCAAGTTAGTACTAATGCGTGTAGAAATCATCGAGAACTCTTTCTTTGATATTTCTACTACCTTGGCCAAGGATTTCATCGCATCTCATTCCTTTGAGTCAATCTCCTCAAATACCGAGGGTGGATGATCCCATCTTGACCACACAATCATCTTCGTGAACTTCATGTCGTATCCAATATATGACGTTTTAGATATCCCGTGACTAGGGATTCGTAAGTCATAATCAAAACACGATCATCCATCCATAAGATGTCTTTGGTGTCTCAAGTCAAAGGACCACATACACAATCATGACATGAATCAACCTGATTGACAGTTAGGTATAATACCATTGAGGGATTCATACGGATCAATTGAGTGAACTCTTTCTCCAAAGAGCACCCACTATCTATCCTTAGTGTCTCCACACCGATGGCTATAGGATCGGTGTGGATAAATTTCATTTCAATGAACATAAATAAGATACATGAAAGTTTGATTGGCTTATAGGCCACATAATATCCATCAGTTTTGTGCTGAAATTTTATGACTAGATTCATATTTTAACCCTCTATCTATATATACCCATAAATCAAAATCGAGCTAGAAAAAAAAAGTTTTATAGCATTCTTACAAAAAAACCCTCTAATTTTTGAAGTAAAATTTTGTAAATAAGTCCCTATGCACTTGTAAAGGCGGAGACACCTTTTTTAGGGTGCAATAAGAGTGTGCCACATAGCGTGCTCTTATTGCAGAATCTCAATCAATGGTTTGGATTTAAAAAAAATTAAAATCATGATATCTCTTGATCTAGATGAGGTTTTGAGCTGAAAATTTATGAATACATTCATCATTTAACCCTCTATCTATCCATACCCTTAGATCAAAGGATTGAGTTGGAAAAAAATAGTTTTAATGATTGGACTCTTTTACTCTTGTTTACACTCAAACCCTAAAAACCCACTTATAAATGCCTTTATTTTCTCTCTCCTCATGTTTTTGGCTCTCTCTTAGCATCATGCTACAAGAAAGAAGGGGAGAGGAGGGCCCAAGGAGTAGCATTCTTTGATGCTGAATCTTGTTATTGAGAAGGGAGCAACCAAAGATCGTGATGGGAGCAGATTGAGCATTACTCGGCCTAGGACGAGCACACGAACAGCGTTTGTGCAAAGATCTAGATTAGATTTTGGCTTCTAAAATCTCCATATACATTAAACATGTTTTTTTCTTTTTATTTTTCTTTTATTGTACTAGATTTGACATCACCTATGCGTGCATCTCTCACTCTCGCTTGATGGGATGTGAGGTCGATAACTTTATGAAATTTTGATGAAAACATCAAATGCAGCGAAAAACATTGAATCAGACATTCAAAATACCAAGCCACCAAGAGCAGATGATCCTATCATCTAGTATGAATGAGAAAACATACTTACAGGGATTCCTTAAAGGAGTTCTTGAAGCTATTCAAGTGTCTGGCCTCTAGCGGTATCCACACGGTCTCCGGATGGTTAGATCTCCTCTTCAAAGCTCTTCACCGAGAGACAAAGAGAAGAATAGAGAGAATTCTCACAAGGCTTGCATGAGCACCTTCAGTTGTGGCCGTTCTCCCCTTATTTATAGACATTTGGAATGAGGTTTTTTTCATAAAAACCCTCATAATTATGTCTATATCCACCAACATCTATAAACCTTATGTGCGTGACCCTCTAGGTCCATATACCTCACTAGTTAATAACTCTATAGACCAAATAACATCTTATTGGTCAACCTTAATTAATTATCCACATACACATATAGATTAATTAATCAATTATCGATTTAACCCAATCGATAGGTTGAGTTGCTAGCCCGTTGGGTGCCAAGCTACACCACGTATTCTATGAGATATGGAGTATGTAAGAACTCACTTATAGAACCTTCCCGTCATCGATTACCATGTATGTATAATCCTTCATTCACATTAGACTCATGAATAACTTAGGACATGGTCAACTATCAAACCCTAATCGATCAGCCAAGTTAGTACTGATGCGTGTAGAAATTCATCGGGAACTCCTTCTCCGATATTTTTACTACCTTGGCCAAGGATTTCATCACATCTCATTCCTTTGAGTCAATCTCCTCAAATACCGAGGGTGGATGATCCCATCTTGATCGCACAATCATCTTCGCGGACTTCATGTCGTGTCCAATATATGACATTTTAGATATCCCGTGACTAGAGATTCGTAAGTCATAATCAAAACACGATCATCCATCCATAAGATGTCTTTGGTGTCTCAATTAAAAGGACTACATACACAACCATGACATGAATCAACATGATTGATACTTAGGTATAATACCATTTAGGGATTCATACGGATCAATTGAGTGAACTCTTTCTCCAAAGAGCACCCACTATCTATCCTTAGTGTCTCCACACCGACGGCTATAGGATCAGCCATACTCATCATATGAGATGGATTAGATAGTGTTATTCTTTTCGGATAATTCGATGTCCTTCTCGAATATCCCACAGATAGGAATGTTTAGAACATATGTTTAAAGACTAGTGATCACTATATTATGATCTCATCATAATTCACTTAGTCATTGCACATGCTCATGGACTTCATTGCAAACATCGCACAAGAATGACAATGAATAAATATCGTTTCAATGAACATAAACAAGATACATGAAAGTGTGATTGGCTTATAGGCCACATAATATCCATCATTGCCACCACTTCACATCAATCCATCGTTATCACCATCCGTCCTTCTCATTTTGCCATCATATCATCTCCATTGTCATCTCTTTTAATCAAACTTATCTCATATGTTTTAAATAATTTCTATATTAACTCGAAGATAAACTCAAAATTATCGCTCACACTCACTTCCACGAGCTCCATTTTTTACTTGCGCATATTCCCCCACCCTTATCTTTCTTTTGAATACCTAACTTCGTTACTTTAGCTCTTTGTGGATTCAACCGTTGCTGACACTGTACTGAGTAGGGAATAATATTTTATTGCCTGAAATCATCGCACAACAATGACAAAAACAACATGTAAGTAGATCCAACTAAACCTACTAAAGTCATCCACAAATAGTAGAAACAACCTGAAGCCATGAATATCGATTGAGGGAGTGGGTTCCCATACATGACTATAAATGAGTTGGAATGAGATTTTTCTCCTATCCATATTTATAGATTGATATGAATGCCTCTTATGTTTAGCTTTTTCACAAACATTGCGTACATAATGTTCAATTTGAGATCCTTAAAACTCATCAAGAAGCATGTGTTTTCTAAAATTTGAAATGAAGGGTGGCCTAATTTGTGATGAATGAGCCATACTTTGTCCTCTATAAGTCTGGCATCAATTATTGAAAGTACATTAGATTGACACATTTCGTTGTTGATAGTGCTCCTAATTGGCTCCTTGGTGTTCCTATTTGATGGAAAATAGTAGAGTCCTTCATGAACCCTAGCTAGTCCAATCTTCCACTCTTGCACCTTATTACATAGAAAAGCGTTAATTCCTTCAAATTCAATCTTCTCTGGAATTAGAAATGCAATCCTTTGAACAGAGATTAGGCTAATAAAGATTTTAGGAATATGGAGTTCATGTGCTAATTTGCCTATGGGATGTCGATTAATTGTTCCAATGCTAGCAAGTATCAAAAGTGTTCCATCTGATGTTTGAACCCTCGTATTATTTGGACATGGCATGTATGAGGTACACCAGTTAGCTATGGGTCTCATATGGTTTGTAGCTCACTATTTTAAAATCCAAGAAATACATGGATTTATGTTGGCTGGGTTTTCTACTAATGATGCAATTGTAAGAATTTTGCTTTATGTAAAGTTCTTACTAGAATTAGCCATTGAAGTTGACTCAATTATGGATGGAAACTTTGAGAGTAGAGCCTCCAATTCCTTTATCTTGTCCCTTAATAGTTCAATCTCACCTTTGTCTCCTACATGCAAAGAAGTGTGAGTCAATTGGATTTGATTTTGTTGCCAATTACCGCTGTTTGGTTGAATCATCGAGTGAATTTGGCTAATTGTAGGACATCCATGTATCTTCCAACATGTCTCTCTAGTATGTCTGTGTCTCTAATGAAAATCTCACCAAAAGGAATCCTTGGCATCTCCTTTCTTCTTCAGGTGTGGTTTTTTATAGAATGATTGGTTTGATGGCAGCTTTATATTGAATGTTCGCATAGATCTGCATTGGATGATTGTCCATGAATAAAAGTGCTATTAGATTTTAATAGGGAAGTTTGACTTTGGATGGTAGGTAATGTATTCATCTACATGAGTTGGTTTTCTTCTTTGATAACTTAGACACCGAATTCGTTGAAGGATAAAGGATTTTCCTACTTGAACAAGAGACTCATGACAGTCACAAATTCTGGCCTTAAACCAATCAAGAAAGGATAGTTTCTTTCTTTCAGAATATATTCTCGAGCAATGGAATCAGTAGGAAGAGGCTGATAAAAATCTATTTCATTCTATGAGGCTGTTAATTCATTGGAGTACCCTAAAAAACTTTGTTGCTCTTGGAGAAGCTCCATAGTTTTCTTGTTAAGGTATGACATTCTTCATTCATCTTATAATTTAGATTATTGCTTGATTACTACATCCCATACATCCTTGACAGACTCATAGCCGATGAATTGATCACTAATCTCAAGCTTCATTGAGTCTAGAAGCTAGGTAAGCAGTACATCTTATTCATCCAAAATTTTTAAGTAGTGTGGATCCTCTTCTTTGTGTCAATAATTGGTGAGACGAGCTTCAAGTTTTTGAGGTCAAAGGGTGTGTTCAATGAATCACCTCTAGTGATAGTAATTTCAGCTTGTAAATAGACTTCATGAGGCAGTGATGGGCATATGAACCATAGAGGTGATTCCCAGAGTAGACAAGGCAAGAGCAGTAGAGATGGTCATCAAAGAGGTGTTCGACAAAGAGAGAATATCATTGCTATCTTTCTTGGGAATACGTGATATTTGTTCCATTTTTACACATTGCATCTTAAATTTGAGATGCATGATAACATGTAATTTACACATGAAATTATATGATTATTCATGCAAATTAAGACATAAAATATTTCATTCTTATGTATGCTATCATGTTTTGAGTGTATATCTTTCATTCTATGAAAATTTAAGGTTATAATCTCAAAATGCACCATTTTAGAGATAATCATGAAAAATTATAGAAAGATATTTAAGATTAGATTATTGTCATTTTATATTACAGATTATAGTTGGATTTTAATGATTAATAATAAGAGAAAAATATTTTTATATAAACTCATTTATTTTTCTAACTTTATTTTATAAATGAGATGAGTGTATTTTGAAAATAAAAATTTATTCTCTTATTATTTATTAAATTTAAATTTTTAGAATGCTAGATTATTTAATTTTGGATCAAACAAGACAAATTTGGAGTAATTTGAAGTTATATTTTGAAAGATATGAATTTTCTAAATTTTAGGGACTTTTCTTAAAAAATTTTGAATTTTTATGAATTCATTTTGGATTTCTTTGAATTTTTAAAATTAAAAAAATTGTTTTTATATCGCATGCTGACGTGGAAGCTGATGTGGCGAGTTGTTGCCACGTGACGATGTATGTGTGCGCACGTGTGTACACTCGCATGGGCATGTGTATGATTCGTGAGTTAAGCATCTTTTTTGGATATAAACGAAGCCCCATTAAATGTACACTCTTTATATACTCGACAGTTTGCTTAATTTTTGTCTTGTGGGACTATGTTTCTTTATTTTTATGAGCAAGTGCGTGGCGCGACGTGTAGCGTCTGATTTGCGTACTAAATTGACGTCGTCAATCTTCACTTAAGTGAGGGGGTATGCAACACACTTTGATTGCGTGATGATTCATTTTAAAATAAATTAATCTCAGTTATAACGACTGAGATTGCATGTGCCCAATGAACTTCCGTTGACGTGTGGCGACATATCAGGCATTCGATGAAGATCAAACGACAGATGTTATAAGACCATAAAAATTTACGCGATGACTCGGCTTCATCTGGGCACTCCATCTTCAATCAGATGGACGTTACTCAATGGCAACGATTAGCATCCAAGTGTTTCATTTGAGCTCTTGAGTGAAAATGAAGAGCCAAATCTAACGACCATGCCCAATTTAGCTTATAAATACACATGTTCTTCGACGATGTAAAAATATTCAGGTGCTTTGAGTAATCAAACTATTTAGACATTTTTATCCTTGAATATCTTGTCTTCCTTCTCTTCTAGATCAATTTTCACATCGAAGGAGTGTTTGAAAGTGAGATTTCGTGGAGAGAATAGGGAGAAAACATTTTTTGAATGCCGAAACTCGTCTTGAAAATTGCAGAATGAAGAGCCCTTGATTCAGAAATCATTTGGATCATTCTGAGCGCTATTTTGGCTTAGACTTCATGTTTTCCTCCTAATCTCTCTTCCTATAACATCAGATTTTAGTTTCGAATCGTAGATTAGTCAAATTTTATATTTATTTTTTGTTTTCTCTCTCTTTGCATTAAAAAATTCTACCTAATTTTTGCTCTTTAATTTCTCCACAAATCTTGATCCAAATTGAGTAATTTTTTATTCTATGGATTCATCTTTGAGTTCTCTTTCTAATTTCTCATCTTAAGTCCTTGTCCGATTTTGATCGAATTTAAAGAACACTTAAAAAATACCATAATTCTCCGTGGATTCGACCCTTATTCACTATTTTCCTATTTAATTCATGATTTTAATCTTAAATTGGTGAATTTGGAAAAATTTTACACATCTCCGCGTGTTTTCAATGACCACACGGATTCATTTTGTCAAATGAGTACCTTTGTCAACTATCGGGACATAATAACTGATCAAAGGCTTAACTTCCGCAAAATCGTAGATCAAAGCAAGCGTAACCTCAGCACCCTTTAGATAAGCAGCTCATGGATGTGCAGGTACCAACTAAATATCATGAAGTTCCTTTAGATAAGCAGATCAAGAAGTTCCTAAAAATAAGCAGATTGGGAGACAATCCTTAGGGTGATAGTGTTGTCATAACTTCAATTGTCGAACCTCGCTTTAATAGCATGAAAAAAATTGATCTCTCACTTAACCCTAATCCCTTTGCAGGATTCAATATGAAGTGAATACTCACTTGTTTAGATGCAAAAGTAGAGAGAAAGAATTAGAGAAGAGAAAATTTTAATCAATGTTAAACACTATGTATATAGAGAGTTTCCTCTAAGAATTAATTATAATAGTAACGTACACCTAGGTAATGACTTGCATACCCCAATACTTTTCAAACTATCATCTAGTATGTATGAGGAAATGATAACATGCATTTATAACTTAAATTCTTATCCTAATTAACTCATATTCATGCTTATTTTATGTGAATATTATGCATGTTATCATACTTTTTAAGAATTTTCTCCATTGGTATGTCATTTCACTAAAGTCTATATTTATGCATAAATTAGGGATGATTTCATGCTTAATAAATGATTAATATTTTGTTAAGTTTAAATTAATAGAAGTTAATCTCTTTCATTGAATGATTTTCACTTTAGTGAATGTTTTGAAGGATAATTTCAAGATAAATTCATGATTTAGAATATTTATTAAGAAGGGAGTTAAGTAAGTTCTAATTCATCTTGATTTCTTCTTTGACAATATATTTTAAATGGGATGATGTTAAAAAGGAAGAAATTTGTGATCCAATGGAGAAAATTTGGATTAAAAAGGAGTTGTACATTTAAAGTTATGAATATGTGAAATTTCTGCCCTTATTTGATTTTTAAATTGATTTTTTATGAATATTTCCTTATTTAAATCACAAAAAAGGGATTTACTTACCTCTAGGTGCTGACGTTGCGAGCGGGACCGGTTGGCGAGCTGACGTGGCACGAGGGACCACCGCGCAGATACGACGTGGCGCTGAGGCCACGTGGCAGGGCCGCAGGTGGCCCACGCGAGGCGCGTGTGGCGTACAAGGCACAGACACGTGGCAGGAGGCCACGCGTGTCCACGCGGACCCCCGTGTGGGGCGTCACATGGTAGTGGTGACTGCAGTTGGAGGGCCCACGAGTTAGTGGGCCCTGGTAATAGGATTGGGGCGGTAACACAATAGCGTTAAACTGCCCCCTAATTTAAACTCACCTTTTCCATTGTTTTCTCTGTGTAGGATTATTTTTCCACACTTTTCTACTATGCAGATGACGTGGCGATCGCACGGGCGTCGGATTTTATCACTAAGACGTCGATCGCGTGGACCCGAATCCACGCGATCATCACTTAAGGCATGTGCAGAAATCCAATCGTAAGTGAAGCCTTAGATGAGCGACTCGTGGCGTGGCGAGGAGGCACCAATCTTCAATCGGATGCACGAGATCTCATCACGCGATCGAATGAGCGATGGACTCCACGTGGACTCATCATGGCCTTGATATTCATCTGACGACTGATCTTCATCGCGATTTGATCACGGCTTTATCGGACGTGGCTTCATCGGACGGTTGCGATCTTTCATGATTTTGGCAATCGGGGAGCACCGCGTGGATACATTGTGATGGTCCGATCTTCATCGAACGGGTGACGCCAGCGGACGACGTGGAGCCATCTTAAACAGACAGAGGAAGATCGGACAGCAGCGATAAAAAGGGAACCACGATCGTGGCTCACGATCACGGTTCGATCATGGCCCGATCGCCCCGCAATCGGGGCTGATTGAGCACCAAATTGAAGCCATGACACCGCCAAATTGGAGCACCTTCATCATGAATCAACGACACTCCTCGTCCAACTTCATCGGACGGCATGGATTGGGGTTTAACCACGATCGTGCCTCATGATCGCGGTTCGATCGTGGCCCGATCGCCCCACGATCAAGGCTATCCCACCGCTAAATCAAGGCCGATTCATCGCGGATTTGAAGCCACACACCGCTCAATGGAAACCGCTCCCACGCCGCTTCCAATCCGCCCCCACGACCGCATCAATTGGCCATGATCTTCGGGCTAAATTTCTCTTTAAATAACGATGTATTCTCCCTTTGAAAATCAACTTTTGATCAATTCGTGAAGTAAATTAAGCGAATTTTGAGGAAGATCTCTAGTTCATCGTGATCCCCCCGTGTATAGACTCGATTACGAAGCAATTGGAGCAGGATTGATCACGAATTTCTCCTTGATTTCATCAAATTTTCCCCTTGAATTCTGAACATCTACGAGAAAGAATCTGAGCAAATTCGCTTCAATCCACGAGAATTGAAGCCCCATCCTTGCTGCAATCGGGTTAGTAGTGACATTCAATAGATTATCAGGAGGTAATATGAGTTTTTATTAGATTTAGAAGTTTAATTTTGCAAATTAGTTCTTAGTGTTCTTCATTTTCCCCAATTTTCAGTCCAAAAAATCACTTGATTTTGGTTTATTGGATTTCTCTGTTCATCAGCTTTCCGTGGATAGCAAATTCATCAAATTCTGAGTTCATTTGACCCTCGAATTTGACATTTGACCAAAGACTGTTCATCTTTCATCAAAAGTCAAACGTTGACTTTAGGGGTCAATTAATTTTAATTTACAAATCGGAATTTTATAATTTTGGTCTTTTTAGATTCCTCTGGTTCTTAGCTTTCTAGTGACATATAAATTGCAATATTTGGATTTCATTTGGCCAATCAATTTGAAGCTTTCCCCTGAGGTGTTCATTTCAGGGATTTTCTGATATTTGATTTTCAATAATTCATAATAAATCCATTTCTTATTCAAAAATCACGAATTATATATCAATAAATTATATTTTCTCTCTAATTTCCAAATATATATATTTTTCTAATCTTTTGACTTTGTTTGATTCTCTGATTTTACAGAACACCTACTATTGGTCAAAGTCAATGTTTGACTTTGACTTTTGACTTTTCTCTATCAAGCCCGAGAATTAAATTCTTAAAACTTCTTATTTAGCTTATTATTATCATTTCCACTCATTACTTCTTATTTTTACTTATTTAGAACCGGTTTTAAACCTAAAGTTTGACCAAGTCAACTCTGCAATTAAAGTCAACCCTGCTCTCTGTGGATCGACCCGATACTTGCACATTACCTGATTTTATATCTTATCTTTTGTGAGTTCGGTTTTTATAAATTTTTTGACCAGTGTTCTTGTGTTTTAACGACGCACAAAAACGCACCGTAAGGAAACATACTTATAAAGTTCACTTGAAGGAGTTCTTGAAGCTATTCAAATGCCCTACATGTAGTGGTATTCACACGACCACCTGATAGTTAGATCTCAATTTCAAAGGTCTTCAATAAGAGAGAAAGAGAAGAAATTAGAGAAGTCTCACAAAGCTTGCATGGGCAACTTAAATTGTAATCATACTCCCCCTATTTGCAGACATTCGTATGTGGATTTTTCATAAAAACTATCATAATTATATTTATATCCACCAACATCTATATACCTTATATGTGTGACCGTCTTAGTTCATATATCTCATTAATTAATAACTCTATAGATCAAATAACACCTTATTTGTCAGCCATATTAATTATCTATATCAACATATAGATTAATTAATCAATGATTGATTTAACCTAATCGATAAGTTGAAATGTCAGCCCGTTGGGCACCAAGCTACACCACGTACTCTTAGAGATATTGAGTATATGAGAACTTCAATATGGAACCTTGTTATCATTGGTTACCATGTATTTATAATCCTTTGTCCCCGTGAGACTCATGAATGACGTAGGGTATGGTCAACCGTCAAACTCTAATCGATCACTCAAGTTAATACTGATGTGTGACATAAATTATCAGGAACTTATTCTCCAATATTTCCATTACCTTGGCCAAGGATTTTATCTCATCTCATTCTTTGAATCAATCTCTTCAAATATTCAAGGCAAACAATCCTATCTTGACCATACAATCATCTTCGAGGACATCATTTTATATCTAATATATGATGTTTTAAAAATCCGGTGGCTAAGGATTTATAAGTCGTAATCAAAACACGGGCATCCATCCATAAGATTCTTTGGTATCTCAAGTCAAAGGACCACATACACAAGTATGATATGAAACAACCTCATTGATCGTTACATATAATAACATTGACAGAGTCATAGAGATCAATTCAATGGACTCTTTTTCAAAAGAGCACCGACTGTCTATCCTTGGTGTCTCCTGATCAGCCCTATTCATCATATGAGTTGAATTACATAGTGTTAATTCTTTTTCGATAATTTGATATCCTTCTTAAATATCTCACTAATAGGAATGTTTATAACATATGTTAAAGACTAGTAATCATTGTACTATGATCTCATCGTAATTTACTTAATCATTACATATTCTCATGACTTCTATTGAAAAAATCACACAAGAATGACGATGAATCATTTTTATTTCAAGCAATATAAAAAAGATATATGGAATTGATGATTGGCTTATAGGCCACATAATATCCATCAGTTCTTTATTCAAATCTTGCACAAGCCTAGTTAGTTATGCTGGTCATAGATCAAGTAATGCTCAATCTATTTAGATCTTGAAATGTCACTTGAACATAAGGAAATGCGCAAAAATTGGCCTTGATTCTTCCCTTTTCCTTTCGTGTACCTTAATGCTATGAAAGAGCCAAAACAGTTAAAAAGGAAGGCAAAATGAATTTTATAGGCTAGTGTTAGAGATACCCCTTTGTCAATGGTGGAGATTTACTCTTCTTTGACGCCACCTTATGGGTAGTGGAGATTAAATCTCTATGTAGTGCCCATAAATTTCCTTGTGAAAGTGGAGAGGGTCCCTCCTTAAGAGGTGGTGATAACATGCATTCGTACTAAATAAATGTATTCTTAATTTTCCCATTAGATACATCAATTATATCATTCATGAATGATATCATTATATTTGTATACTTTTATGCATGTTTTGCCCCTTTCACCATTCTCATTTTTCATGATTTTAATGTTAATTTTAGAGTAGGTATGTTTCTCCTTGTAAAAAAGCTTAAACAATATGAATTTAATCATTTTCGTGAGTTTTCATTATTGCAAGACTTCAGCCCTTCAAGAAATCAAAGAACACACAAAAAGAAGATTATGTAATTTCATATTTCCTTTTGATTAAGTTTTTTAAAACCAATTTAATTCATAAAATTTATTTTCTCTATGTTCATATTTTTATTTTGGGTTTATAAATGGATGATAATTTTGAAAATCAAAATTTGAAAAAAATCTTAATATTTTTAAAGATATGATTTTCCTAAGGTTTTCCTTTTCTTTAAAATTATTGTGATCATTTTGGAATCATTTAAGACTTAAATCAGCAAAAAGGGAGCTCACTTGGATCGGCTGATGTGGCTGATGCTAAAATGGCAGCACACAAACATGGCATTGCATGATAGCAGCAAAAGGGTGCATGTTTAAAAGGAGTATTGGTTTTATATTACATATATGATAGCCCAATGGGGATAAGCCCCTAATAGATTTCTATCTTTAGTCATAAAATTCCTCAAGTTAGATCTAGAAATGCATGGTGCAAATGCATGCATCAAATCATGAGATTTAACTAGGAGTGTTGATCTTTGCTAAAGGAGTATGGGGTTGCAGTAGATCCCTAATTTTTTAAGCTAGAAACAAGGACCACAAAATTTGTTGCAACATTTGGTGATGTTACAAGAGACTGATTCTTATCTGACGAATTAGTGGACCAAGATTAAATCAATTTCTCTCCGTTGGGGCTTGATCATGAGCATTTGGTTATAGCCCAATAGCTGGAATTTGTTAACAAGCTTTCCTATCTTAAAGACGTGGGACAAGTGGTATCATCACTATCATCGATTGTCACTAAAAACAATCTAACCACAAAACTTTTTTTAGTTATTTATTAAATATCTTTCTCTCTTCGATGAAATTGCTTCTAACAAAAAAAAGAGAAATCAAGATTTTTTTATGCCTAGCTCCTTGAACATATTTATTTGAAAGGATTCTAGTTTATTTTGTACTTCTATTAAGTCTTAGAGATTAAGATTTTGGAGATGGAACAATTGAGGATTTGCAATTCGCATATCGAATGTCGCCAAGAACATCATATTTTGGTTTTCTTTAATGAAAGAGTAATTCAAGAAGTTTTTTTTGGTGATTTTAGGTCAGCTGGTATGGTTTACTCTTATCCATCATCTAATATCTTTAAACTTTTTTCATACAAAGTAGATAAGTAATACCAAAGTTTTCTTGAAATATTCTCTCTCACTAGTCGCTATTTTCTCTCTAACTTCTATCTTCAATTTCTCCTTTGATATAAACCCAAATCACAAAGAATTTGATTCATGGGAAAGATTTTCTCCATCCTAGTTTCTCATTAATTTTTTTATCCAATTCAGGTAAATTCTAAATAACTCTTAAAGTCGACCCAAATTTTCTATGGGGTTTAAAGCTTGTTCACTAGTTATAGTAAAATTTAGTCATCAATTAAGTGAGTTTGGACTTTTTTTGACCAATGATCATTTTTTACCAATGACCACATAATTTGCTCATTAGGTGCCCCCCTTAATTTTACAAAGAGAAGTGGAAGGGTCCCTTCTAAAGAGGTGGCTCCCTTAACTTCCACTAAGGAAGTAAAGAGGTTGCACCCATAACTTGACCCAATGAGACCAGCTTCATTGAATCGGCATCCTCTTAAAAAAAAGTGGGGTAGTCCTAAAAATCGGCTTACATGAATGATAAATGAAATACAAGAAGTAGAACTTTGTTTACCTTTCAAGAAAGCCTTGACCACCCTCGGCTTCCAAGTAAATGAGCTAAGAAGTCTCCTAAAAAGGTGGTATGCATTGATGCCCTCAAGGAGGTAGTTAACCAACCTCCTAAAAGGTTTGGAGAACTCATTTTCTTTTTTCCTTCTTGATAATTTCTACCCATGCTCCCATTGCATTATAATAGAGTACTTGCATCCACATTAACTCAAGAAAATATGAGAGATTCATCACTCAACTTCAAAAAAGCCAAATGTGTTTAGTCATAGAAAATAGGTATATGGTAGGAAAAAAATATTAAAATCATTTTTAGACCATATTTAGTTATTAAGCAAAGGGTATTTATGTTATTTAGCTATTGATTAATACATGAATATGAAATTTGATGCATCAATACAAATACTAATTTATGCCTTATCAACCATTATCTTCCTTCTTCTTCGATTTACTAAGAGCCCTAGCTGATAGAGCCTTCTCATCTCTCTTGGTTGAATGATTATTCGACTTTTTCTCATAGACCCATTGAGGGTAAGTGAATAAAAGTTCTAGAATTGGTTAATGGAGGTAGTATAGAATCAAATTTTTCCATTCAGAAATTATGATAATCTCTTAGTAAATATTCAGGTATTTACATTTCAAGTGATTGAAGTCAGACCTTCTGTAGATGTGTTGTTCTCCGGCTATTCCACTCTTGGTTTTAGGGTATTCCATGTTTTATTGGTTGTCTTCTCCGCATCTAGTTCATGCGTGATCTCTTTCTTCAGAGACTAAGCTGAACATGATCGAAACTGCCTTTAAATCTTTCTTTCTAGGTGCATTCTTTGGTTCAAAGATATCCCACAGTTTAAGCCCTTCAAGGTGTTTGTGAGGAATATGCAATGCAAATTTTTTACCGTAGATTGTGAGGAATATGCAATTCATCAAGATCATGGATCACCTTTATTGTTTTTTCTTTACATCAATTACCCTAAAACAGATCAAGAATCTACGGCCTTTTTCAACGACCAGAGCTCAACATGACTAAGAGATCTTGGATTGAAGCGCCACGAGAGAAGCATAGGCACCATCTTTGCGTCCCATAAGATCTTGATGGCAGCCCTTCTCGATGATCACCCCGTTCTTCACGACGGCAATGAGATCAACTCCTTTAATGGTGGAAAGACTGTGAGCCACAATAATGGTGGTTCGATTGACCATCACACGATCTAGAGCCTCCTGAACCACCCGCTCGGATTCAGCATCCAAGGCGCTAGTTGCCTCGTCCAAGAGAAGTATTCTGGGGTCCCTGACAATGGCCCGGGCAATGGCTACTCTCTGCTTCTGCCCTCCAGACAGCTGAGTCCCTCTCTCCCCCACCGTCGTCTCATATCCCTGTAAATTCCATGAATATATGTGCTTTATGTATAAATAGATACTAAGAGAGAGAGGGAGAGAGATATCTAGTTAGAGAGAGAGATGGATATATGATAGAGATGGAAAGAGATCGATAGATTGATTGATAGATATAGATAGAGAGAGGGGGAATGGGACCTGTTGCAGGTTGCTGATGAACTTATGGGCGTTGGCGGATTCGGCAGCAGCAATAATCTCCGCCTCGGATACTTGACCGTCTTTGCCATAGGCGATGTTGGCACGGATGGACTCGTTAAACAGGACGGGCTCTTGACCCACCATGCCCATTTGTCTTCTCAGCCATGCCAGCTGGTAGCTCCGGATGTCTTCCCCATCTAAGAAAATGTGGCCCGCATCCGGGTCGTAGAATCTTTGGAGCAAGGCGATCGCCGTTGACTTTCCGCAGCCGCTTTCTCCCACCAGAGCCACGGTCTGCATGAATGAGGACGATGATGATCATGATAACTATGATGATGGTGATGATCATGGTGTACCTTGCCGGCTTGAATGGTGAGGCAGAGATCTTGGAAGATCTGAATATCGGGTCTGGAAGGGTACCGGAAACTGACGTGCTTGAATTCAATGAACCCCTTCACTCGCTCCGGCGTGATCCCAGATAAATCGCTTGCGTCGATCTTGGACTTGCGATCGAGGATAGCAAACACGGAGCCGGTCGCAGACTTGGCCTTTGTCGTGTCCGGCATCAGCCCGCTAGACTGCGAGAGCGCGACTCCGGCCGTCGACAGCACAAAGAACACCTGTAATTCATTCAGAAGTCAAAGTCGGCATCCACTTAAAAAACCCATGAATTCTCGGACAATGACCTGGAAAACGTCAGCCAATGAAGTTTTGCCCTTTTGGACGAACTTTGCGCCCTCCCAAAAGATGATGGCGTAGGTGCAGAAGAGAAGGAAGAAGGAAAGTCCAAAGCCGATACCGTTGACCACCCCTTGCCGGACTCCCATTTTCAGCGGCGCCTCGCACTTGTTACTGTACATGTTCAGCATCTTCTCCTCCGCGGAGAAGGATGCCACCGTCCTTATGCTCCCCACTGTATCATGCGCCACCTGACTCGCCTCCTCGTACATCCTCTATAGCAGTATAAACGACACCCGATGAGAAGATTTACTTTCCTTTGCATGTCTCGCTACCTTTGCATCTCTATAACCACTTTTTTATCCCTATCTCTCTCTATCTGAAGATCTATCTCTCTCTCCATATCTGAGCTTCTCTGTCTCTCTACCTGAGCTTATCTTTCTCTTTACCGGGGAATCTCTGTATTTCACTTTCTCACTCTACCTGAACTTCTCTCTCTACCTGAGCTTATCTATCTCAATACCTCATAATCGCCCTATCTCGTCCTCTTTCTCTACCTGAGCATCTCTCTATCTCACTCTCTTTCACTTGAACATCTCTCTCTGCCTCACATTTCTCTACCTAAGCATCTCTCCCTCTCGCACATTTCTCTACATGCCATTTTCTCTCTCACACAGACACACGATTTTACCTTAGAATCGCCGCTGAAACCCTTCATTAACTTGAGCTGAACCCACCCGTTGAAACCAATGACAGGAAGCAAGGCCACGACGATGAGAGAGAGCTGCCAGTTGACGATGAAAGAGAGTATCAACGCGGCAAGCAAAGTGGCCACGTTCTGAACCAGCAGCCCGAGCGCATCCCCAACGAGCCCGCGCACCGAGGCCGCGTCCGCCGATAGCCTCGCGCCGACCGCTCCGCTCGAGTTCTCCGGCAAGTCGAACCATGCCACCTCCATGTTCACCACGCTCTTGAAAGTCCTCATCCTCACTCCGTTTATCAGTCTCGCTCCCGCCACGCTGAAGAAGTAGGTTTTCCCCGGGTAGGCGAAAAAGGAGACAACCCCGAGGACGACGAACATAAGGGACCAGAACTTCGTATCCTTCTTCAACTCTTGAGGCGGCTTGTAGAAGGACCTGATGATGCTGGCCAGCAACATTCCATAAAATGGCACCGTCACGCTAGAGACTGCAGCAGAGATGCAGCCGAGCAGAAGTGCAGGGATCTCCGCCTTGTTCATGGCGGCGAGACGAGAGAGAGACGGCGGAGAAGGCGGCTGTGAAGGGAGTTCCTTGTTTTCTGTGGTATTCTTCTCCTCGTCGTCGTTGTAGATTTCAACTCCGACCGGCACCACGAAGGGAATGGTCAGGGAATGATGGCTGCTGTTCCCGATTGAAGAGTTTCGGCTCATTGACCGTTGTATTTGGCTCGGTTGACGGTGGATCTTCATCGACGTGCTGCTCCTCCGGCTTAAGTCTCTCCCCGCTTGTTGCAGCCGGATCAACTGCGAGTAAGCTCCTTCCGGATTCTTCACCAGCTCATCGTGCGAGCCTGCGCGAGAGCATTATGAACAATCATAAGCGCTTCAGTCGAACGAAACCCAGATCAAATTTCCGTAGAAGTTCGTACCCTGTTCAACGAGGACTCCTTTTTCAACAACAGCAATAGTGTCGACTGCGGCGCTGGTCGCTTCGTCGAGGAGGAGAATTATCGGGTCCTTGAGAATGGCTCTAGCAATGGCGATCCTCTGCTTCTGTCCGCCGGAGAGCTGAGTTCCATTCTCTCCCACCACGGTATTAAGCCCATTTGGCATCTTGTCGATGAACTTGGCCGCGTTCGCGAGCTCTACTGCGGCGCGAATTTCTTCTACTGTTGCGCTTTCTTTCCCGTAGGCGATGTTTTCTCTGATGGCGGCGGCGAAGAGAGCTGGCTCTTGACCAACGAGCCCGATCTTCCCTCTTATCCAGCGAAGTTGCAAGTGGCGGAGATCAACTCCATCGATGAGGACGGCGCCTGACTGGGGATCGTAGAACCGCTCGATCAAGCTCACGATAGTTGACTTCCCGCTACCACTCTGGCCTACCAGAGCTATCGTCGTCCCGCTGGGGATGGAGAGAGAGAATGCGGAGAAGACCGCCTCGTCCGGACGAGAGGGGTAGCTGAAGTGAATGTCTCTGAGTTCGATCTCCCCGAGAATATCTTCTAAGATCTTTCCTTTCCCGTCGTAGGCATCGATTTCCGGCTTTCTTTCTATCGTTTCGAACATCTTGTAGCCTGCTGCTTTTGCCCCGGCGAAAGCAGAGATGCATGGGGACGCCTGCCCTAGAGAGCTGAAATTCCAGAGAGAGAAAATCAAGGTAAGGGAAAAGGGATAGACAGAGGCAGAGAGAACTTACAAGGAGGCCGTCAGGACGGCGAGGATGACAGAAAGAACGTCTCCGCCGGAGTAGCTCTTGTCGAGAATGAGCTTGCCGCCGTACCAGACGCCGAGGCCATAGCCGAAGTATATCACGGCGTAGGCGGAGCCAACTCCGACGCCAGCAGCGAAGCCTTCATGGCAGCTCGCTTTGTAGGAAGTCTTCAGGAGCTTGTTGTACTTCTCCAGCGCAAGCTTTTCCCCCCCGAATGAGGCCACCTGCATGCAGATGATGATAATAATAATTAATTATGCTGATGATGATGAATTGCTAATAAGATGACGAGTTCCTCAAAAAAGGATAGGAGACTAATCGCTCAAGGAAAAAAAGCTGATGATGACGACGACGATGACGTTAAAATTCTAAAAAATGTAGAGTTACACCAAACAAGAGGAAGAAGATATACTCAGGGAAAAAAAGAAGACGACGACGACGACGACGATGACGACGATGATAATGATGATGATGATGAAATTCTCAATAGATGAAGAGGTACTCAAAACAAGAGGAAGGATAATTGCTCAAGGAAAAAAGATGATGATGATGATGAAAGTGAACTTCTCAAAAGATGAACGTTACTCAAGAAGAAGAAGAAGAAGAAGAAGAAGAAGAAGAAGAAGAGGTATTGCACAAGGAAAAAAAGACGATGAGGAGGAGGATGTGGAAACTCTCAAAGGAAGAAGAGTTATTAAATCAAGATGAAGTGCTCAAAAGACGAAGAGTTACTAAGAAATCGAAGAAGAATCGTTGAAGGGAAAAGGCAGAAGCTGAAGAAAATGATGAAGTGATGATCATGACGATGGCAATGTCCATCCATCTATCCATGCATCTGCTCACCGTTCTAATGGCGCCGATGGTATGCTCGACAACTGCGGAGGCCTCAGCGTAAGCTGCTTGCCCGTGAGAGGCTAGCTTTGTCATGAATATGGCCATGGCGCTGCCCGCCGCAACAAGTGGTGGGATCGAACATAACATGACCAGCGTCAGCAGCCATCCCTGGGAAAACGCCACCACGAGTCCCCCTACAAACGTCGCTACCAGTTGGATAAACTTGCCCGCCTGAAAGAAACCCCCCACATCCTTCAGAAACTCTTTAGAAGGGAAAACAGAGAGGGAGAGAGGGAAGATGCATACCTTCTCTCCCATGGCATCTATCATCAAAGCAGTGTCGCCGGACATCCTGCCGACGACTTCCCCGGTATTCGTCTCCTTGTCGAAGAAGCCGATCTCCTGCCTCAATATCGCCTTTAAGTACAAGTTTCGAATTCTGGCTGCCTGTCTCTCTCCCGTGACCATCCAACATGCCACTTCTGCGAGATCCAGACACTTTCAGGATGAGCATTTTGAAGAAGAAGAAGATCATAATGATATTGATGATGATGATGATGATGATGATGATTGAAGAAGAAGAAGAAGAAGATGATGATGATGATAATGATCTGATGATGATGATGATTGAAGAAGAAGAAGAAGATGATGATAATGATCTGATGATGATGATGATTGAAGAAGAAGAAAAAGATGATGATAATTGTTGAAAAACGATCTCGCTACTGACGCGTCGTCTCGCTCCTGACGCGTCGTCTCTCGACCAGACGGTTATAACCGTCTGGTCTACTACAACGCCTCGTCGCCTCATCCTCCACCTTTAACCTCTTCTTCCTTTAGCACTCACGATTGCTATAAATACACATGTATCTGCTGCTTCATCGTCACGGAAATATCACTCTCGTTTCTACACTACTCTTTCCTCTCTCTACTGTCTTGCTTTCTTTTTACATGGTATCAGAGCCACTGCCAGATACAACTCCGCGACGAATGGCAAATGAAACTTCGTCGATGGCAATCACAGGTCCAGGAGTTAGCAACTTATTTCCGTCAACCGGCAGCACGATTGGACTAAATATTCCGATCAAGCACACTCGGGAAAATTTTCTTCTGTGGAAGACGCAACTATTTCCCATCTTAAATTGCAATGATCTTGCTCACATTCTTACGCAAGATCCACCAGTACCGGCGGGTACTAATTCAGCCGATAACATGATAGAGAATCCCATATATCAGGTATGGCGAAAAAAAGACCAACAGGTACTCTCACTTTTAGTTTCCTCGCTTTCCGAAAATGTCTTGCCATGCGTTGTTGGGAAAACAACCTCAAAAGAGGCATGGGAGGCACTAAACAAACATTGTTCTTCGTCAAACCCGTTGCGGATCATGCACCTTCATAACAAACTTCATAATTCCTCAAAAGGTACACGTTCTATTCCAGAATATGTGCAGGATATTCGAAGAACGTGTGATGAGCTTGCAGCGATAGGCTATCCTGTTCAAGAGAGCGTTTCAGTATATGCTCTTCTACGCAGTCTTGGCCCTACGTATTCCGCCTTCAATGCGGGAATCACCTCGAACCTACATAATCTCACCTTCGAAGACATTGTCGCTCAGATCAACTCGCATGATGAGCTTCTCAATTTCCTTAATCCTTCTTCTAAAGAAAACACTGCATCGGATTTTCCTCCAATGGCTAATCAAGCACAAGTTTTGGGATCTGATCGAGGTAGACGACGGAATAGTGGACGAAATAATCGTGGTAGAGGGCGAAATGGTGGGAGATATACACCGTGATGCCAGATTTGTGGACAATTTGGTCATAGAGCACAATAATGCAGAGAGAGATTTAACCGAAACTTCTACGGTTGGCAGAATTCCCCGGCATCATCATATGGTCAACACGGTTCCCCGGCGAATCAGCAACCAAGTCCGCATGCTTATAATTTATCTCTACCACCTATGACAGGATCATCAGACCTCAATGTCTGGTATCCAGACAGCGGAGCAACCCACCATGTCACAAACAATCATCAAGCATTAATTGACCCAACTATGTATCAAGGAACCGAACAATTGCAGATCGGAAATGGCACAGGTCTGTTTATCCAATCTACCGGTTCCTCTTCAATTCCTTCCCGGTCATTTCCTTTGAAACTTCAATATATCCTTCATGTGCCAGCTATCAAGAAAAATCTATTATCAATCTATCGGTTAACTAATGATAATTATGTCTATGTTGAATTTCATGCTGATCACTACATCATAAAGGAAGAGGGCACTTGGGAGACCCCTCCTCAAGGGAGCAGGTTAGAGATGGACTCTACCTGCTGACCCGCGATAATCAATCACCTGTCGCCTATGCTGCGGAGAAGGTTGCAATGGATCAATGGCATCAACGGCCCGAGGTCACCCCCATTTTAACGTACTTCATCGTATTGTTTCAACCTATGGTCTTCCTACTTTTTTTCTTACAATAAAAATCGCACCGTGTGACGCATGTCTGTCGTCCAAATCACACAGATTACCATATGCCATTCCTCAACACTCCACACGTAGACCGCTTGAATTAATTCACTCGGATCTGTGGGGACCCTCCCCGGTCCTATCGCATCTTGGACACAAGTATTACGTAATCTTCATTGATGATTTTACTCGGTATACATGGCTGTATCCTCTTAAACTCAAGAGCGACGTACTGAACATCTTCACGAATTTCCATCAAAAGGTAGAAAGACAATTCAACTTAAAACTACTGCAATTTCAATCAGATTGGGGCGGAGAATTTCAGGCTTTAAGCAAGTATCTAACCGATTGTGGCATTCATCATCGTCTATCTTGCCCTCATACCCCGGCTCAAAACGGAACCGCCGAGAGAAAAACACGGACATATTATCTAAACTGCCCTCTCACTGCTAAAGCAAGCTTCAATGCCTCATAAATTCTGGGATGAGGCAGCTAGCACCGCAGCATATTTAATCAATCGCATGCCTACTCCTCTTTTAAAGCTCAAATCACCGTATCAGCTCCTCTTCAAGCAAGATCCTGACTATAGCTTCCTTCGCACTTTTGGATGTCTGTGTTATCCGTATCTCCGTCCTTATGCAGCCACCAAGTTGGATTCTCGATCCGAATGTTGTACCTTCTTAGGATACAGTGCATTTCATCGGGGATATCGCTGTATCTCTATGACTGGGTCGGATTTACATATCCCGCGAGCGTTATCTTTTTCCGAAACAACCTATCCGTTTGCTGCCCAATCCATGAACAAGTCTTATTTCACAAACCTTCCCCAGTCAGAGCAAAGCATCCTTGGGTCGTCACCACATGACGGACCTCATCAACTCCTCACAACTGAACCACTTAAATCTCATCAACCGTCCACTAACATTCCTACTGCTCCTCCCTTTCATACCGAATCCTCCCTAGCCTCGCCCCTCATGATACACTCGGATTCTCCTGACCCTCCTGACTCTCCCAATCAAGGTTCCACTTTGAATTCACCATCCGGACACATACCTTCGTCCAATCCTTTATCCCCTACCAATCTTGATCATCAGACATCACCCTCTCATACACGCACTAAATCCCTCTCAACAATTATTCAATCGTTGGATAATCCGCCATCGACACATCTCATTAGATATCCTCTACCTAAATGCTACTCCGTCACGTCTAACCCTCTCCTAGAACCACAAACTTATCACTCTGCATCTAAACACTCACATTGGGTTAAAGCCATGCAGAAGAGTACTCGCTCTCCGCCGGGAATCAGACTTGGTCCTTGGTTCCTCGCCCTCAAATTGCCCTGTCATCGGTTGTCGGTGGATATATAAGACCAAATTTCTCCCCAATGGACTGGTTGATCGCTTCAAAGCTCGTTTAGTTGCCAAAGGTTATCATCAGGAAGGAGGTATCGACTATCATGAAACATTTAGTCCAGTGATCAAGGCAACGACCATTCGCCTCCTTCTCTCTCTCGCCATCAGTAAAAATTGGCAAATTCGCCAGCTCGATATTTCAAATGCGTTTCTCCACGGCGATTTAAACGAGTTAATCTATATGGAGCAGCCTCAAGGTTTCCAAGACATCGCCTTCCCACATCATGTCTGTCGTCTCCGAAAATCATTGTACGGTCTTAAGCAAGCACCGCGAGAATGGTATCATAAACTCTCCGGTCAACTCCTTCGCCTCGGTTTCACTGGTTCAAAGACTGACACGTCCTTATTCTTTCTCACTTCCGGTCCAATTTATATTCTCATTTACGTAGATGACATCCTAATCCTCGGACCGTCATCTACACAAATCAGTGCACTCGTCAAGTCTCTTAGTGAGCTCTTGACTCTTCGAGATCTTGGCACAGCATCACACTTTCTTGGAGTTGAATTTCGGTCCTGCCCCACTGGTTATTTCCTTACTCAAGGACATTACATAGCCTCTATCCTACAACGCATGAATATGTCTCAATGTAAACCGGTAGCTACTCCCTCTCCGGTTGCCACTCCTAACTCCAAGTCCGAGACGTATGATGATC
>CM044111.1:11963945-11986607 GCA_024174645.1 Lemna minuta
TCATGAGCCTCCAAAGAAACTTCCATCCTCATAACCCAAAGACGATAATTTGTGCTTGTTAACATCAAAATAGAAGTAGACATACTGGTTTCACTACTCGGTGGATGCAAGGTTGGTGTAGGTGCATGTGCATCATTGGACATTCTCACAAGCCTAGGATAAAAATGCTCTGATACCACTTGTTGGCTGCTGATCACCTCAAGAAGCACCCTCTCAAGATGATGAGCACACTCACAATTGCACTCAACCACTCAAAAAGAAGAAGAAGAAGAATGAGAGAGAGAAATTCCACTAAAAAGCACTAAACCACTCACTAACACAATAGAGGAAGAAAGGAAGTACAGAGATACATTTAGGGATGCTAAGATCCCTATTTATAGACTAGAAAGGAGAAAAAAAAAACAAAAAAATAACCTCCTATTTTTCTGCCTCACTATTCTGCCAAATGCGCGCTATGGGGCATGAAAATCGGCGTGTGCACACTATTCACGCGGGACCCCAACCGATTTACGTGCTAGGCGCGCGTGAAGTGGGGGGGGGAAGAAATTCATCTCCCACAAGAACTCCTTCCCGCGTCCTGTCCTCTGTGGCAATCAAGAACCTGAAGAAAAAGCAGAATTAGAAATCATTTAAAACCCTTTTTTTCATGCATCTCCGATTTCATGAACATCGTTGCCTACCTCTTTCAAAAATATCGAACAAGAGAGAGAACGGGAGAAATCGTCTAAATGCCGTTCAGTTTGACGTATCAACTGCAGATTGGATTATTGCCAGAAAAAAAAAATTTAAACAAACAAGGAACTCCATGGAATTGCGGGAAGAACACGATGGAGTTTAAAACACCACTCGATTGCGATAGCCTTATCGTGACGCCTAAAAGAGTCAACCACATATGTACGACTTTGACCTGTCTGCTCTTTTGAGTGCGGCCAACTTTCATACATTGGATAGCGGACCTTTCATACTCCAGTGTGGAGATCCCGCGAGGAGTCGTTGACCGCGGGAAAAAATTATTCTTCCGTCCGCGTACCCGGCGGAAAAGGAAGAGAGATTTTCATCGGATATTACAACTCGTTGAGGATTTTCATTAACTTTGGAAGAAAATTGTTGACCTATTGTACTGCATCTTTCCCATTTTTCATGGGTTCATTTCGTGCGTCGAAGTTCTTTCCTTTATTTCCATACAGTTCTATATCTATCCATTTATCTATCTTCCTATCTATCTATCCATATATCTATCTATTTATTTATCCGTCTACCAATCCATCTATCAAAGCATTCATCTATCTATCTATCTATCTTTTTTTCATCTTTGTAGGTTTCTTTCTCCCGAGCTCTCTCACTCAATCTCATTACATGCTAATGTAAACGCATCGTCAAAGTTAGTAGAATTTAGGGTTTTTGTGCGTTCAGCTTATGCATTTTGAATTTTTTACAGTTTGTATGCTGCATAGTCTTTATTTTTGGGTCACAACAGTTTTGGGCCACTGTAAATGGCTTTAGCCTTTACCATTCTTATAACGGGTTTCGCAATGCATTAGGTTTGAAGATGAGGGCTCCTATGGATCAATAATATCTCCTCAAGATTTTGTCTCATCCCTCTTCCTAAAGCTCTAACAGGATAAAGGTGATAGAGAAGATGAATATGCTCTCAAAATTTCATCATAATCTGAATAGAGAGAGGAAGATTTTGCTTCACCCTCATTGTCAACACTTCTCCCCCCCTCAATCAATGTATGTCATCAAATCGTTACGTGTAATTAGCGTCAGGTTTCGAAATCAGGCGAGATCAATTTGTTTGCTTGAGGATTGAGCAAGGTTCATGAATCTGAATATTCTCGTTCTTGATGTTAACATTGGATGTTTGTCATGGAAAAGCTCTACTGATTCATTAATTTCATCTAGCCTTTTATGTTATCAAGTTTTGAGGTTTAAATTTTACAACATTAGTCATAATTCTCTATTTACTAGGTAAGGAAGCTTCTTCCACATGAAAACTGCTAGTGAGCCCTAAATACACTAGAGAAACCTTCAAGGCTTGTCGTTGATAATTTTCCAAGTTTCATCAAATCGCAAACTTAGAGTGTGTTTTTCTCTTCAAAACACTTGATTTTATTGAAAAACACATTTAAAATTGGAGAGATACTTTTTTTGATGACTTGAATTATGTCGAGCCCTAAGTTTCCCAGTACCTCTTCAGAACCTATTGTAGTTAATTGAAAATTTGAAGCGCACCCTTAGAAATTAACTTTTATGAATCACAGTGGCTTAGTCAATTCAGTAAAGGGATTTTATTTCTGCGTCTCAATTTTTTTTCCAAATGTGATGTATAATCTCCCAGAAAAGGGATCATCTATCTCAAATTCGAAATACTTCTAATGGTTTAGCTAGTTACTAGATTTTACGAAGCCAAGTGGTAGCATGGCTAGAAAAGGCAATGAGACACAGCTTCTATTCAATTCCTCTTTGGTGATCTGAAGTTAAATGATAAAAAATTTGAGGAACCCGATTTTCAACTATTGGGACCTAACTCTTTTGTTGTAAACCTCCACTAGTGGACATGGTCTAATGAATCAAGGTTAAAATAATTTACCTTTCAATATTTTTAATGGATGCTCATGATCAGTGTGTGGTCATCAATATTTTTGTGACTCCAAATCTATCCCTAGACTTTTGGTATGTAACTTTCTTGTAAACCTTTTATCCTTCACTCCCATAATACATGAACTCACTACCTGCATCATCTTTTATCATTTTCATTGTGTCTTCAAGATAAAGAAATTGAACATCTTCATGATATTTGATTATGCCCATTTGAGACCGTTGCTGAAAGCAATCATCTCAATATGACATAAACCCCGTCTTTTTATTTGACTCATCTCGCTTATTATGCTTCAAAATTTTCTTTCTCAATTCTTAAGCTTCTTGCATATCATAAGAAATCAAAAATATGATTATTAAAGTGGAGTAAGGTTCAAATAAAAATCTAGAAATCATATTTAACTCACTTTAAAGCATGTTTTCACAAATTAATGCATTAAAATACGTATTACGTAATATGGCATGAATTACATATTTAATTTATAGACATATTATTTCATGCTACCGAGTAGAAGCTAATACATTTCATTGAAGAAAATTACATGAAGAAGAAGAAGATTAAGAGGAAGAGGAGCTCAAATGATGAAGAGCTTGAGAGTTGGATAAATATAGGCCAAAAACCATGCATCAATCAAGACATCCAGAGAGAAAATTACATAAATGCCCTTTTGGGGATGATAACATGTCAATGATGCATTTTTTTTCGTCATTTAATAGATTTTAATAGATAATTCTTGCTAATATAATGCATGTTATCATGTTTTTATAATGTTTTGCATTCATCTTTTTATTCTACTCATATACTTAATTTGTATCTATTTAGTGCTAATTAGGTTTAAAAATGAATATGTCCTATCATGCATCATTTTTTCAATTTTTTATACCATGAGACTAACCCCATTTGACTCTTTCAAAGTCAAGTGGTTGAATTCTCACACTTTTATGAGTTATATAGATTTAAGGACATAGGCACACAAGTAGGAAAGCATGGATATGAATGATGATAAGAGGAAAGAGGAAATAACTCTATACCAAATTTGAACACCAAGTCAACCCTATTTTTATGAAATAAATGATAAATGAGGTTTGGATTTGATAGAGGGGTCATCCTAAGCTTTTTAAGATGATCCACAATTATTTGGGGAGTGAAAACTAGGCAAACCTCTTTATTTTTAAGGAGGTTGGACCAAACTTTGTTTTTATTAAGTGACTCCATTTTCTTTCATGATTTAAAACATTTATAAATAAAAAGATAGAGAATTAAATTCTTGATTCGATGAAGAAAATTTCATAGAATAAGGAGTTTTATTTTTGTGAGATATTGAATTTCTAAGTTTTGGGATTTTTCTAGACTTTATAAAGATTTTTTAGGAATTTTTTCTGATATTCTAGCATTTTTACAAAAATACCCCTCCCATTTTTTAAGTCAAATTTTTTGAAAAAGTCCCTCTGCACTTATAAAGGCTGGCACACATTTTTTTTTGGCGCAATAAGAGTGTCATCTGCTGCACTCTTATTGCAATATCTCAATCAACGGCTAGGATTTCTCTAAATTAAAATCATGATTTATTATGAACTAGATAAAGTTTGAGCTAAACTTTTGTGACTAGATTTATCTTTTAACCCTCTATCCATCCATACCCTGAGATCAAAGAATTGAACTAGAAAAAGGATAATTTTAATGATTTGTCTCTTTTACCCTTCTTTACACTCAAACCCTAAGAATCTACCTATAAAAGCCTTCATTTTCTCTCTCCTCATGTTTTTTGGTTCTCTCGTAGCATCAAGCTACCAGAAGGAAAAGGAGATAAGGTAAACGCCCAAGGAGGAACATTTTTTTATGCTCAAGCTTGTTGTGGAGAAGGGAGCAAGCAAAGATCATGATCGGAGCAGATCGAGCATCACCCAACTTAGGATGGGCACACTAACAAGGTTTGTGCATAGATCTCAATTAGATTTTGGCTTGTGAAAATCTCCATATACATTAGACTTTTTTTTCTTTTTCTTTTTATTCTATTGTAATAGCTTTGACATCATTTATGCATACATCTCTCATTCTCGCCATCACAGCGCATCGAGCCATTGTTACTTTCATCCATCCTTCTCATTTTGCTATCATATCATCTCCATTTTCACCTCTTTTAATCTAATTCTCTCATCTGTTTTCTAATTTCTATCTAAACTCTAAAATAAACTCAAAATTATCGCTCACACTGTCCTCCACATGCTCCATTTTCACTCATACATATTCCCTTTCCCTTATCTTTCTTTAGAACACCTAACCTCATTAATTCATCTCCTCATCGATTCTACCCTTGCTGACACTATACTAAGGAATTTTATTTTATTGAATGAAATCGACACACACCAACAACGAAAAAAACACACGATCGATTCCATCAGGGGCCATACTGTTCCACATACTAGATCTTATTCTTTCTGCGATTTCGAAAACAAAGTTCGTCCTTCAAGATGTGATGTCTTCCAATTCTTGATTTCAAACACTCATCGGATATAGAAGAAGTAGAAATCAAAGGATTCTCAGATTGTGGTATCTAAATAGTTCGATTTGCTCAAAAATCCAAGAATAATCTTTCTATCGAAGAACATTTCTATTTTATAGGCAAATTTGATTGCGTTCGTTGGATGTGTCGTTTCGATTTGATCAATGGCTGAGACTAAACGTCATCTGGTGAATTTTTGTCTTTAAGTCACGTCCCTTCGATATTCATCCAATGATCGCGATGAGTCCACGTGTTCATCGGCGCATTTAATCTCGACCATTATAACTCCCCAAATCGACGATTGAGATTAAATCATCTTTAAATCGAATCATCGCCTAATCAGATGCCATCACGTACCCCCACGAGTAAGTGACATCCGACAATCGTGATTAAACCACGCGATTGATCGCTTCTCGTTGCACCACATCACCTGTGCCTAAAAAGAAAGATAAATATTCCCACATTGAAAAAATCAGAGTACCTAATTGTGTATATAAGATATGAGAGCTTAATGGGTTAGCGTAAATCAGCTAAGGATGCATTTATCCATTAATCACTCTCACGTGCACAAGTGCACACACACGCACACGCACGCATACACACGAACATGCACGTGCACACGTGTCACACATAGATGCCAACATGTGGCAAGGTCCTGGCAAGTCAGCTCGCGAAATATAAAACATTTTTTTAATTCTTTGAATTCTTTAAGAATCAAAAATAGCTTTAAATAAGTTCAAAAAAATTCAAGAAAATTCCTAAAAATTATAAAATTCATAACTTTCAAAATACAACTCCAAATTAATCCAAATATTTTTTGGATCAAAAATTGAATTAGCTATCATTATAAAAATTTAAAATATTTAAATTTTTATAATGAATTTTAATTTCAAAAATGCACTCATTTCTTTTAGAAAATAAATTTTGAAAAATAGATGAGTGTAAATAAAATATTTTCTCATATCATTAAATCATGAAAATACAATTATGATTTCAAATACAAATGGGAATAGAATTATATTCTTGGAATTATGCATAATTATCCCAAAATAATACGTTTTTAGGTCATAACTTAAAATAACATAAAATGAAAGATATGCACTTAAAATACGATAACATGCATAAAAATGGAATATTTAATGCTTTTATTTATATTAATAATCATGTAAATTCATGTATAAATTGCATGTTATTAGTGACCCCTTCCCATGAAAAGATTCTCACCCTCACCCTCCCCTTGTAAACATAATTCACTATTCAATTGGTGTCTTCCTGTTGCTTAAAAACCCTCCAAAGTTCCTCAAGTGACTGAGTATAAAGTCATCATTGAATTTAAGGGTAGCAAAAAAGCTGGTTTGCAACATATATAAGTATGGTGGATTCAATGAAACATAGGTACTAGAATTGTTGGTTTGGTTTTTAGAGAACAACTTTTGAATTTTGGATGCAATGAATGGCTTTGTATCATTCACCATAGCTGCAATCCGAAACAGAACAAGTGGAAGAGAAGAAGGGTGTACAAGAATCTAAGGGTTTGTCACTATAAACATAAGAGTTTTATAAAGAGGCTCCAAAATACACACTAAAATTCATCTTTTAAAACAAAATTTTTTCAAAAAAAATTTTCAATAATTTTTTATTAACTTAAATGAAACATGCTAAGACTTCCACTTTCGAGCAGATAAGTATTTAGAAAATAAGAAAATACACAAAGGAGAATACGTCATGTGAATAAAAACTGAGTGACACACATAAGAAATGGGTGATATTTGATAGCACTACAGTCATGAGTTAAATAAAATGGATAACCAATTTTAAAGTTTATAAAGTGGCTTAGAGAGGAAAGGATTTGGGAAAATAAGATGAGGTTTGGGGCCATTTTGGGTTGGGTAGATGGCACTTGCTCTGGTTTTGATGCTTTTCCCTCTACTTCATGGAAGAAAGTTATTGAAGGTCCATGCACAATGAAAGATTGGCTTTCATGAGGTAGGGAAGGGAGCTTTTCATACTTTACTCAATTCTCTCTTGTCCGTGCCAATAGTACTTCTACCCATTGATTTCTCAAGTCATGATTTTGTGCTCTAAAGAGATCCACCCAAGAAGGTTATCCATTATCAAAAAACATTCTCACAGTCAATCTAGACCTCATGTTTTGAATTACTCCAAAGGCACAATCTATTTGTGACAAGAGCCAAACATCTACACCTACACTTCCAAATTATTATGTGAAAGGACTCACTAATGTCAGATTAACTTGCAGAATTATGTTCATGTGAAATTATCCCCATCTTAGTTTTATTCAATCCAAAAAAGAGAATTTTTGGGACAAATTCATAATTTAAGAGATATCAATCAGATTCACTACTACAAGTTAAAAAATACTCTATTAGAAAAATTGAAAAGTTGGAATTTAAGGCATAACTCTTAATGATAAAAATCTCTTTCTCAAAATTTTTCTACTTTTTCTATCCATTGGTTTTAATAATTTAGGGATCCTGCTTGTGCCTTTAAACCACAAAAATAGAAAGAAAAAAAAAACAGAAATATCGAAAAAATCAATAAATTAATGTAAATAAGAATTTTGATCTAGAGGATTTTGTAGAGTAATTGAGATAAGATTAATAAGATGCTCATTTTCAAAAAAAGGTTTCAATCTCTAACCATTTACTCAAAATTGGTGACCATTTTTAGGATCCAAAAAAGGTTCATCCCATTGCAATTGAATTTTCCACAAACCTTTTTTAAATATAGAGCTATCAAACCAAACCTTTTGATTTTCATAAAAACTATTGCTTAATTTTCTACCAACTAAAAGTTTTATCATTTTTAAAAAACCAATTTCAAAATTTCATATGCTTCATTTCTTAGTTCATCTGATTCACACAGCAATAACATTCTAATTTTTCCCTGAAATCCTTTAATGGTTGGTTTAAATTTCTAATAGCTTAGTATACTTAATGAACTAATTCAACAAGAAGATGACATGTTTTTCAATAAATAATTTTTTCTATGAGACATTCCTAAACATGTTTTTATATTTTTGTTCTATATGCTTATAATGCATCATATAGTTTTCTTCATCAATTTTTTTCGAAAAAAATATTCATTTCCCTATCTCACATTGACGCAACCTTAGCACAAGGTCAATTTAAATAGTGACTTGACTATACATGTCTTCCCTTGAAATGAGAGTTAGATTTTGAATCCACATGACTAAACTCTTTAACCCTTGAATCCATAAGGGGTTGTACCTGAATCCACAACCTTTGGAGCACTCTCAAACATGAAGAATATTCTAAGGGAAGAAAATATAGCTCTCAAATGAAAAATCACTTCAATTGTACTTCAAATATTACAATAAGAAAACTTGTAATAGGCCTTAAAAGTAAAAGGCCATCCACATGACAAGACCCTTGAAAACAACAACCTACAATAAATGTTTGACAACGTGTTTGTTAGGAAAAAACAAAAAAGTATTAAAGAAGCTTCAAGGAACTATAGAAAGCCTTAATTGCATGTTCTTCGAACTAATTGTGGATTCCTTTGAGAAATAAAGAAGCTTTAAATGTGCATTCTTGGCATGGTTGATACTGCCCTGGGCTTCAATGGGCCCCGCAAAGTGACCCTTCTAGATCAAATAAAAAATGACCTCTTGGGCACTATCATGGGCTACACCATTTGCCCCTTCTTCAAAAGAACATGCTCTTGAGTTATCTCTAATGTCAAAAAAGTACTCATAAATGTGTTCGAGATACTCATGTGCTCCAAACACTTGAACACATAACTGACGAGACGAAAACGCGAGGTCGTCGATTTCACACGGTCTCGTGTCAAAAATAATACCGAACTTACCAATTTTATAAAATTATCTCGAATTGAAGGGTATAATGGTAAATAAGGGTCGAATCCACAGGGAAATAAGGTATTTTTGAGAGATCTTTTAGAATTTGATCAAATTAGACAATGAATTGAGGTGAGAAATTAGGGAAAATTGTAGATCTAGAAAGATAACTCAAAGACGTATCCACGGAATCAAAAATCACTTGATTTGGATTAGTAATCGCGGAGAAATCAAAGAGCGAAGTGGGATGAAATTTCTGAAAATTGTAAGAACATAAACCGAAATTGAAAACGAAATTAAACTAAATTACGATCCTAAATTACAAATTGATGATACATAACAATAAATTAGGGGAAAAATACAATTTCTAACCCGAGATAGCGATCAAAATGATCCAAATAATCGCCGGATCAAAGGCTATTCATTCCAAGATTTCGAACGCGAGCATCGGTGTTCAAGAGACGAATTCTCCTTAATCGATCGAAAAAGCTCCACTTTTAATCACTCCGTGGATGCATATTCGAGTCTGGAAGAGATTAGAAGCAAGAGATTCAAGGATAGAGAGGTGTAGATAGATCAATTTGATGAATACATCCAAGAATGTCTTAAAAAAATCAAAGAACGCCTCAATTTACAAGCGAATTGGGCATAACCATTCGATGGATGTGTTTAATCTCCATCAATGGTCTGGATTAAATGCCTGAATTCGAACCGTTCTGAATAAATCGCGGCCTTTGGATTGAGGATGGATGCTCCGGATGAAGCCTCGTGATATGCATTATAAAACGCATCAACTCTGCCTCCGTTGGATCGCGATCCGACGATCGTGATGCACTCCCGCGTGTTAGATCTAAGCTGCTATAACTCTTGTTTAAATGCACGTGTGCGATCTGCTGGTCCGGTGGACTCGGGCGCATGTGATCGATGCACGATGTTCGCCTAGATCGCATCCAACGCATCTTATTAAGCCACGTGTCTTGCGAGGTTTAAAACACGAGTGAACATAGTCCCACTTGGATAAAATTAAAGAGAGATTTTAGTATAAAACATGAGGCGGACGTGAGGGTTAGCTTAAATCCAAACTATCGGATGCTTATATGTACTATAACCCTATATAATACGAGTAAATATAAATATTGTCCATGTATCACCTCAGCGCCACGCAGGCGCTCGCGTGCGTCCGCGTGGCTCGTGGCTGTAAGCATCCGGATGCGCTGTGGCATGCAAGGCCACATGGCAGAGCCACGCGGACGCACGCGGGCGCCTGCGTGGATGCGCTGTGGCACGCAAGGCCACGTGGCATTAAATTGTTTTGCTTTTAAACCCCCTTTTTGCTTTTATTTTAATTTTTTTAATCAATTTGAAATCAAAAATAAATTCAAAACAATCCAAAAAAATACCTAAAAATTAGAAAATTCATAACTTTCAAAATACAACTCCAAATTAATCCAGATTTTTTTCATTGGATCTGAAATTCAATTATCTATCATTATAAAAATTCAAAATATTTAAATAACAAGATTATGAATTTATTATTTCAAAAATATATTCATTTCTTTAAGATTTTAACTTTAGAAAATTATATGAATGTTCATAAAAATGATTTCTCTCATTATTTAACTTTAAAAACCACTTATAATCTCAAATAAAGATAGGTTATAAAATCATTTATCTTTAATTTGTCATAATTAACCCTAAATTAAAACATTTTGAGATTATTTAATAAAATTGCATGAAATGATAGAAGTGCACTCAAAGTATGATAACATGCACATAAATGGAATGTTTTATGCCTTAATTTGCATTAATAATCATGTTTTATCATGTTAAGATTGTATGTTATCAATAGGCATTGTCGTTGATTTTCTTCATGATCTTGCAAGGTCCATGCTGATGGATATTATGTGGCCAATAAGCCAATCACACTTATGTATCTCATTTATGTTCATTGAAATTGCTCATGTGCTCCAAGTTTACAATGAAGTCCACGAGGTTATGCAATGACTCAGTGGATTATGATATCATAAAATAGTAATTACTAGTCTTTAAATAAATGTTCTAAACATTCTTATTCATAGGATATTCGACAAGGACATCGAATTATATGGAAAGAATGGCATTATCCTGATCTAACTCATATGATAAGCTTAGCTGATCCTTTAGCCATCGATGTGGAGACACTAAGGATAGATAGTGGGTGATCTTTAGAAAAAGAGTTCTTTGAATTGATCCGTATGAATCCATGAATGTTATTGTATCTGACAATTAATCAAGTGGATTCATGTCATAGTTGTGTATGTGGTCCTTTGACTTGAGACACCAAAGACATATTGTGGATGGATGATCGTGTATTGAATATGACTTACAAATCCCTAGCCATAGTATCTCTCAAATGCCATAGATTGGATACTACATGAAGCCCTTGAAGATGACTATGTGGTCAAGATGGGATCATCGCCCCTAGGTAATCCAAGTAAATGTGCTAAGCAGTCTCCTAAAAAGGTGGTATAGATTGATGTCCTCAAGGAGGTAGTTAACAAACCTCCTAACAAGTTTGGAAAACTCATTTTCTTATTTCCTTCTTAATAATTTCTACCTATGTTCCCATTGCATTATAATAAAGTACTTGCATCGACATAAACTCAAGAAAATATGAGAGATTCATCACTCAACTTCAAACAAGCCAAATGTGGTTATTCATAGAAAATTGATAAATGGTAGGAAAAAAAATACTAAAATCATTTTTAGACCATATTTAGTTATTAAGCGAAGCGTATTTATGCTATTGATTGATACATGAATATGAAATTTGATGCATCAATACAACTACTAATTTATGTTTATCAACCATTATCTTCCTTCTTCTTCGATTTACTAAGAGCCCTAGCCAATAGAGCCTTCTCATCTCTCTTGGTTGAATGATTATTCGACTTTTTCTCACAGACCTTTAAAGATCTAATCAGTTCATTGAGGGTAAGTGAATAAAAAACCTAGAATTGGTTAATGGAGGTAGTATAGAAACAAATTTGTCCGTTCAGAAATTATGATAATCTCTTAGTAAATATTTAGGTATGTACATTTCAAGTGATTGAAGTCAGACCTTGTGTAGATGTGTTGTTCTCAGGCTATTCCACTCTTGGTTTTAGGCTATTCCATGTTTTATTGGTTGTCTTCTCCACATCTAGTTCATGCTTGATCTCTTCAGACACTATGCTGAGCATGATCACAATTGCCTATCAATCTTTCTTTCTAGGTGCATTCTTTGGTTCAAAGATATCCCACAATTTAAAACCTTCAAGGTGTGTGCGCATCTCGACCAAATCCTTAAATGATTGAATACAATGGGATTTTACCCCTGGAAAATTTTTTACAATGGTAGATTGTGAGGAATATGCAATGCATCAAGATCATGGATCACCTTTAATGTTTTATTTACATCAATTACCCAAAGCAGATCAAGAATCTACGGCCTTTTTCAACGACCAGAGCTCGACATGACTAAGAGATCTTGGATTGAAGCGCCACGAGAGAAGCATAGGCACCATCTTTGCGTCCCATAAGATCTTGATGGCAGCCCTTCTCGATGATCACCCATTCTTCACGACGGCAATGAGATCAACTCATAGAGAGCTGAAACTCCAAAGTCAGAAAATCAAGGAAAGGGAAAAGGGATAGACAGATAGGCAGAGCGAACTTACAAGGAGACCCTCAGGACGGCGAGGATGACAGAAATAACGTCTCTGCCGGAGTAGCGCTTGTCGAGAATGAGCTTGCCACTGTACCAGACGCCGATGCCATAGCTGATGGATATCATGGCGTAGCCGGAGCCAGCTCCGACGCCAGCAGCCAAGCCTTCATGGCAGCTCGCTTTGTAGGAAGTCTTCAGGAGCTTGTTGTACTTCTCCAGCGCAAGCTTTTCCCCCCCGAATGAGGCCACCTGCATGCAGATGATGATAATAGTAATAATTATGCTGATGAAGATGATTATGATGATGATGAATTGCTAATAAGATGACGAGTTCCTCAAAAAAGGATAGGAGACTAATCGCTCAAGGAAAAAAAGCTGATGATGACGACGACGATGACGTTAAAATTCTAGAAAAATGTAGAGTTACACCAAACAAGAGGAAGAAGAATTGCTCAGGGAAAAAAGAAGACGAGGACGACGATGATTGTGATGATGATGAAATGCTCAATAGATGAAGAGGTGCTCAAAACAAGAGGAAGAATAATTGCTCAAGGAAAAAAGATGATGATGATGATGATGATGAAAGCGAAATTCTCAAATGATGAACGTTACTTATGAAGAAGAAGAAGAGGTACTGCACAAGGAAAAAAAGACGATGAGGAGGAGGATGTGCAAACTCTCAAAGGAAAAAGAGTTATTAAATCCAGATGAAGTGCTCAAAAGACGAAGAGTTACTAAAAAATCGAAGAAGAATCGTTGAAGGGAAAAGGCAGAAGCTGAAGAAAATGATGAAGTGATGATCATGACGATTGCAATGTCCATCCCTCTATCCATACATCTGCTCCCATTCTAATGGCACCGATAGTATGCTCGACAACTACAAAGGCCTCTGCGTAAGCTGCTTGCCCACGAGAGGCTAGCTTTGTCATGAATATGGCCATGGCGCTACTCGCCACAACAAGTGGGGGGATCGAACATAACATGAGAAGCATCAGCAGCCATCCCTGGGAAAACGCCACCACGAGTCCCCCTACAAACGTCGCTACCAGTTGGATAAACTTGCCTGCCTGAAAGAAACCCCCCACATCCTTCAGAAACTCTTTTGAAGGGGAAACAGAGGGACAGAGAGGGAAGATGCATACCTTCTCTCCCATTGCATCTTGCATCAAAACAGTGTTGCTGGACATCCTATCGATGACTTCCCCTGTAGTCCTCTCTTTGTCGAGGAAGCCGATCTCCTGCCTCAATATCGCCTTTAAGTACAAGTTTCAAATTATGGCTGCCTGTCTCTCTCCCGTGACACTTTCAAGATGTCATTTTGAAGAAGAAGAAGAAGAAGAAGAAGAAGAAGAAGATGATGATGATGATGATGATGATGATGATGATGATGATGATGATGATGATGATAATGATGATGATTGAAGAAGAAGAAGAAGAAGATGATGATGATGATGATGATGATGATGACGAAGAAATTTACGCAATAAACACGTGATTCCTGAGCTGATAGCGAGGTAAGGGAATAAAGGAGAAACCTATAGAGAATCTAAAGATCAATGGCCTCATCAAACGGTGGGAAAGGCTCCTTCATGATTATTGCACATTCACCCACCTTGGAAACCTCCTGAAGAATGTTGGTCTTTGTCGAATGTCCGAAGGAATTGGCCAGCCGACCGAACAGAAGAATCAATAACGGCATGGAAGTTTCGTTTGCCATAGCCGCCATTGTTCCCAGAACCATGAGAAGGACGTCAGAGGGGTCGGCGAAAGAGAAGAGCTTTCCGTAGGAAACAGTTTTGGTCTCCTCTTCCTTCTTTTTCTGATCTGAGCTGGACAATAAATTTCCCTTGACTTCAGAGGGGACGAACTCCTTCCCGCCTCATGTTGTCCGTGGCAATCAAGAACCTAAAGAAAAAGCAGAATTAGAAATCATTTAAAACCCCTTTATTCATGCATCTCCGATTTCATGAACATCGTTGCCTACCTCTTTCAAAAATCTCGAACAAGAGAGAGAATGGGAGAAATCATCTATATGTCGTTTCATTTCAAGATATTTCTAGAAATCTTTCTCACACAAACTCTCTAGCCTATTCTAGAGAGTTCTACTTGTGTCTATATAAGTATAGTAAGATCCTCATTTGTAACTATGAACTTCAAGGGAAGAAGTTAAAAGTGTTTCTTTGTTTAGTGACTCCTTTTGACTGTGCCTCTATTGGAGAAGGTTAAGTTCTTAACCTTGCAAGTGTCTTAGTGTCTACAATATGGTGCATCAATTGCAGATTGGATAATTGCCTGAAAAATTTTTAAATAAACAAGGTTTTACTCCTATCTTTAGATGTTCCTATTCCAATGTTTTTAATGGCAGATTATAAACTAGGTAATCTAGATATTATTCTTAGCAACGTCTGCGTTCCGAAGTCGATGTGAGTCAATCTCTCAATCCATCACTACCTGCACTAACACAAACATACCCTTCTCAAATCATTTTGACAAACAGCTATTAATCAAAATTTAAATACTACTCAATATAATATTTCATAAACATTAAAAGCACACCTAAGTAAAATATCAAACTTAGGTTAAACTAACACCTTACTCCACTTTATTAATCATATTTTTGAGTTCTCATGATAAGCAAGAAGCTTAAGAATTGAGAAAGAAAATTTTGAAGCTTAATAAGCGAGATGAGTCATATAAAAAGACGGGGTTTATGTCATATTGAGATGATTGCTTTCAGCAACAGTCTCAAATGGGCATAATCAAATATCATGAAGATGTTCAATTTATATATCTTGAAAACACAATGAAAATGATAAAAGATGATGTTAGTAGTAAGTTCATGTATTATGGGACTGAAGGATAAAAGGTTTACAAGAAAGTTACATACAAAAAGTTTAGGGATAGGTTTGGAGTCACAAAAATATTGATGACCACACACTGATCATGAGCATCCATTAAAAATATTGAAAGGTAAATTATTTTAACCTTGATTCCTTAGACCATGTCCACCAGTGGAGGTTTACAACAAAAGAGGGAAGTTTTAGGGAGACATATTTTTTAAACCCTTTTCAAGTCCCAATTGTAAAAAATTTGGTTCCTCAAAATTTTTATTATTTAATTTCAGATCACCAAAGAGGAATTGAACAGAAGCTGTGTCTCATTGCCTTTTCTAGCCATGCTACCAACTTGGCTTCATAAAATCTAGTAACTAGCTCAACCATTTCTAGGCGATTATACATCAAATTTTGAACAAAAAAATTGTGACGCAGAAATAAAATTCCTTTACTGAATTGACTAAGCCACTGTGATTCACAAAAGTTAATTTCTAAGGGTGAGCTTAAAAATTCAATTAACTACAATAGTTTCTGAAGAAGTATTGGGAAACTTAGGGCTCGACATAATTCAATTCATAAAAAAACTATCTCTCCAATTTTAAATGTGTTTTTCAATAAAATCAAGTGTTTTGAAGAGAAAAGCACACTCTAAGTTTGCGATTTGATGAAACTTGGAAAATATTCCAATAAATTTTCAACGACAAGCCGTGATGGTTTCTTTAGTATACTTAGGGCTCACAAGCAGTTTTCATGAGAAAGAAGCTTCCTTAACTAGTAAATAGAGAATTATGATGAATATTGTAAATTTTAAACCTCAGAACTTGATATCATAAAAGGCTAGATAAAATTAATGAATCAGTAGAGCTTTTCCATGACAAACATCCAATGTTAACATCAAGAACAAGAATATTCAGATTCATGAACCTTGCTCAATCCTCAAGCAAACAAATTGATCTCGCCTGACATACATTGATTGAGGAGGGGAGGTGTTGACAATGAGGGTGAAGCAAAATCTTCCTCTCTCTATTCAGATTATGATGAGATTTTGAGAGCATATTCATCTTCTCTATCACCTTTATCCTGTTAGAGCTTTAGGAATAGGGATGAGACAAAATCTTGAGGAGATATTATTGATCCATAGGAGCCCTCATCTTCAAACCTAATGCATTGCAAAATGCGTTATCGATATGGAATAGGCTAAAGCCATTTACAATGGCCCACAACTGTTGTGACCCAAAAATAAAGACTATGTAACATACAAATTATAAAAAATTTAAAATGCATAAACTGAACTCACAAAAACCCTAAATTCTACTAACTTTGACGATATGTATATTGTTGAGGATATTTAGAATATAGGAGTCTAAAACATGTATCCAACTAAGCTTAAGTATCCACCAAGAGTCTAGCGATGAGATTAGACAAAACCCACCAACAAATTGGATAAAAATAAGCTTCTTAAATGGGATGACAAATGTTCACAATAGAGGTCCAAAACAGCAAGGACAAAAGGAGGAAAGAGAAAAAGTTCACTAAAGGGACTAACCAATAAGAAGAGCCACACTTGTGTCACCTCTTCACAAAGCTTCTTCCAAAGATGTTATGTTGCCCTCTCTCTTTTCTCCAACTATCAAAGTAGCTTGACCTTCTCTTCACAAGGGTTTCACTCCCCTAGGATGCTCTTGAGTTGCTTCCTTTAGGTTGCCCTAAGCTTGGGGTGAGCACCTCCTTTTGTAGAGCTCCTTAGAAGCTTCTAGAGACTCTCTCTCTAGAAGATGTCCATAACTTTCTAGAACATCTAGAAAGTTCAACAAGCATTTAGAAATATCCATAATCTTCCAGGGTAATCTAGAAGATTCCACAAGCTTCTAGAGTAAGCATAAAAGATTCTAGAAGTATCTAGAAGATTCTAGAAACATCTAGAAGATTATAGAAAGCTCTAGAACATTCCGGAAGATTCTAGAATAGAGAGTTGACCAAGTCAACCCTCACATATACACTAGCATGTAATGAGATTGAGTGAGAGATCTCGGGAGAAAGAAACCTACAAAGATGAAAAAAAGATAGTTAGATAGATGGATGCTTGATAGATGGATAGATAGATAAATAGATGGATTGGTAGACGGATGGATAGATGGATAGATGTATTGATGGATAGACAGATAGATGGACAGATATAGAACTATTTTCTTCCAAAGTTAATGAAAATCTTCAACGAGTTGTAATATCCGATGAAAATCTCTCGTCCTTGCCCGCCGGGTACGCGGACGGAAGAGTAATTTTTTTCCCTCGGTCAATGACTCCGTGTGGGATCTTGACACTGGAGTGTGAAAGGTCCGCTATCCAATGTATGAAAGTTGACCGCACTCAAAAGAGCAGCGAGGTCAAAGTCGTATACATGTGGTTGACTTTTTTAGGCGTCACGATAAGGCTATCGCAATCGAGTGGTGTTTTAAACTTCATCGCTGCTCTTGCCGCAATTTCATGGAGTTCCTTGTTTGTTTAAATTTTTTTTCAGGCAATAATCCAATCTGCAATTGATGCGTCAAACTGAACGGCATTTAGACGATTTCTCCCGTTCTCTCTCTTGTTCGAGATTTTTGAAAGAGGTAGGCTACGATGTTCATGAAATCGAAGATGCATGAAAAAAAGGGTTTTAAATGATTTCTAATTCTGCTTTTTCTTCAGGTTCTTGATTGCCACAGAGGACAGGACGCGGGAAGGAGTTCTTGTGGGAGATGAATTTCTTCCCCCCCCCACTTCACGCGCGCCTAGCACGTAAATCGGTTGGGGGGGGGGGGGGGTCCCGCGTGAATAGTGTGCACACGCCGATTTTCATGCCCCATAGCGCGCATTTGGCAGAATAGTGAGGCAGAAAAATAGGAGGTTATTTTTTTGTTTTTTTTTTCTCCTTTCTAGTCTATAAATAGGGATCTTAGCATCCCTAAATGTATCTCTGTACTTCCTTTCTTCCTCTATTGTGTTAGTGAGTGGTTTAGTGCTTTTTAGTGGAATTTCTCTCCTCTCATTCTTCTTCTTCTTCTTTTGAGTGGTTGAGTGCAATTGTGAGTGTGCTCATCATCTTGAGAGGGTGCTTCTTGAGGTGATCAGCAGCCAACAAGTGGTATCAGAGCATTTTTATCCTAGGCTTGTGAGAATGTCCGATGATGCACATGCACCTACACCAACCTTGCATCCACCGAGGAGTGAAACCCATATGTCTACTTCTATTTTGATGTTAACAAGCACAAATTATCGTCTTTGGGCTATGAGGATGGAAGTTTCTTTGGAGGCTCATGACTTGTGGGGAGTCATTGATGGAAGTGAGGTAAATCGGAAGAAGGATCGCCTTGCATTGTCGATGATCCTCAATTCTATCTCCGAATCACAAAGCAACCAAATCGACATCAAGAAGAGTGCAAAGGAGAATTGGGAAGTTCTCCGCACATTCCATGTGGGAATGGACAAAGTGGTGCAAGAAAAGGTGCAAGCATTGAAGAGGGAATTTGAAACAATTTCCATGAAGAGGAATGAGAAGATTGATGACTACTCAAATCGTTTTGCTCGAATTGTTACTAATTTGAGAGACTTGGGGAAAGTCTTGATGAGTATGGCATTGTTTCAAGGCTTATCAAGTCAGTCCCTAAAGATTTTGATTCTCTAATTCTTCTACTTGAGCAGACAAGTGATTTAAAGACCATGAGACTTGAGGAAGCTTTTGGGCAACTCAAAGTTCATGAGTTGAGAATCCAAGAGAGGAACTCAAGAGATGAGGAGCAAGCACTCTTATCTAGGGCATTTAATATGTCTAAGAAGGATCAAAAGGGGTCATCTTCAAGCGGAAGGGGACGAGGAAAGAAAGGAAAAGGCAAAGATCGTGGTGATGATACCAATGGAGAGAAGAAAAAGAAGCAATTTGACAAATCCAAGGTAAAATGCTACAATTGTCAAAAGCTTGGGCATTTTGCAAATGAGTGTGAACTTCCTAAGAAGGACAAGTCAAAGGGAAAAGAAAAGATGCATATAGCCCATGAGACTTGAGACAAGAAGAGGAAGAATCATCGTTGCTAATGGTGCTAGCCGATGAACATGCAGATGAGTTACTTCAAGGTATGAATAGCTCTCCTATAGATGATATGTGGTATCTAGATACGGGAGCTAGCAGCCTTATGACTGGTATGAAGACCTTCTATAAGTCCCTTGATGAGTCTCACCAAGGAGTGGTGAGATTCGGTGATGGTTCTTCAATTAGGTATGAAGGCAAAGGTGAAGTACATGTGGAGTGTACAAATGGTGAACGAATGATATTTGAGAATGTTCTTTATATACCTAAATTGAAGACTAACATCTTAAGTTTGGGAAAACTTGATTCACAAGGTTGTGACATACGTTTGAGAGATGGTTTTCTTACCCTTTATGATTGCCAAGGAAGGTTGTTGACCAAGACTCCCAAGACGAGGGGGAATATGTACCTTTTGAAGCTCAACATTGTCGAGCATTGTCTTCTTGTTGAGAAAAATGATGAAGAGGCATGGTTGTGGCATAGAAGGATGTGTCATCAAAGTGCTCACACTCTCCATGGTATGGTGAAAGGTAATCATGCAATTGGATTACCTAGTTCTTCAAAATTTGAGCAGAAGTGCAGTTGTTGTGTGGCCAGGAAGCATGCGAGAGCCCCATTTCCCAAAGCAACTGAATATAGAGCTTCAAAGCCCCTGGAATTGGTCTATGCTGACATTTGTGGACCAATCACACCATCAACAATTAGTGGAGGAAAGTATTTTTTGCTAATTGTTGATGATTTTTCTAGATTGATGTGGGTGGAGATTTTGAAGAACAAGTCGGAAGCATTTGGAGCCTTTCAAAAATTCAAGACTCTAGCGGAGAGTGAATCCAATGGAGCATTGATCAAGTGCTTGAGGACTGATCATGGTGGAGAATTCACTTCTGAAGAATTCTCAAAGTGGTGTGAAGAGAAAGGCATTCAAAGGCAGCTCACTACTCCATATAAGCCCCAACAAAATGGAGTAGTTGAGAGGAAGAATAGGACCGTTGTGGGTCTTATAAGAAGCATGCTCAAAGACAAGAGTTTACCTCTTGAATTATGGGGTGAGGCTATCAATACTTGTGTGTATGTGTTGAATAGGTCCTCTACGAAGAGCTTGCAAGGGAAGACGCCCTATGAGATGTGGAGCAGGAAGAAGCCTAAACTGAGTCATCTTAGGATCTTCGGCTCAATTGTGCATGTGAAGACTCCTGGAGCTTTGGGGAAACTTGAAGATATGAGTAAGGAGATGGTGTTTGTGGGGTACGAGAGAGGTACCAAGGGTAATCGGTGTTTTAATCCTACCACACACAAGGTTCATTTGAGCCGAGATGTCATCTTCGATGAAGGGCGCAAGTGGAACGACAACCAAGTGAAGGTATGGAGTTGTGTGTTTCAGGTGTAAATCTTGGATTTGACAATCCAAGTATGAGTATGGAGGAAGATGGAGACAATCTTGAAGGTGTGCTTCGAGATATGCCTTCAAATAAAGAAGCGGGTCAAAGTGAAGGGTCGACATCGATTGAGGAGGAGTGCCTCTTCCTACGGAAAGCTCTTCTCTTTCGCCGACTCCTCTGACGTCCTTCTCATGGTTCTGGGAACGATGGCGGATATGGCGAACTGAACTTCCATGCCGTTATTGACGCTTCTGTTCGGTCGGCCGGGCCAATTCCTTCTGACATTCGACGCTTGCACCAACGTTCTTCGTGAGGTTTCCGTGGTGGGTGAATGTGCAATAATAATGAAGGAGCCTTTTCTCACCGTTTGATGAGGCCACTGATCTTTAGATTCGCTGCAGGTTTCTCTTTTATTCGTTTACCTGGCTGTCAGCTCGGGAATCGCGTGTTTTCTGCATAAATTTCTACTTCATCATCATCATCATCATCATCATCATCATCATCATCATCATCATTTTCTTCTTCTTCTTCTTCATTCATCATCATCATCATCATCATCATTATCATCTTCTTCTTCAATCATCATCATCAGCATCAGCATCATCATCATCATTATCATCATCTTCTTCTTCAATCATCAGCATCAGCATCATCATCATCATCATCATCATCATTATCATCATCATCATCTTCTTCTTCAGTCATCATCATCAGATCAACATCATCATCATCATTATCATCACCATCTTCTTCTTCAATCATCATCATCATCATTTTCTTCTTCTTCATTCATTCATCATCATTATCATCTTCTTCTTCAATCATCATCATCATCATTTTCTTCTTCTTCTTCATTCATCATCATTATCTTCTTCTTCTTCAATCATCATCATCAGCATCAGCATCATCATCATCATCATTATCATCATCATCTTCTTCTTCAATCATCAGCATCATCATCATCATCATCATCATCATCATCTTCTTCTTCAATCATCATCATCAGCATCATCGTTATGATCATTATCATCTTCTTCTTCTTCAATCATCAGCATCAGCATCATCATCATTATCATCATCTTCTTCTTCTTCAGTCATCATCATCATCATTATCATCATCATCTTCTTCTTCAATCATCAGGATCAGCATCATCATCATTATCATCATCTTCTTCTTCTTCAGTCATCATCATCATCACCATTATTATCTTCTTCTTCTTCTTCAATCATCAGCATTAGCATCATCATCATTATAATCATCATCTTCTTCTTCAGTCATCATCATCATCATCATTATTATCTTCTTCTTCTTCTTCAATCATCAGCATTAGCATCATCATCATTATCATCATCTTCTTCTTCTTCTTCAGTCATCATCATCATCATCATCATCATCATCATTATTATTATCATCATCATCTTCTTCTTCAATCATCATCATCATCATCATCTTCTTCTTCAATCATCATCATCTTCTTCTTCAATCATCATCATCATCATCATCTTCTTCTTCAATCATCATCATCATCATCATCATCATCATCATCATCTTTTTCTTCTTCTTCATTCATCATCATCATCATCATCATCATCATTATCATCTTCTTCTTCAATCATCATCATCAGCATCAGCATCATCATCATCATTATCATTATTATCATCATCATCTTCTTCAATCATCAGCATCAGCATCATCGCCATTATCATCATCATCTTCTTCTTCTTCGCTTATCATCATCAGCATCAACATC
>CM044111.1:11987107-12210356 GCA_024174645.1 Lemna minuta
CTTTTACCCTTCTTTACACTCAAACCCTAAGAATCCACCTATAAACGCCTTCATTTTCTCTCTCCTCATGTTTTTTGGCTCTCTCGTAGCATCAGGCTACTAGAAGGAAAGAGAGAGAAGCCAAGACCCAAGGAGGAGCATTTTTTTAATCCTCAAGCTTGTTGTGGAGAAGAGAGCAAGCAAAGATCGTGATCGGAGCAGATCGAGCATCACCCGACCTAGGACAGGCACATTAACAAGGTTTATGCAAAGATCTCAATTAGATTTTGGCTTATCAAAATCTCCATATATATTAGACTTTTTTTTTCTTTTTATTCTGTTGTAATAGTTTTGACATCATTTATGCGGGCATCTCTCATTCTCGCCATCACAGCGGATCGAGCCATTGTTACTTCCATCCATCCTTCTCATTTTGCTATCATATCACCTCCATTTTTGTCTCTTTTAATCTAATTATCTCATATGTTTTCTAATTTCTATCTAAACTCTAAGCTAAACTCAAAATTATCGCTCACACTCACCTCCACACTCACTCTTTTTATCTTTCTTTAGAACACCTAACCTCATTAATTCACCTCCTTGTCGATTCTACCCTTGCTGACACTATACTAACTAAGGAATTTTATTTTATTGCACGAAATTGACACACAACAACAACAAAAAACACACACGATCGATTCCATCAGGGGCCATATTGTCCCTTAGAAATGGCTATCAAATTTTTCCATATGTTGTCCGTTTAAGTGTGAACTGTTTAGAATATCAATGGTACCTCCGTATATGATTGATGAAATGATTTTGTGCGGTCATTGAATACACACAATATTGTGTCAAAATAAGTTTCAAACTCACTAATTTAAAGTTATAATCACTAATTAAAGAGTATAGTGGTGAATAAGGGTCAAATCCATAGAGAAATAAGGGAAATTTTGAGGTATCTTTGAAATTTGATAAAATCAGATGATGAATTGAAGTGAGAAATTAGGGATTTTAATCTTTTAAGAAAGATAACTTCAATATGAATCAACGGAATCAAAAACCATTGAATTCGGATTAGAATTGGCAGAGAAATCAAGATTTGAATTGAGAAAGAAATTCGATCGCAAAAAAGAAATAAAAACTGAAATTAAAACTAAAATTAAACTAATCTACGATTCAAAATGTAACTCTAATGCTAAACGAAGATAAATTAGAATGAAAACACTCAATCTAACCCAAAGTCACGCTCGAAATGATCCAATTAATCGCTGGATTCAAGACTTTTCATTTCGTGATTTCGAAAACGAAGTTCAACATTCAAGATGTGATTTCTTCTGATTTTCTCCACCAATTCTTGATTTCAAACACTCCTCAGATGCAAAAATGAGTCTAAAAGAAGTAGAAATCAAATGATTCTCAGATTTTGGTATCTAAACAGTTCGATTTGCTCAAAAATCCAAGAACAATCTTTCCGTCGAAGAACATTTTGATTTTATAGGCAAATTTGGGGGCGGTCGTTGGATGCATCATTTCGATTTGATCAATGGCTGAGATTAAACTTCATTTGGTGAATCATCGTCTTTAAGTCGCATCCATTCGATTGCAATGAGTGCACTTGTCTATCAGCGCATTTAATCTCGACCGTTATAACTCCCCAAATCGACGACTAAGATTAAATCATCTTTAAATCGAATCGTCGCCTAATTAGATGCCATTGCGTACCCCCACGAGTAGGTGACATCCAACGATCGTGAATAAACCACGCGATAAGACGATTCTCATTGTGCCACGTCACTTGCACCTAAAAAAGATAAATAGTCCCACATTGAATAAATCAGAGTACTTAATTGCATATATAAGATATGAGAGCTTAATCGGTTAGCGTAAATCCATTAAGGATGCTTTAATCTATTAATCACTCTCACGTGCACATGTGCGCATACATGCGCGCACACGCGAGCACACGAACGCACATGCACGCACACACGTGTCACGCATAGACGCCGCCACGTCGCGAGCTCCTGCACGTCAGCTCGCAAAATATAAAATATTTTTTTATTCTTTTAATTCTTTTAAAAATAAAAATTAGCTTTAAATAAATTAAGAAAAATTCTAGAGAATTTCTAAATATTGGAAAATTCATAACTTTCAAAATACAACTCCAAATTTATTTTTTTATCAAAAATTGAATTATCTATCATTATAAAAATTCAAAATATTTAAATAACAGGATAATTAATTTTAATTTCAAAAATACACTCATTCTTCTTAGAAAATAAATTTATAAAAATACATGAGTGTAAAAAAAATATTTTCTCTTATCATTAAATCATGAAAATACAATTATGATTTTCAAAAACTTTTTTGCTTTTTTTTCAAAAACTTGTTTTCAATATTTTTTTAACAACTTGAATGAAACATGCCAAGACTTCCACTTTTGAGAAGATAAGTATTTAGAAAATAAGAAAATACACAAAGGAGAATAAGTCATGTGAATAAAAACTGAGTGACACACATAAGTAATGGGTGATATTTGATAGCACTACAGTCATGATTTAAATAAAATGGATAACCAATTTTAAGGTTTATAAAGTGGCTTAGAGAGGAAAGGATTTGGGAAAATAAGATGAGGTGTGGGGCCATTTTGGGTTGGGTAGATGGCACTTGCTCTGGTTTTGATGCTTTTCCTTCTACTTCATGGAAGAAAGTTATTGAAGGTCCATGCACAATGAAAGATTGGCTTTCATGAGGTAGGGAAGGGAGATTTTCAGATTTTACTCAATTCTCTCCAGTCCATGCCAATAGTACTTCTACCCATTGATTTCTCAAGTCATGATTTTGTGCTCTAAAAAGATCCACCCAAGAAGGTTATCGATTATCAAAAATATTCTTACAGTCAATCTAGACCTCATGTTTTGCATTACTCCAAAGGCACAATCAATTCGTGACAAGAGTCAAACAATTACACCTACACTTCCAAATTATTATGTGAAAAGACTCACTAAGGTCAGATTCCCTTGCAGAAATATGTTCATGAGAAATTATCCCCATCTTAGTTTTATTCAATCCAAAAAGAGAATTTTTGGGACAAATTCATAATTTAAGAGATATCAATCAGATTCCCTGCTACAAAATAAAAAAATACTCTATTAGAAAAGTGAAAATTTGGGATTCAAGGCATAACTCTTAATGATAAAAATCTCTTTCTCAAAATTTTTCTACTTTTTCTATCCATTGGTTTTAATAATTTAGGGATCCTGCTTGTGAATTTAAACCACAAAAAAATCAAAAAAATCAATAAATTAATGTAAATGAGAATTTTGATCTAGACCTAGAAATGCATGGTGAAATGCACGCATCAAATCATGAGATTTAACTAGAAGTGTTGATCTCTACTTGAGGAGTATTGGGTTGCAGTAGATCCCGATTTTTTAAGCAGTATTGGGACCACAATTTCTTTTTTGCAACATTTGGTGATGTTACAAGAGCCTGATTCTTATCTGAAGAATTAGGGGACCAAGATTAAATCAATTTCTCTCTCTTGGGGCTTGATCATGAGCATTTGGTTCTAATCCCAATAGCTGGAATTTGCTAAAAATCTTTCCTCTCTTAAAGACGTGGGACAAGTGGTATCATCACTATCATCAATTGTCACTAAAAACGATCTAACCATAAAAAAATTTTAGCGATTTATTAAATATCTTTCTCTCTTCAATGAAATTGCTTCTAACAAAAAAAAGACAAATCAAGCATTTTTTATGCCTAGCTCCTTGAATATATTTATTTGAATGGATTCTAGTTTATTTTCTACTTCTATTAAGTCTTAGAGATTAAGATTTTGGATATGGATTAATTGAGGATTTGCACTTCGCATATCGAATGTCACCAAGAACATCATATTTTGGTTTTCTTTAATGAAAGAGCAATTCAAGAAGTTTTTTTGGTGATTTTAGGTTAGCTGGTGTGGTTTACTCTTATCCATCATCTAATATCCTTAAAATTGTTTCATAAAAAGTAGATAAGTAATACCAAATTTTCTTGAAATATTCTCTTGCATAAGTTGCTATTTTCTCTCTAACTTCTATCTTCAATTTCTCCTTTGATATAAACCCAAATCACATAGACCAAAGTCATTGGAAAGATTTTCTCCTTCCTAGTTTCTCATTAATTTTTTTATCCAATTCAGGTAAATTCTAATAACTCTTAAATTCGACCCAAATTTTCTATGGGGTTCAAAGCTTGTTCACTAGCTATAGTAAAATTAGTCATGAATTAAGTGAGTTTGGACTTTGTTTTGACCAATGATTTTTTTTTACCAATGACCACATAATTTCAGCTCATTAGGTGCCCCCCTTAATTTTACCAAGGGAAGTGGAAGGGTCCCTTCTAAAGAGGTGGCTCCCTTAACTTCCACTAAGGAAGTAAAGAGGTCCTCCAAAAGAGGTTGCGCCCATAACTTGACCCAATGAAGCTGGCATCCTCTTAAAAAAAGTGGGGTAATCCTAAAACTCAGATTATATGAATGATAAATAAAATACAAGAATTAGACCTTTGTTTACCTTTTAAGAAAGCTTTGACCACCCTCCACTTCCAAGTAAATGAGCTAAGCAGTCTCCTAAAAAGGTGGTATGGATTGATGCCCTCAAGGAGGTAGTTAACCAACCTCCTAAAAAGTCTGGAGAACTCATTTTATTCTTCTCCTTCTTGATAATTTCTACCTATTCTCCCATTGCATTATAATAAAGTACTTGCATCCACATAAACTCAAGAAAATATGAGAGATTCATCACTCAACTTCAAACAAGCCAAATGTGGATATTCATAGAAAATTGATATATGGTAGGAAAAAATACTAAAATCATTTTTAGACCACATTTAGTTATTAAGTGAAGGGTATTTATGTTATTTAGCTATTGATTGATACATGAATATGAAATTTGATGCATCAATACAACTACTAATTTATGCTTATCAACCATTATCTTCCTTCTTCTTCGATTTACTCAGAGCCCTAGCCAATAGAGCCTTCTCATCTCTCTTGGTTGAATGATTATTCGACTTTTTCTCATAGACCTTTAAAGATCTAATCACTTCATTGAGGGTAAGTGAATGAAAATCCTAGAATTGGTTAATGGAGGTAGTATAGAATCAAATTTGTCCATTCAGAAATTATGATAATCTCTCTGTAAATATTCAGGTATTTACATTTCAAGTGATTGAAGTCAGACCTTGAGTAGATGTGTTGTTCTCAGGCTATTCCACTCTTGGTTATAGGCTATTCCATGTTTTATTGGTTTTCTCCACATCTAGTTCATGCTTGATCTTTTCAGATACTATGCTGAACATGATCGAAATCGCCTAGGTGCATTCTTTGGTTCAAAGATATCACATAGTTTAAGCCCTTCAAGGTGTTGGCGCATCTCGACCAAATCCATAAATGATTGAATACAATGGGATTTTACCCCTGGCAAATTTTTTACCGTAGATTGTGAGGAATATGCAATGCATCAAGATCATGGATCACCTTTTTCAACGACCAGAGCTCGACATGACTAAGAGATCTTGGATTGAAGCGCCACGAGAGAAGCATAGGCACCATCTTTGCGTCCCATAAGATCTTGATGGCAGCCCTTCTCGATGATCACCCCATTCTTCACGACGGCAATGAGATCAACTCCTTTAATGGTGGAAAGACTGTGAGCCACAATGATGGTGGTTCGATTGACCATCACACGATCTAGAGCCTCCTGAACCACCCGCTCGGATTCAACATCCAAGGCGCTAGTTGCCTCGTCCAAGAGAAGTATTCGGGGGTCCCTGACAATGGCCCGGGCAATGGCTACTCTCTGCTTCTGCCCTCCAGACAGCTGAGTCCCTCTCTCCCCCACCGTCGTCTCATATCCCTGTAAATTCCAAGAATATATGTGCTTTATGTATAAATAGATACTAAGAGAGAGAGAGGGAGAGAGATATCTAGTTAGAGAGAGAGATGGATAGGTGATAGAGATAGAAAGAGATAGATAGAGATTGATAGATATAGCTAGAGAGAGGGGAAATGGGACCTGTTGCAGGTTGCTGATGAACTTATGGGCGTTGGCGGATTCGGCAGCAGCAATAATCTCGGCCTCGGATACTTGGCCGTCTTTGCCATAGGCGATGTTGTCACGGATGGACTCATTAAACAGGACGGGCTCTTGACCCACCATGCCCATTTGTCTCCTCAGCCATGCCAGCTGGTAGCTCCGGATGTCTTCCCCATCTAAGAAAATGTGGCCTGCATCCGGGTCGTAGAATCTCTGGAGCAAGGCGATTGCCGTTGACTTTCCGCAGCCGCTTTCTCCCACCAGAGCCACGGTCTGCATGAATGAGGACAATGATGATCATGATAACTATGATGATAATGATGATGATGATGATGATGATGATGATGATGGTGTACCTTGCCGGCTTGAATGGTGAGGCAGAGATCTTGGAAGATCTGAATATCGGGTCTGGAAGGGTACCGGAAACTGACATGCTTGAATTCAATGAACCCCGTCACTCGCTCCGGCGTGATCCCAGATAAATCGCTTGCGTCGATCTTGGACTTGCGATCGAGGATAGCAAACACGGAGCCGGTCGCAGACTTGGCCTTTGTCGTGTCCGGCATCAGCCCGCTAGACTGCGAGAGCGCGACTCCGGCCATCGACAGCGCAAAGAACACCTGCAATTCATTCAGAAGTCAAAGTCGGCATCCACTTCAAAAACCCATGAATTCTCGAAGGACAATTACCTGGAAAACGTCAGCGAAAGAAGTTTTGCCCTTTTGGACGAACTTTGCGCCCTCCCAAAAGATGAGGGCGTCGGTGCAGAAGAGAAGGAAGAAGGAAAGTCCAAAGCCGATACCGTTGACCACCGCTTGCCGGACTCCCATTTTCAGCGGCGCCTCGCACTTGTTCCTGTACATGTTCAGCATCTTCTCCTCCGCGGAGAAGGATGCCACCGTCCTTATGCTCCCCACTGCATCATGCGCCACCTGACTCGCCTCCTCGTACATCCTCTATAGCAGTATAAACAACCACCCGATGAGAAGATTTACTTTCATTTGCATGTCTCTCTACCTTTGCATCTCTATAACCACTTTTTATCCCTATCTCTCTCTATCTGAAGATCTATCTCTCTCTCCATATCTGAGCTTCTCTCTCTGTCTACCTGAGCTTATCTTTCTCTTTACCGGGGAATCTCTCTATTTCACTCTCTCACTCTACCTGAACTTCTCTCTCTACCTGGGCTTATCTATCTCAATACCTCATAATCTCTCTATCTCGTCCTCTTTCTCTACCTGAGCTTATCTATCTCAATACCTCATAATCTCTCTATCTCGTCCTCTTTCTCTACCTGAGCATCTCTCTATCTCTCTCTCTCTCTTTGACTTGAACATCTCTCTCTACCAGACATTTCTCTACCTAAGCATCTCTATCTCTCGCACATTTCTCTACATGCCATTCTCTCTCTCACACACAGACACGATTTTACCTTAGAATCGCCGCTGAAACCCGTTCATTAACTTGAGCTGAACCCACCCGTTGAAACCAATGACAGGAAGCAAGGCCACGACGATGAGAGAGAGCTGCCAGTTGACGATAAAAGAGAGTATCAACGCGGCAAGCAAAGTGGCCACGTTCTGAACCAGCAGCCCGAGCGCATCCCCAACGAGCCCGCGCACCGAGGCCGCGTCCGCCGACAGCCTCGCGCCGACCGCTCCGCTCGAGTTCTCCGGCAAGTCGAACCATGCCACCTCCATGTTGACCACTCTCTCGAAAGTCCTCGTCCTCACTCTGTTTATTAGTCTCGCTCCCGCCACGGCGAAGAAGTAGGAGGTTCCCGGGTAGGCGAAAAAGGAGACAACCCCGAGGACGACGAACATAAGGGCCCAGAACTTCGTATCCTTCTCCAACTCTTGAGGCGGCTTGTAGAAGGACCTGATGATGCTGGCCAGCAACATTCCACAAAATGGCACCGTCACGCTAGAGATTGCAGCAGAGATGCAGCCGAGCAGAAGTGCAGGGATCTCCGCCTTGTTCATGGCGGCGAGACGAGAGAGAGACGGCGGAGAAGGCGGCTGTGAAGGGAGTTCCTTGTTTTCTGTGGTATTATTCTCCTCGTCGTCGTTGTAGATTTCAACTCCGACCGGCACCACAAAGGGAACGGTCAGGGAATGATGGCTGATGCTCCCGATTGAAGAGTTTCGGCTCATTGACCGTTGTATTTGGCTCGGTTGACGGTGGATCTTCATCGACGTGCTGCTCCTTCGGTTTAAGTCTCTCCCCGCTTGTTGCAGCCGGATCAACTGCGAGTAAGCTCCTTCCGGATTCTTCACCAGCTCATCGTGCGAGCCTGCGAGAGAGCATTATGAACAATCATAAGCGCTTCAGTCCAACGAAACCTAGATCAAATTTCCGTAGAAGCTCGTACCCTGTTCAACGAGGACTCCTTTTTCAACAACAGCAATAGCGTCGACGTTGCGGACGGTACTGAGGCGGTGAGCGACGACTACGGTGGTCCGATTTACCATGATTCGGTCGAGCGCTTCCTGGACCACGTGCTCGGATTCGGCGTCCAGCGCGCTGGTCGCTTCGTCGAGGAGGAGAATTCTCGGGTCCTTGAGAATAGCTCTAGCAATGGCGATCCTCTGCTTCTGTCCGCCGGAGAGCTGAGTTCCATTCTCTCCCACCACGGTATCAAGCCCATTTGGCATCTTGTCGATGAACTTGGCCGCGTTCGCGAGCTCTGCTGCGGCGCGAATTTCTTCGACTGTTGCGCTTTCTTTCCCGTAGGCGATGTTTTCTCTGATGGTGGCGGCGAAGAGAGCTGGCTCTTGACCAACGAGCCCGATCTTCCCTCTTATCCAGCGAAGTTGCAAGTGCCGGAGATCAACTCCGTCGATGAGGACGGCGCCTGACTGGGGATCGTAGAACCGCTCGATCAAGCTCACGATAGTTGACTTCCCGCTACCACTCTGGCCCACCAGAGCTATCGTCGTGCCGCTGGGGATGGAGAGAGAGAATGCGGAGAAGACCGGCTCGTCCGGACGAGAGGGGTAGCTGAAGTGAATGTCTCTGAGTTCGATCTCCCCTAGAATATCTTCTAAGATCTTTCCTTTCCCGTCGTAGGCATCGATTTCCGGCTTTCTTTCTATCGTTTCGAACATCTTGTAGCCTGCTGCTTTTGCCCCGGCGAAAGCAGAGATGCATGGGGACGCCTGCCCTAGAGAGCTGAAATTCCAGAGAGAGAAAATCAAGGAAAGGGAAAAGGGATAGACAGATAGGCAGAGAGAACTTACAAGGAGGCCCTCAGGACGGCGAAGATGACAGAAATAACGTCTCCGCCGGAATAGCTCTTGTCGAGGATGAGCTTGCCGCCGTACCAGACGCCGAGGCCATAGCCGAAGCATATCACGGCGTAGGCGGAGCCAACTCCGGCGCCAGCAGCGAAGCCTTCATGGCAGCTCGCTTTGTAGGAAGTCTTCAGGAGCTTGTTGTACTTCTCCAGCGCAAGCTTTTCCCCCCCGAATGAGGCCACCTGCATGCAGATGATGATAATAGTAATAATTATGCTGATGAAGATGATTATGATGATGATGAATTGCTAATAAGATGACGAGTTCCTCAAAAAAGGATAGGAGACTAATCGCTCAAGGAAAAAAAGCTGATGATGACGACGACGATGACGTTAAAATTCTAGAAAAATGTAGAGTTACACCAAACAAGAGGAAGAAGAATTGCTCAGGGAAAAAAGAAGACGACGACGACGATGATAACGATGATGATGAAATTCTCAATAGATGAAGAGGTGCTCAAAACAAGAGGAAGATGAATTGCTCAAGGAAAAAAGATGATGATGATGAAAGTGAAATTCTCAACAGATGAACGTTACTCAAGAAGAAGAAGAAGAGGTATTGCACAAGGAAAAAAAGACGATGAGGAGGATGTGGAAACTCTCAAAGGAAGAAGAGTTATTAAATCAAGATGAAGTGCTCAAAAGACGAAGAGTTACTAAAAAATCGAAGAAGAATCGTTGAAGGGAAAAGGCAGAAGCTGAAGAAAATGATGAAGTGATGATCATGACGATGGCAATGTCCGTCCGTCTATCCATGCATCTGCTCACCGTTCTAATGGCGCCGATGGTATGCTCGACAACTACGGAGGCCTCAGCGTAAGCTGCTTGCCCGCGAGAGGCTAGCTTTGTCATGAATATGGCCATGGCGCTACCCGCCGTAACAAGTGGGGGGATCGAACATAACATGACCAGCGTCAGCAGCCATCCCTGGGAAAACGCCACCACGAGTCCCCCTACAAACGTCGCTACCAGTTGGATAAACTTGCCTGCCTGAAAGAAACCCCCCACATCCTTCAGAAACTCTTTAGAACGGGAAACAGAGAGGGAGAGAGGGAAGATGCATACCTTCTCTCCCATGGCATCTTGCATCAAAACAGTGTCGCCGGACATCCTGCCGACGACTTCCCCTGTAGTCGTCTCCTTGTCGAAGAAGCCGATCTCCTGCCTCAATATCGCCTTTAAGTACAAGTTTCGAATTCTGGCTGCCTGTCTCTCTCCCGTGACCATCCAACATGCCACTTCTGGGAGATCCAGACACTTTCAAGATGAGCATTTTGAAGAAGAAGAAGAAGAAGATGATGATAATGATCTTGATGATGATGATGATTGATGAAGAAGAAGAAGAAGATGATGATAATGATGATAATGATGATAATGATGATGATTGAAGAAGAAGAAGATGATGATAATGATGATGATGATGATGCTGATGCTGATGATGATGATTGAAGAAGAAGAAGAAGATAATGATGATAATGATGATGATGATTGAAGAAGAAGAAGAAGATAATGATGATAATGATGATGATGATGATTGAAGAAATTTACGCAGAAAACACGCGATTCCCGAGCTGACAGCCAGGTAAACGAATAGAAGAGAAACCTGCAGAGAATCTAAAGGTCAATGGCCTCATCAAACGGTGAGAAAGGCTCCTTCATGATTATTGCACATTCACCCACCTTGGAAACCTCCTGAAGAACGTTGGTCTGCGTCGAATGTCCGAAGGAATTGGCCAGCCGACCGAACAGAAGCGTCAATAACGGCATGGAAGTTCCGTTCGCCATAGCCGCCATCGTTCCCAGAACCATGAGAAGGACGTCAGAGGAGTCGGCGAAAGAGAAGAGCTTTCCGTAGGAAACAGTTTTCGTCCCCTCTTCCTTCTTTTTCTGATCTGAGCTGGAAGATAAATTTCCCTTGACTTCCGAGGGGACGAACTCCTTCCCGCCTCCCGTCATCCGTGGCGATCAAGAACCTGAAGAAAAAGCAGAATTAGAAATCATTTAAAACCCCTTTTTTCATGCATCTCCGATTTCATGAACATCGTTGCCTACCTCTTTCAAAAATCTCGAACAAGAGAGAGAACGGGAGAAATCGTCTAAATGCCGTTCAGTTTGACGCATCAATTGCAGATTGGATTATTGCCAGAAAAAAAATTTAAACAAACAAGGAACTCCATGGAATTGCGGGAAGAACAGCGATGGAGTTTAAAACACCACTCGACTGCGATAGCCTTATCGTGACGCCTAAAAAAGTCAACCACATGTGTACGACTTTGACCTCGCTGCTCTTTTGAGTGCGGTCAACTTTCATACACTGGAACGCGGACCTTTCATACTCCAGTGTGGAGATCCCGCGCTGAGTCGTTGACCGCGGGAAAAAATTTCTCTTCCGTCCGCGTACCCGGCCGACAAGGACGAGAGATTTTCAGCGGATATTACAACTCGTTGAAGATTTTCATTAACTTTAGAAGAAAATCGTTGACCTATTACACTGCATCTTTCCCATTTTTTCATGGGTTCATTTCTGTGGCTGCTGATCACCTCAAGAAGCACCCTCTCAAGATGGTGACCACACTCACAATTGCACTCAAACACTCAAAAGAAGAAGAAGAAGAATGAGAAGAGAGAAATTCTACTAAAAAGTACTAAACCACTCAATAACACAACAACCACTCTCTGGAGGAAGAAAGTAAGGTACAGAGATACATTTAGGGATGCTAGGGTCCCTCTTTATAGGCTAGAAAGGTGAAAAACCGAAAAATAATAACCTCGTATTTTTCTACCTCACTAATCTGCATCTCGGCGGGTGCTACAGTACCCGCCGAGGCGTGCGCGCATGTGCGCACACTATTTGCGCGGAGACTTCCCCGATTTAATCTCTACGCGCGGGCAAAGTGGGGGAAGAAAGTCATCTCCCACATTCTCCTCCTTGAGTTTTCATGTCACATGCCTTCTTCACTCTAATTTTTGCACTTAGCTCTACAAACTTCAGTCTCCCCAATGATTTTGTGAGAATGTCAGCCAATTGATCTTCAATATTCACATGCTCAATGATGACTCTCCCGTCTTCGACGCAATCTTGAATGAAATAATATCGTGTGTCGATGTGCTTAGTTCTATTGTGATGAGCTGAGGTCTTGCTTAACATACTGGCTGATTGATTATCAACCATAATCTTCACCGCTTCCATCTTTACTCCCATTACTTCCATCACTAACCGTGCAATCCACACTCCTTGACATAAGACTAACGTAATTGCTATATATTTCAGCTTCACACGAAGATAAGGCCACCACCTTTTGCTTCAAGCTATTACAAGTGATTGGTAGACCACCTAGAAAGAAAACCTGTCCCGAAGTGCTCTTTCTATCTTCCACATCACCGGCGAAGTCACTATCGCTATAGCCAATTACATTGAGATTCTTCACGCCTTTCACATACACAATACCAAAATCAGTGGTACCTTTGAGATACCTCGACACCCTCTTTGCTGCTATCCAATGGTCACAAGTAGGATTCATCATATATCTACTTAATATGCTCACCGAATAAGTCATGTCGGATCGCGTATGAAGTAGATACCTTAGGCTTCCAATTAAGCTCCTATATAAAGTCGCATCCACGCTTTTTCCACCTCCTTCTTTCTTTAGCTTCAGCTGAGCTTCCATTGGAGTGTTGGTTGGATTGCATTCAACCATTTGAAAACTCTCCAATATATGTGCTGCATATGGTCTTTGAGAAAAGGTTATTTGGGACTTACCTTGATGCACTTCAATGCCCAAATAAGAACATAGCAATCCCAAATCTGTCATCTCAAAAATCTTCATCATATTGTTCTTGAACTCATTCACTTTGGCTTCACTTGTCCCCGTGATGATCAAGTCATCTACATATACTCCGACAATCACTTTATCTTGATTTGAGTTCAAATTATACACACCTTGGTTATTTTTACTTTTCACAAAGCCAATGCTCTTCAAAGTATCATCAAGCTTTGCATTCCATACTCTTGGTGCTTGCTTGAGGCCGTAGAGTACTTTGTTTAGTTTGAGGACCCACTCCTCCTTTCCTTCTTTCACATAGCCCTCCGGTTGACTCACATCTAGATCTCCTCCTTTATTTCATCATTCAAGAAGGCGGATTTCACATCTAGATGATGCAAACTCTAACACTCTTGGGCTGCCAATGCAATCAAGATACGGATTGATTCAAAACGAGCAACAGGAGCAAATACATCATCATAATCAATCTCGTATCTTTGGCGATACCCTTTCACCACTAATCTTGCTTTGTGCTTCACAATTTCACCAAGCGGATTCTTCTTTAGCTTATATACCTATTTCACACCAATGGGCTTGCATGACTTAGGAGCCTTCACTAGCTTTCCATGTATCATTCTTCTCAATGGAGGTGATCTCCTCCTCCATAGCTTTCCTCCATGCTTCATCTTCAGATGCCTTGGAATAAGTGGTGGGTTCTTCAAATGAGATGAGGCACTCCTCCTCAATCGGATCAGTAGCTTCATAGAGAGCTTGGATGGATCAAAATCTTGGCATCACTTCATTGCTCGTCGATGTCGACCCTTCACCTTGACCCACTTCTTCATTTGAGACATATCTCAAAGCACACCTTCAAGATTGTCTCTATCTTCCTCCATCCTCATGCTTGGATTGTCAAATCCAAGATTTACACTTGAAACACAACTCCATACCTTCACTTGGTTGTCATTCCATGAAATTCCACTTGCGCCCTTCATTGAAGATGACATCTCGGCTCAAATGAACCTTATGTGTAGTAGGATTAAAACACCGATAACCCTTGGTACCTCTCTCATACTCCAAAAACACCATCTCCTTACTCCTATCTTCAAGTTTCTCCAAAGCTCCAGAAGTCTTCACATGCACAATTGAGCCGAAGATCCTAAGATGACTCAGTTTAGGCTTCTTCCCGCTCATCTCATAGGGCGTCTTCCCTTGCAAGCTCTTCGTTGAGAACTCATTCAACACATACACACAAGTATTGATAGCCTCACCCCATAATTCAAGAGGTAAACTCTTGTCTTTGAGCATGCTACTTATAAGACCCACAACAGTCCTATTCTTCCTCTCAACTACTCCATTTTGTTGAGGTGTATATGGAGAAGCGAGCTGCCTTTGAATGCCTCTCTTCACACCACTTTGAGAATTCTTCAGAAGTGAATTCTCTACCATGATCAGTCCTCAAGCAATTAATCAATGCTCCATTGGATTCACTCTCCGCTAGAGTCTTGAATTTTTTAAAGGCTCCAAACGCTTCCGACTTGTTCTTCAAATCGCCACCCACATCAATCTAGAAAAATCATCAACAATTAGCAAAAAATACTTCCCTCCACTACTTGTTGATGGTGTGATTGGTCCAAAAATGTCGGCATAGACTAATTCCAGAGGCTTTGAAGCTCGAAATTCAGTTGCTTTGGGAAATGGGGCTCTCGCATGCTTCCCGGCCACACAACAACTGCACTTGTCCTCAAATTTTGAAGAACTAGGTAATCCAATAGCATGATTACCTTTCACTATACCATGGAGAGTGTGAGCACCTTGATGACACATCCTTCTATGCCACAGCCATGCCGTTTCATCATTTTTCTTTACAAGAAGACAATGCTCGACAATGTTGAGCTTCAAAAGGTACATATTCCCCCTCGTCTTGGGAGTCTTGGTCAACAACCTTCCTTGGCCATCATAAAGGGTGAGAAAAACTATCCCTCAAATGTATGTCACAACCTTGTGAATCAAGTTTTCCCAAAATTAAGATGTTAGTCTTCAATTTAGGTATATAAATAACATTTTCAAATATCATTCCTTCACCATTTGTACACTCCACATGTACGTCACCTTTGCCTTCATACCTAATTGAAGAACCATCACTTAATCTCACCACTCCTTTGTGAGACTCATCAAGGGACTGATAGAAGGTCTTCATACCAGTCATATGGCTGCTAGCTCCCGTATCTAGATACCACATATCATCTATAGGAGAGCTATTCATACCTTGAAGTAACACATCCGCGTGTTCATCGGCTAGCACCATTAGCAACGATGATTCTTCCTCTTCATCTTCTTGGGCTATATGCATATTTTCTTTCCCCTTTGACTTATCCTTCTTAGGAAGTTCACACTCATCTGCAAAAATGTCCAAGCTTTTGACAATTGTAGCATTTTACCTTGGATTTGTCAAATTGCTTCCTTTTCTTCTCTCCATTGGCATCATCAACACGATCTTTGCCTTTTCCTTTCTTTCCTCGTCCCCTTCTGCTTGAATATGACCCCTTTTGATCCTTCTTAGACATATTAAATGCCCTAGGTAGCAGTGTTTGCTCCTCATCTCTTGAGTTCCTCTCTTGGAGTCTCAACTCATGAACTTTGAGTTGCCCAAAAGCTTCCTCAAGTCTCGTGGTCTTTAAATCACTTGTCTGCTCAAGTAGAAGAATTAGAGAATCAAAATCTTTAGGGACTGACGTGAGAAGCCTTGAAACAGCACCATACTCATCAAGACTTTCCCCCAAGTCTCTCAAATTAATAAGAATTTGAGCAAAACGATTTGAGTAGTCATCAATCTTCTCATTCCTCTTCATGGAAATTGTTTCAAATTCCCTCTTCAATGCTTGCACCTTTTCTTGCACCACTTTGTACATTCCCACATGGAATGTATGGAGAACTTCCCAATTCTCCTTTGCACTCATCTTGATGTCGATTTGGTTGCTTTGTGACTCGGAGATGGAATTGAGGATCATCGACAATGCAAGGTGATCCTTCTTCTGATTTACCTCACTTCCATCAATGACTCCCTACAAGTCATGAGCCTCCAAAGAAACTTCCATCCTCATAGCCCCAAAGACGATAATTTTTGCTTGTTAACATCAAAACAGAAGTAGACATACTGGTTTCACTCCTCGGTGGATGCAAGGTTGGAGTAGGTGCATGTACATCATCGGCCATGGTAGAAGTCCTTCCCCTCTTGGACATTCTCACAAGCCTAGGATAAAAAATTCTCTGATACCACTTGTTGGCTGCTGATCACCTCAAGAAGCGCCCACTCAAGATGATGAGCACACTCACAATTGCACTCAAACACTCAAAAGAAGAAGAAGAAGAAGAAGAAGAAGAAGAAGAATGAGAAGAGAGAAATTCCACTAAAAAGCACTAAACCACTCAATAACACAATAACCACTCTCTGGAGGAAGAAAGGAAGGTGCAAAGATACATTTAGGGATGCTAGGGTCCCTATTTATAGGCTAGAAAGGTGAAAACCTGAAAAATAATAACCTCGTATTTTTCTGCCTCACTAATCTGCATCTCAGCGGGTGCTACAGTACTAGACGTGGTCGTTCGTTTTCGCATTGTGCGAATACGTGCAGATTGTGCGTTCTGTTCTCTTTTGAGAACAGAACATTTTGAAATTCGGCACGAGAACCGCACACACCCATGTGCGGTTCGTTATGTGCGAATTTGTGCGAATTTTCAGGCTTTTTTTCTTCGGTTCTTCCATTCTTCTCTAAGTTCCCTTCTCCCCTTCTTTGAGTTCTCTAATTTACCCGAGTTCTCTCTCTCTCCCGACGATATCGGATATCTCGAGTCCTCTTCTGCTATTCACATCAAAATCGTGGGCGATCTTCAACGCACCTCCGGCGATCTTCAACGCGAAATCGTGGGAGATCTTCAAGTCCATCTTCAACGCACTTCCGGCGATTCCTAGGTCGAGGCCTTCAAGGTACTACCCTCCCCTTTGCCTTTGCCTTCTCCATCGTTCTTTATCTGTCACTGATTCCTTTCCCCTTGCTGTCATGGAGACCATTCCCAAATCCGGTCATATTCTCTCTATTTCTTGTCACTTTTTCTCTCGAACTTGCCTCGTCGAGGACTCTCTAGAGACCAGGAAAAGATCATCATGCCCATCAAGTCGTCGGGAATTACCGTCATTTGAATCACCCCAGTCTTCCTTTTTATTTTCTTGATTCCTCTCTCTCTCTCTTCTGGTGGAGGGGATCTCAAGGGCTGCTAATGCGACGGAATTTTTTTGTCCGCGGAATTCCGGGGAAAGCAAGAAACCGAACAGAGGGAGGGACGCACTACGGCATTGAGAGTTCGATCCTCCGATGCCGAGACAGCTCTCCGGAACCTCTATCTTAAACCTCTCCGGTTATGGGTTATCCTAAAACCTCTATCTTCTTCCGGAAATGGCAGAGTTAGAGCAAGAATTAAACAAGTAACAAGCTCCAAAAATGGGGAATGGGAAGAGAGTCAGAGAGGTGATGGGATTGCCTGCTTGAATCAAACAGAGTATTTGCTTTCCAGTCGCTTGAATCAGACAGAATTACGGTCGCTAGAAAGGAATTCGCAAGGGGAGACAAATTGCCCATAGTGAGCTAAATAATATTCCCTCATGACACGCTTTTGAGCGCAGTGGGATGATTGACTGAGGCATTAATTCTCTCAGAAAATGCCAAGTATCAAGAGAATGCTACTCAAACTATGCAGTCCAAGGTCAACAATTCTTAGATTATCCAAGAAACTTTTTAGTATTTTCAGGAACTACCAGAGAATTTACTCAAATTCTTGATACTTGAAAATATTTTTAGAAAGAATTACGAGAACAAGTTTAAAAAGAATCTACACGCAAAAAAATTCTTTTTTTAGCAAGTTGAGTTCAGTGATCGCGATATGAAATAGATTTATAAAATTTAAATCATTATTTTCCATATATTCAAACCAACGATGATTTTGCATCTATTCAAAAATCTGATTATTTGAATGACAAATATTCAGATTTTTCCATTTGAATCCTTGTTTTGGCAAATATTTAGAAATTCAATCTGCATCTTCGATGATCCCCTGGGCAGTAAAGATGTACGCCCAGATTTATTCTTGTTTTCCTCACTCAATGCTCTTTTCAATACATGAAAAACTTTGATTTTTCTTGACGATTAGATTTATTTCAAGCTTCTAAAAAATGAATTAAGGGGAGCGGCTACCATGCCGAATCACATGAAACTTCAAATTGTTGTATTGCTAGTCTTAATCTTTACTAAAAATTTGTTTAGATATCGTGGCAAATATGCCGAATCCTGATATCACATAGAGAAAAGATAGGGAGAGAGCTGCCAGAGAATGTGCTAAAGCAAATACTCTGTAATTTCTTGAACGTTTTCTGAAAATTGCAGGACATAGGCCTGCAATGTAAATTCAGTGAACAGTTTCTTATAACCTCTCTTGCAGTGCTCTCTACCTCTCTCTACCATTCCTCTTGCAGTCTTGCAGCCTTGCTTTTGGCACCCCTCATGCTTTTCTTTTCTATTTTCGTCAAAAGCTTTCTACATTTTGCAATTTCCCTAGTTGCAAGAAAATAATTTTTTAAAATTTATCTCAATTGATAAAATAATTTCAAAGTTCATTTATTTCAAGAATCACATTATTTTTCACGGTGATTATTGATGAAGTTGTTTGTTTATATTGTGATGACATGGTGGTTCTCTTATATTTTTTTGAATAATTAATTTCTTAGCCGAGTTTCTTTATTTTCTTTCCGAACTTGTTTTTATTAATGCGAGGAGTGCAGGATGCCTAGACATCCTTCATCTCGCACATCTGCTGCCGATGAAAGGTCTTCATCGGCTGAGGGAAGTGTTGGCCAAAGCCAACCAAAGAAGTTGAGAAAGAATAAATGCACTGCACGGATACATTTCACACAAATCGAGCCAAAGGTATTTAGATGCAATATTTGCAGAGCCAAAAAGACATGTCTTGTGTATGGCGCATGTGATTAACTTAGTGATGCAAGCAGAGTTGAATGCACTGAATGTCGTCGAAGATAAGCCCGAATCAACTTTCATCGATGGAGTAGACATCACTAACCCTGATGATGTGGTGAATGGTGGCGAGATGAATGTCCCATCTGATATTTCCTTGGGAGATGTTGTTCAACGCCTTAGAGAAGTTGTCAAAGCAATACGTGGATCGACGAAGCAAGAAAATAAGTATTTTTCTTATTGTAGACAGTCAAACATGCCCAATACAAGGAGGATCCCACTAGATTGCCCAACCAGGTGGAGCTCTACTTACAAATGCTACATGAATGCCTTGAAAAGAGAATAGTCATCGATGTGATGATGTCATCCACTTTTAGAAAACCTACTTTACTTGATGAGGAATAGGACCTAGTAAAAAAATTTGTAATCTTATTGAAACCACTCAAGGACGGTACCTCTGTTGCTATTCAGAGCAAGGCACCGACTTCAAATGAGGCCATACTGATTATTAAGGGATTGATGAGGCATCTTGAGAGAATTAAAGTAGAAATCTCAAACTCATCTATGGTTCCAATTGGACAGTCTATCTCCCCTAGGCAAAGGAATGCCTTAGCTAGTGTATGTGGTGCTATGAAGGTGAAGCTAGATAAATATGTGTCAATACTTGCACAAAACGAGGCTTTTACTATCGGTTCTCTACTTGATCCGTCGATGAAGCTTCGCCTAATTGATCCTAGCTCAAAGAATGGGATATTGTCTACTGTACGAACTATCATGGAATCATATTCATTAACTAGGGACCTTTCGAATGTGTCCGTTGAAATTTCTACTGCATCCATGAGGCATGAGTTTCTACGAGCAGAGATGGAGGCATTGCTAGATCCGTCTGAACTACCACAAAGAGTTGGTCCGATGGAGGAGCTTGACTTATATGCGACAGCCCCCCCAGTATTGGGTACAGAGGCGTTACATTGGTGGAAGATGACAGGTATCTATTAAATTATCATATAATGTGCTTCATTAGATTAAGAAATATGTTACTTCAAAACTTAAATTTCTGTTTTTTTATCTCCATGATAGGTCAAGTTTCATACCCCTCATTAGCATTGGTTGCAAAGGAGTTTCTAGCAGTTCAAGCGACAAGCGCCGCGTGTGAGCGACTTTTCTCAGAAGGCCGCCTAGTAATTAACTACAGATGTTCCAGGCTCACAGCAGAGAGCGTTGAAGTTCTGATGACGTTGAAGTCATGGTATACTAACGAAGATTTGAGAGTGTAAGATGAGGATGGTTATAACAGTGATGATGGGCCATTGGCCGTTAATGTCGATTCATCTAATATTTAGATTTTGTTACTCTTTCTTTCTATCTAATGACAAAGGTTTCTAAATTTTTTTGACTAACATTCATTTTTCATATTAATCTTGCATCAAATGGTGGACCTCTCCTCACAAAATGACGCATTAGTGATCGCCGCGAATGATAAGTAAAGGTAAAAGAAATTAGTTTTCATATGAATGCAACGCAAAGTAGAAGATGGAGCAAGAAACCGATGTAAATAGGGGAGACCATGTCAAATTTTTTCCAGAAATATAAGAGAATAAATGTATCTGTAATTGTATTTTTAATGTCAAATGTATATTATAATGAATATATTATTAATATATACACTAACTAAGGCCATTAATAACTAATTCGCATAAATTCGCACAATCTGAACATATCATATATATTATACTAGTATACATATCTATCATATATATAATAAGAACAAAATGATTATAGCATACTAGATGATATAAATATGATAAGAACAATTAGCTATACTAAAATCCCTATATCGTCGATTGCCTAGTCAGTGATTCTCTCTTTTAAAATTAGGAACCTGTTCGGGTTTTTGCGTCTGAGGGACACGTGGACATGCGCTACGAAGAGGAGCATTTCCACGTGGATAATAAATGGTATCATCAATTCAAATATTCTTATAAATTTATGTACTTCGATTGAGAAGATATAGGACTGGAAGGATCTCTCTATCTCTCTCTCTCTATACATATATAATAAGAACTAATGAATATAATAGGAACATATCATATACATATTATAATATACATATATATCTGTTATATATGATAAATAGAAATTAATTATAGTGATTTTGTGTGAATTTATGTGACTTTGTTCAAAATTAAATAGAGTGTGCGAATTTTGTTTGGATTGTGCGAATTATGCGAATTTGTTCGGATTTTATGTAGTGTGCGAATTTTGTTCGGATTGTGCGAATTGTGTGCGAATTGTGCGAATTTGTTCTGATTTTATATAGTGTGCGAATTTTGTTCGGATTGTGCGAATTGTGTGCGAATTGTGCGAATTGTGTGAAAAGTTGTTCTAATTTTCACACACAAAAAGAACAGAACAAAGAACAAGGCCCTGTGCGGTTCTTTTGTGCGAATTTTCTGTTCGTTTTAAAAAGAACAGAACAACCATGTCTATTAATAGTACCCACCGAGGCATGTGCGCACACTATTTGCGTGGAGACTTCCCCAATTTAATCTCTACGCGCCGGCGAAGTGGGGGAAGAAAGTCATCTCCCACAATTTCGTGCGTCGAAGTTCTTTCCTTAATTTACATAGAGAGAGAAAATAAAGGATAGAATTCTCATAATTTTCATGGGTACCTTGAATTATGATCTTTCTCTCTCTATTTATAGTCGTTGAAGTATATGAACTTGTCACAAAAACCCTCACAATTATATCTATATCTATCAATGTCCATGGACCTTATATGTGTGACCCTCTAGGTTTATGTATCTTGCTAGTTAATGACTATAGATAACTAATAATGACTTATTGGCTAACCTTATCAATTATTCATATCAACATTTAGATTAATTAATGAAGGGTCAATTTAACCCAATCGACAGGTCAAGATACTAGCCCATTGGGTGCTAAGCTACACCATGTGCCCTACGAGATATGAAGTGTATAAGAACTCTCGTATGAAATGTTGTTGTCGTCAATTATATGTACATATAATCCTTCATTCGTTTGAAACCTTGGCGAAGGATGGTTCAAACCCAAATCGATTATTCAAGTTAGTACTACCTTGGCCAAGGATTTTATTACATTTTATTTCTTGGGTCACTCTCTTCAAATATTGAGGGCAGATAATCTCATCTTGACCACACAAGCATCTTCAAGGACTTCAAGTCATATTTAATATATTACATTTTGGAGATCCCCTGGCTAGGGATTCATCAGTTATAGTCAAAACACAATTATTCATCTACAAGATATCTTTAGTGTCTCAAGTCAAAGGACTAAATACACAATCGTGACATAAATCAAACTGATTGACAGTTAGGCATAATTTTATTTAAGGATTCATATGGTTCAATTCGGTGAGCTCTTTCTCAAAAAAGCACCTATTATCTATCCTTAGGGCCTCCACACCGACGGTCACAAGATCAGTCATACTTATCAAATAATGTTATTCTTTTCAAATAATTCAACGTTCCTTGATAACATGCAATTTACACATGAAATATTATGATTATTAATGCCAATTAAGACATAAAATTCTTCATTCTTATGCATGTTATCATGTTTTGAGTGTATATCTATCTTTCTATTAAATTTAAATTATAATCTCAAAATGAACTATTTCAGGGATAATCATGAATAATTAAATAGAGATATTTAAGATTAGATTATTCTCATTTTATATTTGAGATTATAATTAGATTTTAATGATTAAATAATAAGAGGATGATATTTTTTATACGCTAATTTATTTTTCTAACTTTATTTTCTAAAAGAAATGAGTGTATTTTTTAAATAAAAATTTATTCTCTTTTTATTTATTTAATTTTACTTTTTATAAGGATAGATTATTTAATTTCTAATAAAAAATGATAAATTTGGATTAATTTGGAGTTGCATTTTGAAACTTATGAATTTTATAATTTTTAGGGATTTCTAGAATTTTTTTGATTTTTGATGAACTTATTTGAATTTATTTGGATTTATTTTAAATTAAAAATAATAAAAAAGTAGATTAAAAATCGTGTTGACGTGGCAGTTGACATGGCAAAGTAGATTATGTGTCGCCATGTGGCAGTCTGCATGCGCGTCACATGGTACATGTGTGTATGTACACAGGCGTGTCATTAGCAGGGATTACTTTTGTTTATTTTTATGGACATGTGACGTGACAAAATCTGGAGTGTGCGATCTCGTGAAACAAATCGTGATCATTAATCTTCACTTAAGTGAGGGGGTAAGCGGCGCACCCTATTTGGGTGACAATTGGCTTTAACATAATTTAATCTCAGCCATTTATTTGAAAAGTTATAACAGCTGAGATTAAATGTGCCTGATGGACTTCAGTAGACGCTTGGTGACATCTCAAGCATCAATTCACAATCGGATGAACTCCATCGGGGGATTCTTCTTCTTCACGTGCGACGTGGCAAAATCTGAGCTCCATCTTCAATCGCACGAACTTAATCGCAAGGATTTGCATCTAAGCATTTCATCTGACCTCTTGATTAAAATGAAGAGCCAAATCCAATAGTCACACCCAATTTAGCCTACAAATACACATGTTCTTAGACATTATAAAGCATTCAGGGTGTGTCAAGTAATAAAATTGTTTAGACATTTCAATCATTAAATCTCTTACTTTCTTTCTCTTCTAGATCAATTTCTGCATCCAATGAGTGTTTGAAAGTGAGATTTCATGAAGATATTTGGGAGATATCGTTTCTTGAATGATGAAACTCATCTTTGAAATCGCATATTAAAGAGCCCTTGATCTCACGATCAATTGGATCACCTCAAGTGCTATTTTAGGTTTGAATTTATGTTTTCCTCTTATTCTCTCTTCCTATAACATCAAATTTCAATTTTGAATCATAGATTAGTTAAATTTTAAATTTAATTTCTATTTTCTCGCGGCTTCGCGTTCTAAAATTCTACCTAATTTTTGTTCTGTCATTTCTCCGCAAATCTTGATCCAAATTAAGTGATTTTTTATTTTTTGGATTCTTTTTTTAGTTCTCTTTACAAATCTATCAAAATCTCTAATTTATATTTCAATTCCTCATTTGATTTTGATCGAATTTTAAGGAATACTTCAAAAATACCTTGATTCTCCGTGGATTCGACCCTCATTTGCCACTATACTCTTTAATTTGTGATCTTAATCTTAAATTGGTGAGTTTGGAATATGTTTTGACACAAGTTCATGTGTTTTAAACGACCGCGCTAATTCATCTTGTCATTCCTCTCAAATATCTCTTGATAGAACATATACTTAAAGATTAATGATCACCATACTATGATCTCATTATAATCGACTCAGTCACTCCATATGCTTATGGACTTTATTGTAAATATCATATAATAACTAAATTTCTTTCAATGAATATAAACGAGATACCTGGAAGTATTATTGGGTTGTAGCCCACATAACATCCACCAATCTCTCACTTAGAGTAACGCCAATCATCCTTTTGAATCAATGACGAGACGAGACCTCGAGGTCATCGATTTCACACGGTATCGCATCAAAAATTATTCCGAACTTACCAATTTTAAGAAATTAACTCGAATTGAAGGGCATAATAGTAAATAAGGGTCGAATCCACAGGGAATTAAGGAATTTCTTGATGTAATCTTTGAATTTGATCAAATCAGACAAGAAATTGATGGTAGAAATTCGGGAAAATAGTATTTTATGAAAGAAGACTTCAAATCGATTCCACGGAATCAAGAATCATTGGATTTGGACTTGATTTCGAGGAGAAATCAAAATTCGAAGTGGAGAGAAATTTCGGAACGTTGAAATCGCGATTTTGGATAAAATTTAACAAAATTGAAATATAAATCTTAATCTAAACAGAAATTAAACTTGATAGAAAGATTAGGAAGCAAAAACCGCTCCCACTAATCCCTGATTGCGATCAAATCACGGCGATTAAGCGTCTTAATCACAAAGAACACGAAGAACGCGATCAGTGGATTCAAGCTGCGATTTCTCCTTCGATTCTCCACCAAATCTTGACTTCAACGCCTCTGTGGATGCGGAAATGAGAGAGGAAGAGGATGGAATCAAGAGAAACGAGAGAGAGGGTGTCTAGACAGTTCAATTGGATTGAAATCTCAACTCGGATGCTTAGAATCGTGAAGAACACATAGTTTTATAGGCTTTTTGGGCGTAACCATCTGATCGAAACGATCGACGGTTACGATGAAACGTCCACGGTGGATCGTTTCCAAAAATGTCGTGATCGTCGGATCCGAGATGGACGGTCCAGATGCATCGCTTGAGATGCGTTATAAACACTCCGATTTAGCCCCTTGGATCGCGATCCGACGGTCCGGATGCTCCCACCACGGTTCGATCTGGACCGTTATAATGCCTAAGATTTGCGCACGTGTTTGATCTTGATCCGGTGGTCCGTCGTCCATCCGATCGATGTGTGATATCGACGCGCGCCGTCGATCCGACGCTCCGTACGCGTCCATGTCACTTCCATCGTAAATATAACGTGTTGATTAGTCCCACACGAAATAAATTTTAGGAAACCGTCGGGTTTATAGTAACCGACGGTTTAGAGGGTCATATACCCTTCCGTATGACAGAAGGCCGAACATTATGCATATTATAGAATATATTATATATATAAGTAAATATTATCGCGCCGTGTAGGCGCTGCGTGGGTCCATGTGGCATGGATGGCCACGTCGCATTAACGTGGCCCCGCGCGAAAAAAAAACCCATTTTTTTTTTTATTTATTTAAAAGCAGTCTAAAATCAAAAATAAAATCAGAAAAATCCAAAAAAATCCCTAAAAATTATAAAATTCATAACTTTCAAAATATAACTCCAAATTAATCCAAATTTCTTTCATTTGATCTGAAATTTAATTATCTATTATTCTAAAAAGTGAAATTTAATAAATAACAAGAGTTTTAAATTATTATTTCAAAAATACATTCATTTATTAAGATTTTAAACTTTAGAAAATGAAATAAATGTTTATAAAAGTAATTTCTCTTGTTATTTTAATTTAAAAACACTTATAATCTCAAGAAAAAGATGGGTTATCAAATTATTAAACTCTAATACATCAAAATTAACCCTAAATTAGAGTATTTTGAGATTATAATGACTTTTTCATATAATAATAGAAAAGACTTTTATTTACATTTATGTGTATTTATGAATTTATTTTATAAGATACATAAATGTATAAAATTCATATAAATTAATTCTCTTATTATTTTAATAATTTGACTTTTTATAATGATAGATTATTCAATTCTGAATCCAACAAAACAAATTTGAATTAATTTGGAGTTATATTTTGAAAGTTAGGAATTTTACAATTTTTAGGAATTTTTCTGGAATTTTTTTGAATTTATTTGATTTTTATTTCGATTTTTAAATATTTAATTTAATTTAAAAAATGCAAAAAAAATGTGGCAGCGCCACGTGGACAGGCGCGAGCGCCTACGTGGTGCGAAGGGTGACGCGTGGCCCTGATGTGTCACGTAGACATTATTTATATCTACTATATATAGTATTTATATAATGTATATAGGTCTCCCGATTATCGGGAGACAAATTGTTAATAGCCCTAAAGTCGCGTAGTTTATATACTAATCATATTTTGCAATTTATCCCGTGTGGGACTAATTTTCCATTTCAGGTGAAACGTGGAGCGTTGGATTTCATCGCGGCAAATCGCGCGCGTCGATTGGATGGACATGCGGTCCACCCGATCAAACAATCAAGCACGTGGCTATTTATTCACTTAAGCGAATAAATCGCGTCCGTCAGATCAAGAGTTACAACGGTCCAGATCATTCGCGATCAGTGGACACCCCGATTAAATCGCGATCGTTAGATCAAAATCCTATGCACGAGATCCTATCAAAGCATTTCTTCATTGACATATCTCAGCCCTCAATCAGCGATCGGACGCTCATGACTTGATCGTGACGGTTCGCAAAACGGCACGTCATCTGAGCCGTCAATCGCGATAGGCTCTTCATCCAACGGCCACAATCAATTTTCATTTTTTTTAAACCGTTCTTCGCGACGAAGAACGTGTTCGCGAAAATTCTCCAAATTCGAAGTGTATACTTCACCAAATCGCGTGTCGTTTATTCGAGCGTGTTCTTGACTCATTTCCGCTTCACTTGAATGCTTGAAATCAAACTTTGATCGAAGGAGAAGGAAGAAATCAAATCTTGAACTCCACTTTCGTCTTCGAAAAATTTGGAATGAAAAGCCTTGCATCCAGCGATTAATTGAATCATTTTGAAGGCTACTTTGGGTTAGGTTGCGTGATTTCATCTTAATCTTTCATCATTTAGTGTTAATTTACTTTTAGCATCGTAGATTAGTTTAATTTTAGATTAAATTTCAGTTTTTAATCATTTTTTGAAACGAAGATTTCATCTAACTTCAAACTTCGATTACTCTTCGAATTCTTATCCAAATCATCTGATTTTTTATTCCTTGGATTCAAAATTGAGTTGTTTTTCTTAGTATACTAAAATGCCCAATTTCTAATAGCAATTCGTCGTCTGATTTGACCAAATTTCAAAGATATCTCTCAAATCTCCCTAATTCTCCGTGGATTCGACCCTTAATTACCATTATACTAATTAATTACTTTTATTAATCATAAATTGGTAAGTTTAGGACTTTGTTTTGACACTAAGTCGTGTGCATTCAACGACCATATGATTTAGTCTCATCAAACATGCATGGAAATGAAATCATTTATACTTTAATATGCATCAAAAATCATGTTTATGATCCGGTTTTGCAAAAAATTAGTTTTCTCCAGCTTATCCAAAGGTTTACCCACCAATTTTTTTTAGTTCGGTATTTCAGGTATGGCTTAATATTTTTGAAAAAGACCCTAATTCTCATACTTATGTTTTTTCAAGAGAGTTATGTCAGATTTTCACTCCCAACCACTATAATTTTAATAACTTCTACACCCCAAAGTATCATTCTATGAAAATTAAGTTATAGTCTCAAAATGCACAAATTTAGGGATGAATATGATAAATTAAGAGAAATATTTTTTTAAGATTAGATTATCCCCATTTTTATTTGAGATTCTAATTAGGTTTTAATGTTAAATAATAATAGAAAATACTTTTTATACACTCATTTATTTATTTTTCTAAGTTTTAAATTCTAAAGGAAATGAGTATATTTTTTAAATTAAAATTTAGTATCTTTTTATTTATTGAATTTGACATTTTAGAATGATAGATGATTTAATTTTCTGATCTAATGAAATAAATTTGGATTAATTTAGAGTTTAATTTTAAAATTTATGAATTTTCTAATTTTTAGAGATTTTTCTTATTTTTTTTAATTTATTTTGAATTAAAAAATAAAAATTCATATTTTTATCACCTGCATGACGTGGCACAAACAAAAAAGGCTTTAGCACGTGGGGCATGCGGATGTGTGCGCACGTGTGCGCGTGTGTGCATGTGTGTGTAATTAGTGAGATAAAGCACTCTTTTCAGAGTTTACGCTACCTAACAAATTATGCATACCTTATATATATGTCGAATCCCCTGAATTTTTGTACGTGGGACTATTTTTTGTTTTTATATGCGCAAGTGATGTGGTATCCTGTGGAGCGTCTGATCACGTGATTTAATCGCGATCATCGATCGTCACTTAAGTGATGGGGACGTGGTGCAGTCTGGTTCGTCGTCGAATCGTTTTAAACGTGATTTAATCTCAGCCGGTAATCTAAGGAGTTATAACGGCTGAGATTAAAACCGTCAAAACACATCCAGAGCATTAGATCAAGATCAAACGCCAAGCGTTTCACGTGTTTCTTCTTCATGTGCGACGTGGCAAAATCTCAATTGTTCATCTTCAATCCAACGGAACGATTCACATATATGTGTTTCATAAGAGCCGTTGATCGAAGATTAAATGATGAATCCCACGATTACACCCAAATCTCTGCTGGGATCTGAGGCTCCAAAAGCTCTCCAAATCTTTGTCCAAAGATAATGATTGCAGCAGAAGGTGTTGAATCAAAACATTCAACATCGTGGAAGCACCAGGAATAGATGATCTCATCATCCATTCTAGGTGATCCTATCATATAGTATAGAATAAAATTCATACTTACTTGGATCATTTGAAAGAGTTCTTCAACCGTTCAAGCATTCGGCCTCTAGCGATATCCACACAGTCTCCAAACGGTCGGATCTCCTCTTGAACACTCGTCACCACGAGAGGTAAAGAAGAGGGTGGAGAAGTTCCACTAGGCTTGCATGGGCACCTGTATTATGGTCGTTCTCCCCCTATTTATAGACTTTGGGAATGTGAACTTTTCACAAAAACCCTTATTATTATGTCTATATCCACCGACATCTATTGACCTTATGTGTGTAACCCTCTAGGTCAATATATCTCGCCAGTTAATGACTCTATCAACACTTACTGGTCCTTCTTATCAATTAACTATATCAACATATAGATTAATTGAATAAGGATAGATTTAACCCAATCGACAGGTTGAGTCGCCAGCCCGGTAGGTGCCAAGCTACACCACGTGCTCTAGGAGATATGGAGTATATTAGAACTCTTTCATGGAACCCTGCCATCATTGGTTACCGTGTACGTATAATCCTTCATCCACACGAGACTCATGAATGACTTAGGGTATGGTTAATTATCAAACCCTAATTCGTCGCTCAATTTAGTACTGATGCGACTAGGAAATCATTGAGAACAACTTCTCTAATATTTCCGCTACCTTGGCCAAGGATTTAACTGCATCTCATTCCTTGAGTCGATCTCCTCATATACCGAGGGTGGATGATCCCATCTTAACCACACAATCATCTTCGTGAACTTCATGTCGTATCCAATATATGACGTTTTAGATATCCCGTGACTAGGGATTCGTAAGTCATAATCAAAACACGATCATCCATCCACAAGATGTCTTTGGTGTCTCAAGTCAAAGGACCACATACACAATCATGACATGAATCAACCTGATTGACAATTAGGTATATTACCATTCAGGGATTCATACGGATCAACTCAGTGAACTCTTTCTCCAAAGAGCACCCACTATCTATCCTTAGCGTCTCCACACTGATGGCTATAGGATCGGCCATACTCATCATATGAGATGGATCAGATAGTGCTATTCTTTCCAGATAATTCGATGTCCTTCTCGAATATCCCACGGATAGGAATGTTTAGAACATATGTTTAAAGACTAGAGATCACTATATTATGATCTCATCATAATTCACCTAGTCATTGCACATGCTCATGGACTTCATTGCAAACATCACACAAGAATGACAATGAATAAATTTCATTTCAATGAACATAAAGAAGATTGATAAAAGTGTGATTGGCTTATAGGCCACATAATATCCATCAATTACCATATAAATTGAGATGTTCTTTGATGATGTAAAGTATTCCTTGATTTTTTGAGTAATCGAATTTTCTAGACACCACAATCCTTGAATATCTTGTTTCCCTTTCGCTTTTAGATCAATTTATGCGTCCAAGAAGTGTTTGAAAGTGAGATTTCGTTGACAGAGGAGGAAAAAAATAGATTCTTGAATATCAACGTCGCCTTCGAATTCACGGAATGAAAAGCCTTTGATCCGACGAGAAATTGGATCAATTCGAGTTTTCGTCCTAATCTTAGGGTTAAAAATTGGATCTTGGGTTAAAACTCGTGTTTTTGTCCTAATCTTTCTTCCTATAACACTAGATTTCTATTTTGAATCATCGATTTGGTATTTTTAATTTCAATTTTCTCTCTCTTCACGATCTAAATTTCATTGCTAAACTTCGCTCGTTAATTTCTCCATGAATCTTGATCCAAATTCTGTGATTTTTGATTCCATGGATTTTTTTCTTCGAGTTTTCTTTCCAAATCTGTCAAAATCCCTAATTTCTCACCTCATTTCATCATCTGATTTGATCGAATTTCAAATAATACATCAAAAATACCTTAATTCTTCGTGTATTCAACCCTCATTCACCACTATACTCCTTAATTCGTGATTAATCCTTAAATATGGTGAGTTTGGTTTTTTTATGCATGCATGCATGTTTCTCAACAACCTCACAGATTCGCTTCATCATAGTGACGCTCAAATACTTCTTCACGTAAAGGCTTTGGTAGTAGATCTATAAAATTTTTCAGTTGTTGGAAATCTTTCTACTGTTACATCTCCATTGGTGATGATATCTCTAATCAAGTGAAAGTGACTTAGAATATGCTTTGACTTTTTGATGAGACCTTGGCTCTTTTTTTATTATTATTGCAAAACATGGAAATAGGATTTGAGATTGTAGAGATAATGCCAAGGTCTATGATGAACTTCGTCAACTAGATTGTCTCTTTGTCAGCATCACTTACAGTTATGTATTCAGCCTTTGTTGTCAAGTCTATAGTGGTGGGCTACTTAGAACTTAATAACATGTTAATTAGACATGATAATACATGATTATTGATGCATATTAAGGCATAAATGATTTCATTCCTATGCATGTTATCATATTTATGAGTATTTATCTATCATTCTATGAAAAAGTGATTATAATCTCAAAATAGTTTAAATTAGGGTTAAATATGATGAATTAAAGATAAATAATTTTATAACCCATCTTTACTTGAGATTATAAGTGTTTTTAAAGTTAAAATAATGAGAGAAATCATTTTTATAAATATTTATTTAATTTTCTAAAGTTAAAATCTTTAAGAAATAAATGTATTATTGACATAGAAATTAACATTCTCATTATTTATTAATTTTGACTTTTTAGAATGATAGATAATTAAATTTTGGATCAAATGAAAGAAATTTGGATTAATTTGGAGTTATATTTGGAAAGTTATGAAATTTTCTAATTTTTATGGATTTTTTTTATGGAATTTTTGAATTTTTGAGTATATTTTCAATTTTAAATCTATTTAAACAATTAAAATAAACAAAAAGGGGTTTATTAATTGTGCGGGACCCACGTGGATGTGACGTGGCATGCAAGGCCACGTGGCAGAGCCACGCAGACCCACGCGAGCAGCTACGTGGCGCAAGTGTGACACGTGCGCGTATTTATATTTACTCATAATTTAGGGTTATAGTACATATTGTTAGCGCGGTAGTTCTGATGTACATTATATCTTGAATTGGAGCTCTTATCAAATTAAGCAGCAGTAGTTTTAGCCATTGTTAGCGTGGTAGTTCTGATTTAAATTAAATCAGTTATAGATTTTCATCCATTAGTAATTAAGTTTCGTGTTGTTATTATAAGCATGTTGTTCTAACCATTATCTCTTATGTAAGGCTAATGGGTGTGTCTGATTTCAGGAAGAGTCAGAGAAATCTACTTCTTATGTGGGCTTGATTTAAGGAGAATGTTACATACGGCTCATAGTATAATATTTCTATTATAACTGTAGTTATTAGCATACTAAATATTATATATATATATATATATAAACCTAATCTCGCTGATGGCATTCTTGTAATTTCATTTCCTCTAAAGTAACTCAATATATAGCGCTAGGGTTTTGATCGGGAGGTTTAGACAGAAACATCACAATTCTTTTCTTCAAAAGGGAAGAAGAGCTCTCGTTCTGGTGATCATGACCTAGAAGGCGACAACCTCACTCGATCCAGCCTTCGTTCGCATCCAACAACTCATTGAAGCACAACTCTCCTCCGATCGATTGCAACTTCAATCTTTTTCAGTTCGTAATAATCTTAGTCAATTCGTGTTTTTGTGTTTTAACACGTTTCCGATTTTAATCAGTCGTTCTATCGCTCAATCTCACTCTGAAACGTATTGTTCTGTGTTATTCTCTTTGTTCTTAGTTCTTTTGTCGTCGTTCGATTTGAATCTTTTCGTAGTACACCTGAAGTTAATATTATTCTCCTGTTCTCAGATATTAATCATTTTGATCCGAGCCGCTCAGATCATCATTCCGTTATGTGTGTCTGATTTTATTATTAAATCACAGGTGTATGCATATTAAATCAGTTGGCTAATCTAGAACGCGAGTCACGGTTTCCTTGTGTCTTAAATTGTCTGCATTGACTACATCGATTTGCTTGATAAATCAATTCAGATTTAGTTGATCGTTGTGTTATTAAATATCTTGTCGTTCGTTAGTACATATTGATTGGAACGTAAGTTAAATATTTTGTTCTGGATATTTCCTTTTTCAGTCAGTCATACAGATCTAATTAAATTAAGTTATTCACATGCTTGATTTGATACGCTATCAGTCATATATATAAACATTTCTGTGCAATTGAAATTATGTATTTGTCAGCCTTTTAAGTCTGTTGGCTACTTCCAGAAATCTGTACTCTAAACTCAGGGTGGCGGTAAGAGAATATTTTAGTATTATAATTTATTCACGAAAAGTTTATTTTGTATTGGAATTTGGAATTTTAATTTCATACCATTGCTGCAATAAACTAGTACTAATCTGAGTATATTGTTATCTTACTTGATAATCTGACTTATCAATCACAGTGGTCTCTACAGAGGTACAGGAAGGTATTTTTTAGCTGAGTTAAATTATTTATTGAAATTTCAATCAAGGTTGTGGTGTTTGTAGATTACATATATATTTGTATCTTATATTGATACTTGCAGTACGAGACTAACAGTCGAGGAGAAGCAGTAAGACATCTGTCTCATTACACTATTTCTTTAAATAGACTAATTATCTCAAATAAATACTAGTTCTGTTTCTCTGTTTTAATTGTAGTGATTATCTATTCTTTTTGTTTCAAGTGAATTTCATTCTCAACCAGTTAGAAGTGACAATATAGTCTATTTGTAACATCGTAATAGATATTGTTCCATCACTGAGCATAGCTTGATTTGTCCAGCATTTGACCTCATTCTAGTCAGGTGAAATTAGATTGAGTTAATTATAGATAGAGTCAATTTAAGTTTTCAGGAAGTCAATTTTAGAGAGAGAGTCAACTTAGCTGATTTGGAAGTCAATAATAGACAAAGTCAATTTAAGTTTTCAGGAAGTCAATTTTAGAGAGAGAGTCAACTTAGCCTATTTGGAAGTCAATTATAGACAGAGTCAATTTAAGTTTTCATGAAGTCAATTTTAGATAGAGTCAACTTAGCCTATTTGGAAGTCAACTCTAGTTCAACGGTCAATCTAAGTCAACAGCCAACCCAAGTCAATAGAAGTCAACTCTAGGTCAATAGTCAACCTAAGTCAATAGAAGTCAACTTTAGATCAAAAGTCAACCTAGAGTCAACCAAAGTTAGAAAAGTCAAGTTTAGTAGAAAGTCAAGTTTAGGTCAAAATGTCAACCCAGAGTCAGCAGAAGTCAGAAAACCCACTTACTTAGTTGGTAGTAGTTACATTCACACATACGCAGAGGACAGGAGCGTCTCTTTTGTTGAGACGAGAAGGAGTCTATACGTGGGGAGGGGGAAGACCGAGTGAAGCCAGAAGACGAGGCCTCAACTTACCGGTAGTCGGCGGCATTAGCAAAAGAGGCACGACAGGGCGTGAAGGGACGAGCGATCGAGTGGAGATCGCCCTGAGGGAGTCAGGGTCGTCCAGGAGCGGACGAGGTCGAGGCCTAGTGGGTAGTGCCGTAGGGACAGGTAAAGGTGAGTGTTAGGTTTTCCGTAGGGGGCAAATCTAAAACCTTGTAACTGAAACATTGTCCTTCACCCTTTGAGTGGTGAGAGGATTAGGTTTTATTTGGTGAGAAGGAGGCTCTGAGTCTATAGTACTCGGGACTGGATTAAGGGACAGTAGGCCCCCCAACCAGTATAATAATATCTGGTGCAATTGAGAGGATAAGAAGTGAGTGACTAAGTCAACGAATGTAAGTAGAAGATTAAAAGTTAGACAATTTCTTAAAAATTACACATAACCTAATTTAACCCCCCCTTCTTAGGTTAAGCAACCACCCTAAAGGGACTTTCACATATAAGCATTCCATTTATCGGAACTCTCTAACCCATATAATCGTTACACCTTATAAAACCATCACCTCTTTTTAATTTTCTCCGTGTGGGACTATTAGTCCTTTGTTTTTATTTCAGGCGACGTGGCAGCATTAAACGCGTTGGATGCGATCGAATCGAATATCGCGCGTGGATCGCATGAACTCGAAGTCCACCGAATCACTGATCACGCACGTGCCTTAATTGGGAATTAAGTGAAATGATCGCGACCATCCGTCAAGGAGTTATAACGGTCGAGATTAAAATGCACGAAAATGCATCAAGAGCGTCGGATCGCGATCGAATGGTGGCGGTTTCAAGACGTTTTATAATGCGCGACACGTGGCTTCATCTGAGCGCTCCATCGATGATCGGACGACTGAGACTTAATCATAATGGTTCGCGATGAACCATTTCATCAGAACCGTCGATTAATCTAATCGGACGGTTACGCCCAAATGTCTTACAAATTGAGATGTTCTTTTCGATTTGTAAAGATTTGAGAGCAAATCAATACAATTGATCTATTTAGACACCAAATCTCTTGAATCTCTTGATCCTAACTTCTTCTAGACTCAATTCCGCGTCCACGGAGTGCTTAAGATCAAGATTTGGGCGAAAGACGAAGGAGAAATCGGCGGTTAAACTCTACGATCATGATTTTTCAGATTTTTTATGAAAAGCCTTAATCCGGCGATTAATTGAGTTAATCCGATCGTAATCTTGTGTCAGTGGAAGCGATTTTTACTAATCTTTCGTCTATTCATGTTTAATTTCTATTTAGATTAGTAATTTCATGTTAATTTCATTTTATTTTCGTTCATCACGAGATTTTCAATTTCAGAAAAATCACCTCACTTCGATCTTCAATTTCTCAGCAAAACCAAAGTCAAATTCGATGATTTTTGATTCCGTGGAATCGTCTTGAAGTTCTTTTTCATAATCTACCATTTTCCCTAATTTCTAACATTGAAAAATTGTCCGATTTGATCAAATTCGAAGAGATCATCAGAATTTTCCCTAATTCCTTGCGGATTCGACCCTTATTTACCATTATACCCCTCAATTCGAGATATTTTCATCAAATTGGTAAGTTTGGAACTATTTTTGATACGAGACAACATGCAATTGATGACCTCACGATCTTGTTCCGTCAGAACTCTTCTAAGTCACTTTTCTCCCCTTAACAGTGAACACATATCCAAATGTAGATCTATTATGATTTGGGTGTGATTGAAAGCTCGAGTCAGTGTAACCTTGAAGCTTTAACTCCTCTCCTCCAAAGACTATAAATAAATCCTAGTCCTTCTTGTTCAGTTCTGAGGCCACATAATATCCATTAGTTCTCAAGTACTTAAGGATACATTTCATGGCTTCCTAACATCTCTCACTTGGGTAAATCTGAACATTTTCTTATAATAGTTCAACAAATGTCACATCTGGTCTTTTACATAGCATATCATATATGATGGATCCAATCACCAGAGATATATAAGATTTTATCTATCAACACTCTTTCTTCAAGAGTCTTAAATAAATGATCCTTTAATATCTAAAATCAATTTCTTATCGATATGAAAACCTTCTAGGAGTTCTCCATGTCAAACCTTTTAACAATGTTCTTTATGTACATATATTGGGATAATCCAAGTAACATCCTTGATCTATATCTGTATATATATATATATATATAATATATTCCCCAATATGTAGGGTGCTTCTTCCTAATCATTTTTGGTGAAGTTCTTTGATAACCACAACTTCATCGATGATAACATACCTACATCATTCTCAATGAGTAGGATACCATCCACATAAAAAATTAGAAAGTGAACGCACTCCCACTGATCTTCTTGTACAAATGATGTTCATCTTGATTCTTAATGAAGACATGAGATCTAAATCTCATGTTCTAACTCCAAGATACTTGCTTCAATTTATAAATGGACCTCTGCAACATGTACACTTTCTTTGGAAACTCCCTAGATGTATAACCCTTAAGCTCTATCATAAACACCTCTTCCTCAAGGTTTTCATTGAGGAAAGTGGTTTTTTCATCCATCTACCAAACCTCATAGTCATAGTGTGTAGCTATGGTCAGAAGAATCATAATTGACTTAATCATAGCAACTAATGAGAAGGGTCCCGTCATAGTCAACTCTTTGTCTTTAACGATAACCTTTCGCTACCAACCTTACCTTGATGGTATCAATTTATCTATCAACAACAATCTTCTTCTTAAAGATCCTTTTATAATCGATAGGTACTATACCTTCCAAAGGGTCAAACAAGTAATATACTTGGTTTTGATGTGTGGACTGGATCTTTGAATCCATAGCTTCTCACCATTTCTTAAAGTTAAAATTGTTCACAACTTCATTGTAGGCCAAAAAATGATAATCCTTCAGGTAAAAAGTATCAACATCTTCCATGAAAATATGTCTCATATATAAATTTGGCTATCTAAGTACTCTACCACACCAACATAGTACTTTCTATGTACTTGAAGATGTTCAGGAACTTAGTTTTTATTTAGTGAGGTAGCTTTGGTGTCTGAATCTGGAACTTCATCCAAAACTATTTTACTCTCACTATATATTCTCAAGGCATATTCATCTTCTATGAAGATAACCCTTTTGGAAAAAAATATATATTATTCTTCAATGCAGTAAAAGTAGTATCTAATAGTCTCTCTTAGATATCTCAAAAATCAACATAACTCGGTTTTGGACTCTAGTTTATCTATATCATATTTCTTAATATGAGCAAACAACCCCATACTTTAAAGTAGGAGAAGTTCGGCTTCTTCCTTTTCCATATCTATATGACATGGAAGTTATAGATTGGTAGATAACTGATAACATGCAATCTTAACATGATAAAACATGATTATTAATGCAAATTAAGGCATAAAACATTTCATCTGTATGCATGTTATCATACTTTGAGTGCATTTCTATCATTTCATGCAAATTTATGTTATAATCTCAAAATGTTTTAATATAGGATTAATTATGATGAATTAAAGATAAATGATTTCATAACCTATCTTTCCTTGAGATTATAAGTGGTTTTTAAAGTTAAATAATGAGAGAAATCATTTTTATAAAGATTCATTTAATTTTCTAAAGTTAAAATCTTAAAGAAATGAATGTATTTTTGAAATATAAATTAAATCTCTTTTTATTTTAATATTTTGACTTTTTATAATGATAGATAATTAAATTTCAGAGCCAATGAAATTTAATCTGGATTAATTTGGAGTTGTATTTTGAAAGTTATGAATTTTCTAATTTTTAGGGATTTTTCTGGAATTTTTTGAATTTAATTTCGATTTAAATATACTAAAAATAATTTAAAAAAGATTAAAAAGGGGGTTTATTTTCACGCGGGTCCTATGTGGGTGCGACGTGGCACGCAAGGCCACATGGCTGAGCCACGCGGGCCCACGCAAGCGCTTGCGTGGCGCGGAGGTGACATGTGGCATTATTTATATGTACTCGTATTATATAGGGTTATCGTACATATAGTCTTCCGATTATCGGAAGAGAATTATTAACCCTCTTATCCGCCATACGTTTTAAACCGAAATATCTTCTTAATTTACTCCGTGTGGGACTAATTCCCTTATTTCAGGTAAGATCGATCATTGGATTAAAGCGCGTGACGCATCGCGCGTCGATACGGTGGACGTGAGGACCACCGGATCACCGATCAACGCACGTGCGTTAAAGTCCACTTAAGTGAAGCTCGTCAGATTAATCTCTACCGTTCATCAATCGAGTTATAACGGTGGAGATTAATCGCGATTGATGGACTCATCAATTCATCAAAACGCATCTCAAACGCTCGATGAAGATCCGGCGGACGGCGTTTCACGTGTTTTATAACGCATCAACACGTGGCCTCCTCTCACCCGTTCTATCATGATCGGGACAGCCGCAACTTAACGGTAACAGTTTGTGATGAACCGTTTTATCATAGCCGTTAATCAAGACGATCGGACGGTTACGCCCAAATCGCCTATAAAACGATGTGTTCTTCGATTTTGTAAGACATTCTCAAATATATTCATCAAATTGATCTATCTACACCCCTTCATCCTTGAATCTCTCACTTCTAATCTCTTCTAGACTCAATTCCGCATCCACGGAGTGATTAAAAGTGAGATTTCGTCGACCGGTTAAGGAGAATTTGTCTCTTGAACACCGATGCTCACGTTCAAATTCGCGAAATGAATAGCCATCGATCCGGCGATTAATTGGATCGATTCGATCATTATCTCGGGTTAGAAATCATGTTTTCCCTCTAATCTATTTTCATGTATCATTAATTTGTAATTTAGGATAGCAATTTAGTTTAATTTTGTTTTCAATTTCAGTTTATGTTCTTCCGATTTTCAGAAATTTCATCTCACTTCGCTCTTTGATTTCTCCATGATTACTAATCCAAATCGAGTGATTTTTTATTCCGTGGATACGTCTTTGAGTTATCTTTCTAAATCTACCATTTTCCCTAATTTCTCAACTCAATTCATCGACCAATTTGATCAATTTCTAAAAGATATCTCAAAAATACCTTAATTCCCATGGATTCGACCCTTATTTACCATTATACCCCTCAATTTGAGTTAATTTCCCAAAATTGGTAAGTTTGGTTTTATTTTTGACACAAGACCATGTAAAATCGACGACCTCGTGGTTTCGTCTCGTCAATAACACATTAAGGGCACACACTTTTGTGAAATATCCCCAAAGGGGTATTAAAAGTTTCAAGAAACTTATTACAGATTGCACCATGTCCAATAAGGTATGATTTCTCCTCTCTGACACATCATTCATCTTAGGTGTGTGGGGAGGGGTCAATTGAGCTATGATATTATTATCCTTTAAGAAAGGTATGAACTATATATTTAAGTATTTGTCTCCTCAATATAATCAAAGAGTCTTGGTACTCTTTCTAGATAATGACATCCTAGCTCAATTGACTCCTCCCTACATAGCTCTGATGAATGGTGTGCCACAAAGGAGAAATCGCACCTTAATGAACATGATGTAATCTATGATAAGTGTCTAGAACTTCTAATACTTCTTTGGGGACATGCCCTTAAGATAAAAGCATGTGCCCTTAATGTCTTGCCCAAAAAATGTATACCTTCCAGTCCATATAAGATATAGAAAAGGATGAGGTCGGACTTCTACTTTATATTATAGGATTATCCCGCTCATATTAAGAAACATGATATAGATAAGTTGGAGTGAAGGACTGAGTCATGTAGATTCGTAAGATATGTAAAAGAGATGATTTAATACTACTTTTACTGCCTTGAAGAGTAATCTATATTTTTTGCAAAAAGGGTCATCTTTATAAAAGATAACTATCTCTCGAAAAGAGATAGTGGGGGCAAAGGAGTTTTGAAAGAAGTTCCAAATTTGAACACAAATACTTCCTCATTAGATAAAAATTCAGCCTTCCAAAAGTATAATGTGGGTCTCATAGAGTACCGAGACATTGACAATTATCAAATAAAGAGAACATTAAAAGGAAAGAAAGCAAAACTCTTTAAAAAAGGAATAAAAATTTTATCTTCCAGGGTTACAATGTGAGCCTTATATCCACCTCAAAATCTCATAAAAAGGGATTTCCAAAAGACGAAACCCGTGAAAAGCCTACTCAAAATCTTGAAAATATAACTATAGCCACATGCATATGTAGGGTTCTCCAAAACCGAACTACATTTCGGTAAACCAAACTGAACCAATGCTAGCGATTCGTAAACTTTTTGTAAACCAAAGTCCAGTTTCAATTTCAGATTTTCAATTCAATCTCACTAATAACATGCAATCTACACAAGTAATTATATCATTATTAATGCAAGTTGAGGCATAAAGCATTCCATTTTTATGTATGTTATCATGTTTTGAGTATATATATATTCATTCTATGAAAATTTAAGTTATAATATCAAAATGCACTATTTTAGGGATAATCATAAATAATTAAAGAGAGATAATTAAGATTAGATTATTCCCACTTTATATTTGACACTATAATTCAATTTTAATGATTAATAATAAAATAAATATTTCTATACACTCATTTATTTTTAAAACTTTATTTTCTAAAATAAATGTGTATTTTTGAAATAAAAATATATGCTCTTGTTATTTATTAAATTTATATTTTTAGAATGATAGATTATTTTGTTTCTGATCAAACAAGAAAAATTTGGATCAATTTAGAGTTGTATTTTGAATTTATGAATTTTCTAATTTCTATGAATTTTCTTGAATTTTTCTATTTTATTTTTATTTAAAAACATTAAAAATTTGGATTTATTTTGCAGGTTGACGTGGCAGCTGACATGGCGAGGACGATGACACATCGCCACATGGTCACGTATGTATATGCCATGTGGCGCATGCATGTCCATGTGTGCGCACGTGTGTGTGCATGTGTGTCCATGTGTGCGCGAGTGTAACTAGTAGGTTAAGCATCAATTAATTGATTTTTGCTAACCCACTATATACACTCTAATTATATACCCGTCGATTTGCCTTGATTTCTGTTATGTGAGAATATTTCTGTTTATTTTTATGCGCAGGTGATTGGCGCAATCTGAAGCTTGCGATTGCGTGAATCAAATCTTGATCGTTGATATTTACTTAAAAAGGGGAGTACATGGCGCATAAAAATTCATCAATGAATCGTTATAAAATGATTTAATCTCAGCCATTTATTTGACGAGTTATAACAGTTGAGATTAAAATTGACCGATGGACTTCTGTGGAAACGTGTACACATCTAAAGCGTCTGATGGAGATCAAATGACAAGTGTTACGCGGTGTTTCTTCTTCATGCGCAACATGACAAAATCTCAGCGCTCCATCTTCAATCAAACGGACACAACTTAAACATAACGATTCACATCCAAAGCGTTTCATCAGAGCCCTTGATCGAAGGTGAAACGTCAAATCCAAAATGATAATTTTTTTGTTTTCTCTCTCTTCATGTTCAGTTTTTCTCCCTAATTGAGTGATTTTTCGCTCCTTGATTTCTCAGTGAATCTTGATCCAAATTGAGTTATTTTTTTATTCTATGGATTCATCTTGGAGTTATCTTTCTAAAATTACATAAATTCCTAATTTCTTATCTCAATTCCTTGTTTAATTTTAATCGAGTTTGAAGAACACTTGAAAATTACCTTAATTCTCAATGGATTTGACCCTTATTCACCATTATGCTATTTAATTCTTGATTTTAATATAAATTTGTGAGTTTGGAACATGTGTTCATACGCCTCTAGGTTTTGTCAACAACCGCACGAATTCGTCTCATCACTCATCGAATTGAAAAACCATGAAATTTGGACTCACGCATGAGATGATTCGGCATTCACTTTGTCACTTCTCCCTCTCTTTGGCACTCATAGTGAGCGGTAGATGAGAGGGCAATCGGGCAAGTGAACCACGTCGGCCCAGCCAATGGTGACCACGACCGGCATTACGAGTCTGTTTGAGACACTGCTGGTGAAAACCTTTACATATGGGTAATGAAAGCCTTTGTTAAAGGATCGACAGGCTTGATAAGCGTGCATCTCGGTCGTAGATTTCCATTTGCGATGCAGGTCTCGCAATTCAACCCCTCATCGCAGTTCTCATTCATGAAACAAGTGTGTATAATCTGAAGATCACAGGAATCGATCGGCATCGGAGGCAATAAAGATGAAGATGGGGAGAGTTGAAAATAAATCAAGACCTTTCCGGCCAATGCATTATAGACTAGGGCGACCAATGCCAACAAGAAAAATCTTGCTCCAATGCCCATATTTTTTAGCAAGGAAGATGTCATCCGAGTCCAATGAAAATGGAGGAGACGATCCATAAACACCAACCCAAATCCAAGTCCAATGAAAATGATGGAGAGATTGAAGATAAGTTGGTTAGAGGAGATTAGGAATGGAGAAATGGGATTTTCATATGTGAAACCACCATTGACGGAAGGCCAACCCCTCCACGTGTGTTTTTTTTAAAACGTGTGATTGAACAACTGACCACTATGTGTCTCTGGTTGGGGGGCAAGCTGTAAAGCAAGCCACCATCTTTGTTATTAACACAAGTCTACCACATCACCTCACAAGATGTTGCCTCCACTAAGAGTGTTTTGTAGTGAGAGTATAATTAGTCATTGGATCAATGCACCTTGCTCATGATGATCCATAAATTTTAAAGATTCAGCCAATCAATCGAATTGGACTTTTTAAAACTCAAGCTGTTGTTAGATCACCAAAATCTGGTATTTGGTTAGATCTAGATAAATTAGGAAGTGATGATCTCTTGTCATTTTGTGTTTTTTAAACATATACATATGTATATATATATATATATATACAAATTATAAGGTTAGAAGAATTTTATTTTTTTATTTAACGCAAATAATACATCACTAAAAGTTTAGGTTTAACCAAACCGACACCAGACAATACTCGTCACCGACACCGAATTGAAATTAGGCCTAGGTTTAGGTTTTTACAAAAACCAGCACCGACACCGAACTGAAATTAGGCCTAGGTTTAGGTTTTTACAAAAACCAGCACCGGAAGTGACACAAAAATTTCTGTCTCTCTAGTTGATCATCTACACATATCACCAACTCTTAAAAATTCTACCCTAGTGCACTAAGCTTTTAATGGCCTCCTGAGTGAGCCTTGTGGGCTCTTAAGCTACATCAAGCGCCTTCATCGACCTCATTCCCCTCCACCCATACCTCTCCTCTACGGCAGTCTTCCTTCACCACCACCGTTCTCTCTATGTGGGTCACACACTTGTCTTCCGATTTGGGCCACGTCATGGCCCATCAGCACCATGGGCCATGCGAAGTGATCGGGATGGGCCATCACAGGCCATTCCTACCGCGGGCAATGGCCGTGCCACTTCGAGCCACGTCATGACCTAAGTGCCCAAGTGCCGTTCATGGAACGCAAAGACGAAGACCCAAGCGAGGAAGAGAGAACAGGAGAATCTACGTTGGCCGTACCATCAGCCTGTTCTTGGACTGAAGGGAGAAGAAGAGAGGAATCGAGCTAGCCACGCGTAGTACCCCATGGTGAGAGATACGTTAGGGGACAGCTGTATGCTGCAAGCGACGCCTCCGGGGCGGCGGCCTCTTTCTTTATGGCTTCGGACTGCCCTTCCTCTCTCTCCCTCCTCCTCCCTGCTCTCCACATGTCCTTAGGGCAGGAGCTAAGGTCGGAAGTCACTGTTTTGCTCTCTAATCTCTAGGGCAGACAACGGGTCGCCTTCACCCTTCAAAAAAATAATCCAGCATTAAACCCTCCGAGCTACAGAGAAAATAAGAGAGAGAGAGCCCTAGACCCATGGATCATACGTCAAGGTGCATTTCAACTGAAAATGGTTGGGCGGGGGGCGGCAGAACAGGCGTTTGGTCCCGAAGAGAAGACGCATGAGGTTGGTAGGATGTCCTTCAACGGGGCCGGTTTGGAGGGCATCTTCTCTCTCTCCGCCATTAACTATGGCTTTGCCCTTGCACCGACAAGGGAGCAATCGGTTCCCGACACGCGGCATTCCCCGTCCTCCAGCCCTCAAGGGCCCAGGCACCCCTCTTCCGACAGCTACTGTGGTCCATCTCCTTGCCCGTAGGGCAACCGCAGCTTCTCTCTCATCCCTTCATGAAGATAAGATTCATGGGGAGGGTGTCGGAGAGGGCGGCTACGGGCGCGGATTTGACAATCAATGGCGATGTTTGACGACGGCGAGCCTCTCGGGGGTCCGTTTCACCTGCCCCGCCTCTCTCTCTCTCTCTCTCTCTCTCAGGACGCGTGTCCGACAAGCGTAGAGAGCCGCCTTACGACTTTTTCAATGGTGACGTCAGCTGATATTATTTTATGCGCGTGGGACCCAAGTGCGAATTGGGACGTTCTCGTCGTTGACCGGGTTGCCCTTTTGCCTCTTTGTTCGAGACTGCGTCGTCTATTCTCGTTGACTTTCTTGCGTTTTTCGTGAACTGCGGTTACGAAGGGTCAATCGTTAACCATTTTCTCCCGGTGTTTCTCTCTCGCCCACGCTCTCTCTCTCTCTGTTTCTCACTTGACTGATGCTCTCTCTCGGTCTCTCTCTCTACCTCGCTTGCTCGGCCTCTCTCTACCTCGTTTGCTCGCTCTCTCTCGGCTGACCCTCTCTCTCTTCCTCGTTTGCTCGCTCTCTCTCGGCTGACCCTCTCTCTCTTCCTCGTTTGCTCGCTCTCTCTCAGCTGACTCTCTCTCTCTAGGTCGCTCGCTCTCTCTCGGCTGACTCCCTCTCTCTCTAGCTCGCTCGCTCGCTCTCGGCTGAGACTCTCACCCTCTCTCTCGGCTGGCGCTCTCTCTCTCGATCGCTCTCGGCTAAATCTCTCGCTGTGTCCCTCTTCTCGGCTGTCTCTCTCTCTCTCTCTCTCTCTCCCTCTCTCTCTCTTTCTTTTCGCGGTTTTCTTACTGGAGATTCTAGTTACCCGCCTTACCGCCCCCAGAAATCTCCAGGTGAAGTCTAGATCAGACAGATTGAACAATTGAAACGGGTCTAGATCGAACCGATAATGGTTGAAAATTAAGGATCCGATAAGAGCCATAGTAAAACTTGTAGGATGCGAAGAAAAAGCCCCCTCGTGCTCCTTCTCCAGTAACACGCGCAAACGTCCGGGACTCAGAGAGCGACAGGTAAGAGAGAGAAAGAGACGCGGACAGCCAGGCTGAGAGAGAAAGCAAGAGAGAGAAAGAGGACAGAGTCCACTATTACTGCAAAATTTAGGAACGAGACCAAAACCTCGACAAGTCAGGACTCCCGACGCTGATTCTCTCTCTCTAGATGCCGTCGCTCGCTGTCTCCTTATAGAGAGAGAAGCTAAAGAGAAATTCTGAGGGTACAGAGAGTCAGAGAGAATGGGAAAGCACTCGTGCTGCTACAAGCAGAAGCTGAGGAAGGGTCTCTGGTCTCCTGAAGAGGACGAGAAGCTACTCTCCCACATCACCAAACACGGGCATGGCTGCTGGTCCTCCGTCCCCAAGCAAGCAGGTTACATCTACTTGCTCTTCTCCCTGTTCTTCTCTCTCAATCGATTTCCTCAAAAGGAAGTTTCTCAGGGCTGCAACGATGCGGCAAGAGCTGTAGACTCAGATGGATAAACTACCTCCGCCCTGATCTCAAGCGAGGTACATTCTCTCAGCAAGAAGAGGATCTCATCATCGAGCTCCATGCATCTCTTGGAAACAGGTCTCTTTCCTCGTTTAGTCATCATCTCTGTCTCTCTCTCTAACTTTTCTTCACAGGTGGTCGCAGATTGCAGCTCGTCTGCCGGGAAGAACCGACAACGAGATCAAGAATCAATGGAATTCCAGCATCAAGAAAAAGCTTAGGCAAAAGGGTATCGATCCGGTGACTCATAAGCCTTTTCCAGGAGAGAGAAAAGAGACGGCGCCGCCAGCGGAAGTGGGGTCTTCGAGTTTGAGCTCGCTTCTTCTCTGGCTTAACCAAGATGGGGGCGCCGCCTGCGGGGCGAATCTATGGGAGCCAATCACAGGGCGAGAAGACGTCAACGGGGAGATCTACGGGAGTAGCAGCAGTAGCGAGAGCTTGTACGGTATTTGCGGGGAGGAGCTCAAGTGGTCGGAATATCTCAACAGCGGAGGGAGCACCTTCTCGGTGGCGGAAGATGAGGCCACGTGGCTGCCTCTGGGGGAGACATGTGGCAGAGACTTTCAGAGGATCTCCGCCGTCTTCGGTCATATTTAGCTCCGACATGATAAAAAGGGAGCTTGAAAGGGATGATCCTGATGATGATGATGGTGTTCATAGATTGTTCCTTTGTAAAGATGGCAAACCATACACAGTTCAAATATAGTAAAAATAGGGGGAGAGAGAGATACGTGCTGTCTAAGGGATGATCATACGATGATAATGATGGTGTTCTCAGATTGTTCCTGGTAAAGAGGGCAAACCCTGCACAGTTCACATATAGTAAAAATGGGGAGGGGAAGAGAGAGAGAGAGAGAGAGAGCTCGTCATGTATGTCATCATGGCGTCATCTGATTCTTCGTCGTCTTGCTCGTCACCATGGAGATATTCAAGGTGAAAGATGACCGTTTCTTCTTCGCCTATTATCTTATTTCAGAAGTATCGAAAGTCAGAGATCTATCGCCACCAAATCATTGAAAAACTGCGCCTACTTGATTTCTTCAAAACACGCGGAAACTCCGGAAAAAGACGAAGTCTTCTCGATCCTCCGCTAGATATGATTTTTCTAGCTTGGGGTAGCCGATCGGTGGATCGATCTACCATCTGATCCAGTTCAATATCGATTCGCGTTCGCTAGTAATCGGCGATCGCATCAACAATACTTTGAGAAATCATGCTCAACAATCGGAACAATGGAAATTCTCGATCAAGGGCCAATTTTGGCCATCAGATTGGATCCAATGGCCTGCTCGATCTCCATCAGCAGATCATTAATTCTGTTATCCGATTGACAATCTTGATCAGCTTGAGATCTTGAGAAATCTTGAGAAATATCTCAACAATCTTGAGAAATCATTAATTTCTGAAGATTGAGATCATTGATCAACTCTCAATCCTTTTTTTTTTCCATTGCCTAGTGCCAATAATCATCCACTTAAAGTCGTCTCCATCCTTGAGAGCTAGGCATTACTCTCCAAAATGTTGAGAGGTATCTTATGAAGAGTCCAAAAAGTCAAAAAGCATGAAGCTCCAAGAAAGAAATTCCCCACATCAATTTCTTTCCTTTTTTTCAACAAGAAAGTATGTGGCAAGGTAGAAAAGAGCGTGAGAAATTCATTTCCTTTTAATTTGAGCCATGCAATGCTAAATGGTTATTTTCAAATGTCATTGTTAATGGCAAAAGGTCAAAGTTCATGTAGAATTTGTATTCTATGAAGCCAAAAAAAAGAGTTTTGATGTCTAAATCTTTCGATGGCACATGGCGAAAGTCAATGACGAAGGTCAATGGCACATGGTGCAATCTAGAGCACCGACGAAGGCTTGACTACCGAATAAAAAGAAAGGAGAAAGATTTCATAATAGTACATGGGAGCTCTAACAAAGCTCAAACTTCGAATCAACTTTGCCCATTATAACCATTTTTCGGCATTCTTTGTAAACGCCATCCCAAGAAAGTGGAATTTACGTCGAGACTAGGCATTGGCATGAGGAAAAATCTGTACTATTGCTAAAGGACTTTAAATAGATTAAGCTAGGGATATTTGATAATCATATTTTTCGCATGTATATATGCATTAATTTTTCTCGATTCATGAAGAATTAGTAGGCATGAACAAACAAAAATTTGCGATAAAAATATCCAATTTCTTGATATTTTGGGAATTATATATTGACTAAGATGAACAAAAATACTAAAATTATGCTTGAATATGATTTAAAGTCGTAAGGCTTTGTCATGGAGCCCATGGAGTCATTGTGTATGTAGAACAGGTATGAAATCATGGAGTCTGTGTCTTTTGTAAAACCACAAGTTTGAACTCATCGTAACATCCATGTTCAATTAAAAAGCACAACTATATGTTGAAATCTTTTAGAGCTTTGTCCTTCTTTTATTTTGTATTCTTGAAACAAACCACTATTTTCATTATTTCAAAACTTTGCTACTAGTAGGTTCCATGAGATATGGTGAGACACTTGGGCGTTTCAAGATTTGCCACTAAAGAAACAAATCTGAAACAAAGAACCAAACAAACAAGAATTCATTGGCAAAGAACTAAACAAACAAATCTGAAACAAATTATGAAAGTGATATAAATGAATTTGGGGCACTATAAGTTATACTTATGTTTTCTTCATCATGACCTCATTCATTTACTCTCATCTTTATCACTATCCCATTCTTCAAGTATTACAAGTGACATTGAGGCAAAGGAAGGATATATAGATCACTTATCATGGTATATTCCAATTTTTTGGTTATCGAGTTCCTTACTTTCTTATAAGTAAACCTTGTTTTCTCCTATACAAATTTTTTGTGGTTAATTATTTCACCTATAAAAATTTTGTGGTTAATTATTTCACCTATAAAAACCATGTTTTTGATGATTTAAGGATAAAGTTATCTAGCACATCAATGAAAATTGTATAGATTTGAGGCAATTACTCAAAAAATTTGCCAAAGAAATTTGATATTTTTATAATTATTAGTTCTTGATAATAAAAATTTTATAATTATTTGGTAACCGAAAAATTATATGTTTAGAATTTCATAACCACTTGATCCTGTAGGATTTTCTCTCTCCTTGATTTGTAAATTTTATTAAATAAAGTACTCACCAAATTTTCAAATTAATACGGAGAAGAATAATTTCCTAAAGTACCTGATTTTATGGACTTTTGTGTTTTATAACTGACTATTCAAAAGTAAAAAAGTTAATCCTTCATTTTTGCAAGCATTCACTTTTTTGTGTTGATTTTATGGTTTTGATTTGTTTGCCACAATTCAGTAAGGCACTAGTGTGTTTGATCCATGTTTTCATTAAAAAGAACCCATAAATGAGGAATTAAAATTGTCAAAATATTCAAATTACATATACAAAAGCTAACTCCTATTTTTCTTTTTAATCTATCCACCTTCTGACTCCCTCTATTACCATCATTTTTATGGTTTAAATGAAGACAACTAAGGTTTTGAAATTTTTTACAAGACATTGAATGGTAAAACAAATTTAAAGGTAATTTTTAAATTAAATTTATGTCTTTTTTTATCTTATAATTATCACAAGCATTGACAAATAAGCACTTTCTATTCAGTTGCTTTGGGAAAAGTAGCTGAAACTACAGCAGTTAGAGGCCTCCATTTCATGTAAAAAGAATTGGTGTTTATCTTTAATTAATCGGTGATGTTTGAATATAATTTTTCATGAATTGTGATCTTCATCAGCCATCATTTGAGGTGCAATATCATATTCATCATCACCATTGGATAAATAGGCCATTCTGTTTTTCTAATGGGGAAGTAAATTTATTTAGAGTCAATTTTCTTCTACTTGGAAATTCTATTTAAAATATCTTCTACTTAAATAATGCATTTAATCGAATGGGATGTTTTTTTTCTGTCAGATTAAAGAACTGAATAAGTGGGCATTTATTGGTCAAACAGCTCTTCTTACCACATGGATGTGTTCTAGTGAAATATTTCAACAGCTTTTTCGTCATTATTCAAATATCACTTTTAATTTTTACTAGGGTTTTCTATGTAATTACAAAATCATTATTTCCTTATCAGGCCACTTCCTTTTAAAACAGAATTTGTTATAGATGGTTTGTTTTCCATGTTACATTCACTTTTTTTTACAACATTAGAAAGGACCACATCGGGCTATGAGTGTGCGCTTATCGTGGCGAGGGGATCATGGTTATCAGCATGTAGATCATATGATCAGCTACCATGATCATATGATAATCCAAGTTCAGACTATTGATCCAATGAGGATCACCAGTGGCTAGACTCTGCATCTGTGTTACAATTGAGCAGCAAGGGGACCTTCCTATAATAGTAAGTAGTCCTTGATTGTGCTCTTTGATGTTAGGGCATCATGCACTGTGAGAGTATCATCTAAGAAGTAGAGAAAATTGAAGAACAACATCTCAAGTTACAAGCATTTGTTCCCTTTGAATACCTCCTTCCCCTCCTAGCATCAAGGAGCCTTCGATTTGAGATCTACAAGTAAGGCTTCCAATCTACCTTGAAAAATTTTAGAGAGGAAGAATGCCCAAAATCCGTGATCGACCGGTGCAAGTACCCTCTTCTTTCCTCCAAGAGGTCACTCATCCCTAGGCTGCCCAAGCCTACGAACCCTTGACCTTGTGGTTCGTCTCACCCTGTCGTTCCTCTTCTCAAGAAGTCATCCATCCCTGCACTGACCAAGTCTGCAAAGCTCAACTCCAGAGTTCTTTCCCATCCCTACACTACCCAAGCCTGAGCACATTTGAATATGGATTTCCTCTCCACCCCTGTGTCCTTAAAATCTACTCAATTGCTAAATCATTTGACCCCGGTTATAAGGTCTTGATGGGCTAGCTTTTAGGAATATTTGGGGATGTGTAGTTCTAGAGGGGAATAGATTGAAGGGCTATTTGTAATGGAATTTGAGAGCTCATGTTGATCATCCTCCCTAATGTTCCATTGAATTGAAGTTCCATTGAAAGAGAGAAAGCTCTCAAGACTACCCTCTAACATGTGCAAAAGTGGGGAGAGAATGAAAGTCACCGAGCATACATTACATGGGAAAATCAATCAAATATAGTAAAGAGAGGCCACCAGTATAAGAGTATCGGTAAGGATGAGGCCCACCACATCAAACACGTATTTTGGTGCAAATAATCCCCAAACCTAGTCGACGAATGAATCCACAACATCAACATCAAATGTGAGAGTTAATCTTCTTTAAAAACTGAAAGAGGTAAATCTATTATTTCTAGAAATAAATCTCACTAGTTACTGAAGTTTAACTGTCATTTAGCAATGCAATGTAATCATAAAAAGGAGTCAGATTTAAATCATTTAATGGACATGCATGATTTTATCCTGCATATTAGAAATAGAATAGTGCAGGGTGGCATCGTCATCTATATATGAGTGACTTTTAGAAATAACGTTCCAAGGTCAAGTATAAATTAGAGATTAATTGATGGATACATACCATCAAATGCCGCCTCTGAATTGCAACACACAGAACCGTCAACGTAGTAGTTATCGCGTTAATGAATCCATAAATCAAAAATACCTGAAATGCAAGAAAAAAAAAGATTTTTATTAAATATTCTGTTCCTCAGAAGCATTCGTTATAAAAGCTAAGAACTTTGTGCGATAACCTGAATCAAATTTGGGATAAATGTCTGTTTATCTTTGCTGCCTATGGGATTCTTAGAGAAGAAGACTAGAAGTGGAAGACCAAAAATGGGAAGCAAGTGTGAAAACCCAAAAGTCTCTATCGAAAGGAGTACTCCCTGACGAATTAGGTCAAAATTTTCAAACCTGAAACAACAAATCACAGTAAAAAAGAGGTATTTTTCTGATAAATTCTGTTGGATGCAGAAAGTCAACACTGTTAACACCTACCCTGTAAAAGCTGCACCATATCTGAGCCCATCAAAGGCACACCTGCAAAACCCAGGTACAAATGATTGAGATATAGATAGAGAGAGAAAATTCATTTTTTTCTTACCAGTGGCCAGTGTAGAAAAATAGACACACAGCTAAAAGCCACCATTTTACAACAGAGATAGGATTTTCAAGAATTGTCCTGGAAATCATCTGAGATCGTATGATACAAAACACTGCAGCAACAAAATTAATCTTTTCAAATTTCTGCTCAACAAAAAGAACCCTACGAGAAATTAACTTAAGAAATAACTTTCAGTACCTCCAGTGACAAAAATTAGGGCAGCTGCAGGACCCTGAGTTCCTGACAATAACAAAATGGTTGAACTTAGCCCACATAACATAGTTATTGATGCAATGCCGCCATTTCCATAGTCATCCATGTTCTTCTTTGATCTGAGCAATCGAACAGGAATCAAGAGTAACAGCATTCCAAAATCAATGATATATACCATCCGGGGGATAAGATACTTTCCAACATCACTCTTGCAGATCCAGTGAAGAGCAATAAGCAGATAGTTAAAGAAAGTTATAATCAGAAAAGGTTTCGATTTCTTCCCAGAAGGTATGACAGTTCTTGACGTCAAATATACTAGAAATGGTAAAAACGCCATTGACACAAAAGGTAAGATATCAGAGATTTCATTGGATAATTTTGACTTGCTCGAAGAGTTTGGACCAACTACTTTTGCCAGCCCAGTATCAAACTTCATTCGGAGAATAAGTGTTAGCAGTAGAAATAAAGCTTCCTGCCCAATAGATAACATATTAAGACTTAAAAATGGAAAGTATGCAATAATAACTTTCAAATTAAGACCCACCACTATTTTTGGTCCTCTCGAGACCAATGAATGATGAAAATCAATCACTGCAGCTGTTGCCAAAAGAAAATTTGCCACTTTTCCTTCTGCCACTATCATGATGATAATCGGGATTAAAAAGTCAGGAATATAAAGGAGCGAGAAAATTTGCTAAAAATAATCAGAACTCACATATATAACTGTTCGACAGAAAACTAGTCGCACGAATCATCACCAAAATGATAGCAATCATGAATCGGAAGGATAGCCCAGAGATTGTGAACCTGTCAACTCTCCATATGGCAAAAACATGAAAGAGCAACGAAATAGATAGAACAAAAAAGCCAGCGCCCATCATTTTTAAATCAAATTCAGTCCATTTGGAGCGTGCCAGCTCAGCAACATTTTGTAGGAAAACTGAGTATGCTTGGATTTGTTCATGGAAGATCGATGGGTCTATACTTCTGTTTTCAGAGCCTGATTGATAATTGGAGATGGCTGCCATGTAACTTATCCAGTTACTCTGTGCCTGAACATAGCTTTCCTTTATATGTTGCAGGTCTTCAGAAGAAAATCCAATTACTGAGGTAGAGGAATAAAGATCAATGTATCTTTTCACCTGAAAACAAAGAATATTGGTCAAAACCAAATTACAAGAAGTACCCCCATGGTTTCAGGATCAATTAATTATGAAGAAGTTGTCATTTCATTTCAAAATGAAGAACTTGTCATCAAGGAGATAGATAACAGAATTTGCTTCACTTTTTCTACACAAATATAAATTAGTTTCTAAGAATATTTTTTCGAGGTTGACTTTAATGGAAGCAGGATCAACTATAGACGATACCTGCCAGGAATTTACGCAGAGAACATCAATGAAGTTTCTCATCCACACCTCTGAATCTGAAAAACCTTCACAATTAGGATCCTCTCGGTCCCATGTGCCAGCGCTCAAAGCATACAGTTCATGATTCACACGCCCAATGCTGTGAGTGATGGCATGAAGAAACATGGGAGAGAACAGTTAGTCATATTATTTGTGTTCAGCAACCTACAACCATATAAACCAGTATCAAAATTCAATGAATCTTTCAGACAAAAAATAATGCTTCGGAAAATGTTTACATATATTAAAAGAGCCATGAAGTAACCATGGAAAATAATACACCACCAAAAATATGTTCATTGCACATAATTAATGCTGACTACAGTAAGCAGTAGTTTGATGAGATCTTTACCACAGCAACGGCTTTATAAATTATATCTAGTTTGTGTAAAACCAAAGAATTTTTTAACATTTTGGCCATTTCTATTCTATCACTCAATAATGAGGATTGAATTGTGATACGATACTAGATCCCATCTAGCAGAATACTAGAAAAAAGAAAATAAAAAGGAGAGATCCATAAAAGTCTATAGGGAGAGATTCATCAGCAAGTCAAATGCAACATCTATACTCACTCATGTGGGAATACAATTTGAGAGTGCTTCCACCACGACGACTAACCAAATATCTACTTGCAAGTTTCATTCAACTAATAGACCCATCCTTTTTACAACCCTTAGAGACAGTGGGATGAAGATAGGACAGGAAAGCCCTCATAATTGCCATTTAATGATGTTAGAATCTTCCAGAGACATTTTCTTACTCAATGCCTCAAGAGTTTTATAATACCCTTCCTTTAAACCCATATGTAGAGCATAATAATTGTGTCAAGAAACTTCATATGTCTGGACCAATAGTTAGACATGTTTCAATCCTCTTATATCATGAGATTGTTGAGACGTTGTAAACGTTGACCAGAGCAAATACAACATTGACCAGAATCCATAAAGCTCCAACAAAAGTGGCTAAGACCTGAATCCATAAAACCAAACTCTTCAACTCGTGGTCCATAGGGAATGTGATAACTCTCAATCCAGCCAGATAAAAAAATCAAGACAAACAATAATCCAATGATGCTACCGCTTCAAAATAAATACAGTACTCCAAGACGTGTGAGCTGAAAGAGACAAGAACAGTGGGAGAGAAAGTGATGCAGGACAGCCCCACGAGAAGATTTTGAAAAAGGATATTGATAATGTTGAAGATTCCATTACCTTGAAATGCTTTAAATGGGCTTCTAGACACCTGACGAGGACTGTTTTGGCTTGAAGAAACTCCTTCTGGCTTGAATATTCTTGATTATGGCTTTTAGAGATTCTAAAAATCTGAAATGGGCTCTCATTGGTCAATTGATGACAGCACCAAACTGGAATATGGATATTTTGGAACTCTGAAATTATCGACATTCTGGCAGATGAAGAGCAGAGGATGATGGCTAGGGGAAGGGGAAGACAACAAGCTTCTTTTGGCGAGGTTCCCAGCCCGAGGAATCATGAGGGGCGGCGCTCGTAGCATGGACCAGCGTGTGCCGGCTGGTTTCTCAAGGCGGGCTAGGCATACGTCATTTTCAGCATACCAATATGGCCCTCCTGACTAAGTGGGTGCGCCAGATGATGCAACCTTCGGGAGACTTAGTATCGGTGGTGCTAAGAGAAGGGTACGGACATTCGCTGGATTGGGAGATGTGGCAGACCCCGAGAAACGGCGATTCTGCATTTATGGTGAGCGTGTGGACGGTGTTTTCCGCAGTGCAGAGGTTCTTCCGCCCACAGCTAGGGGGACGGGAAGACTTTCCGGTTCTGGGATGACAATTGGTCCGGACACGGTCATCTCGATGGGGTTTTCCCTCGACTCTAGCTTTATCCATGGATTCGGGGGTTTCGGTGCAACGGGCCTGGCATGGAGCATGGGCCCTGGCCATGCCCGAGGCCTTATCTGATCAGCGGGTGGCGGAGCTGCTCAGGCTGCAAGAGCTCCTTGCCGACCAGCGTTTGTTGGAGGCAACCCAGGACGCGTGGGTGTGGAGCGGCCCAAGCTTCACCGTCCGGGCTGCTTATAGACTGCTTCGAGACCAGGGGGAATCGGAGGACTCGCTCCTCTTGCAGAGGTGCCGGTTGGTGTGGAAGCATCGTCTCCCTCTGAAGATCAAGGTATTTGCCTGGCTCCTGCTACTACAGCGATTGATGACGAGGTCCTTGTGGCAGCGCGTGGTCCCGGACTCTCCCGTGGAATGCCCGATGTGTGCTCGGGCGATGGAGGATTGCCCGCACCTGTTCTTTGCCTGCCCCTTGGCCCAGGAGGTGTGGTAGGCGGCGGGTGTCGGCCGGCTTGTGGTGACTTCAGAGGAGGCATTCTGGCGGTCTCTCAGTGGCAGATCATTCCGTCGCGAAGCTGAGTGGCAGACTATTTTTGCCACACTTTGGTCCCTCTGGACCCATAGGAATGAGGTCATATTCAGGGGTTGTACCCCATCCGCTGATGCCATCCAGCACAACACAAGGGGGTTTGCGTCTTTTTGGCACCGAGGTGGTCTAGGCCCCTCGACTATTGTACCCCTGTAGTACATGATTTGTATCATTCATCATTGTTTTAATGACATCGGGGGGGCATTGTTACGGGGTGCCCTTCCCCATCAATTCAAAAGATAACAAGCTTTGAAGGGAGAAGGAAGATAGACACTTTCGCTTCCTGAAGGAGTTCCTGAATTCCGTGAATGCAAGAGAGACAGACGTCATTATCTAAGAGGGCAATGAATGGAAAGGTAACCCCAAATCCAATAGGCCATGGATTGCAGAAGGTGAACACCTAATCAAATAATTGATGAAGGAAGGAGGCCATCAACTCTGAGAATTCAAGAGGGAAAAAGGGAACTCACACGTTCTTGGCATTGATAAAGCTCATTATCTAAGGAAATATTAACCTCTCTACAACAATGCTTCATGTAAAATTAGTGTGTGACCCTCCTAATCTGAGGAAGAGGAAGATAACCACCTAATCCTAGGAGGAGATTGTTGTCTAACTAACTAACCCTGTGCCATCAGGCAATTGATGTACATGTAATAATTCAAGCACTAACATAGTCAATTAATACAAGCACTAACATAGTCAGTTAATAGGCCCAGAGAGTAGGAACATTTAGGCCCAAGATAATGGGTCTAGAGGGACTAAAACCTGATCCATTAAGGATCAGGTCCAACGGCTAGTTTTTTCTAGCCGTTGGAAAACATGACATCAGCAATGCTGATGTCATGTTCTAACGGCTAGTTTTAACTATCCTCATTCTGTATAAAAAGGGCAATGTTATCATAATAAATTAACTCCTCTTTTGTCTTGCTCTGTGCTCTCTCTCTCTCTGTTTCTTGTCTCACAGAACATTCTCTATTCACCTGTTTCTGGATTCTTTCAGAGATACTGACCACTGCCCAAAAATTTAAAATTTACTAATCTTCAAACAAATTTATGTCATGGATGAGAATTTTTTGGGAGGAGGGGTTGTCACCCAATGGGCAGTTATAGAAGGATGTGATTAAAAAATTGGTTACAAGGACACTTAGAAGACAAAAAGGGTCATTGTGGCACTTTCAGAAATATCTTGAACTTGAAGAGATGTGTCCCTTCATCGAGAGATGCCATGTGATTTGTTTCTTCACCAGTGAAGGACGCTTGCATGTCAATGTCAGACAGTATGAGACTCCACCATTCTAGGGCGTTGACTAGTCCTCGGGTTGATTTTGACTTACCAATCTTTATGGTCTCACCAAAAAGGTTCCTGGTCTATCACATTGGACCACTTTATGGAACATGAGGGTAAGCATTCCAGAAAATCAATACAAGAGCTCAAAAATCCAAAAGCAATGTTTCCAACAGAGTGGCTTTATTAAAACAAACAATAATTAAATTGAGAATGAATTAAGGTGAAATAAATAAAATGATACAAATCTCATAGGTTGAGGTCTGAATCTTGACAAGAGCAATTGAGACTGATAAGACCCCATTAATCACCTATAAGGGGAGGCAGAGTAAGCAAGGACCCTCAACAGCTAGGTCCTGACCAAAAAATGGTCATTTTTTATGGCCAAAAAATGACCAACACATGTCAGGGGGAGAATAAGTGACTCGGGCATTCATGAGACCCATAAATAAGAGGACTGAGGAGGCAATCTACTGATTTAAGAATCAGTTATCAAGAACAAGGAGACTGGAGGAGGGAGCTCTAAACTTGTCCTTCCTAATACAGGCAACCATCAATCTTGGTTGGCCCTTTTGTGTGCACTTGTTCCTCACAATTGAAGTTTCTTGATCTTTTCTACCTTACCTTCGTACACTGACCACTTGTAAGATCAGGGATCTTACCTACGACATAAGAAGAGGAACTTAATCTAGTCATCACGAGAGAAGGGGAAAAGCAGATGGGGGAAGTGCAAGGACAAGAATAGTGGAGAGAGAGCGTTGGGCCAGTAAAACATTCATGAATCCTGGGAAAGAGTGGTTCTGACAAAACATATTTTCATCGACCTAAAAATCAGTGAGTACGTTAAGAATATCCCTTCGGAGACAAAATAGTCACCGGAAGACAAATAATATTATTTTCAAACAAAGGTGTAGGGTATACTGCTGGCTAACTAGCCACGCCTGGCTGACTGAAGGAAATTTTGTTGACGTTCTGGCAATGTCAAGGAGGATGCAAGAAGGCAGGCAGAAGTGGAGGGCTCAAAGTGGTCAGAAGTAGTCCGATCTCACAAGGGAGCTCTAGAACAGCAAATGATTCAAATTAGGGGTGGGGGATTTTATAGATTTTGGTGATCGATTGAAATTGACTATTTCTTCAAACCATCAATCTCTTTATTGCTTGATGATTTCTCTTCGATTCTATCCAAATTGCCCATCCCTATGAAAATGTATGCCCAGTCAGAGTCCTCAAAACTGTAATCTCCCATAGTATATATCCATAAAAGAAATGCCTCTGGAATAACTGTGAGCAAGACAAAGTGGTCATGCCAGATGATGGTGTAGAGGCAGGCAGTGCCTCCATTCTCTCCACCACAAGCGACCTTGCTCCATATATCAGCAAATGACATGGCTCCTCATAGGCACTTGACGCTCTTCGAAGGGATAAATCCGATGAATGAGCTTTCCTTAGGAATTTTCAGCCATAATCATTTCCAGGTCAAAGAGCTGCATGCTTCATGGACTTTCAATAATGCCGATGAGGAGAGTTGTGCAGGTGCTTTATCTGCCAGTGCTCCCATTTTTCTGATGGATGATGGCAAGAAGAGAGGAAGAATTCTTCATTGTGGGAAGCATTATGATGTGACCCAGAGTGGAGCCCAAGCGCCCATTTTTGATAAAGCCGAGCAAGTTTACTTGGAAGCCCATTTAAAGTTAATTGGGCCAAGGGAAAATCTCTATAAGCTAATTGATTCTGCAGAGGATCACCTAGAGACACAAATATTTCTGAAAAATTCTGCAGGTCTTGAAATCTGTAAATATCTCTCTACTCAGGCCTAACATGGCCTAGAAGTGGTACTTTCCCTTTAGTCAGTTCTGTCCCTGACATATGCATGCTGTCAGAGTAATATTTTCAAGACTTTTGACTTGTCTTTTCATGGGTCATGCCACTTGACCGACTCTTCACTTTTTGAGGCATATATAAGACCCCCATTGTAACCCTTGAGAACACTATTGAAATTATTCCTTTTTTGAGAGATTTTTCTCCCTCTCAAGTGTTCTCCTTGTTTGAGAGTGCTCAAGTGCTTGCAGATTCAAGTACAACCCCTTGTAGAGTCAAGGGTTGAAGAGGTTAGTCATGTGGATTTAGATATTAAGTCTTCTTGTTGAGCAAGACTCGTGGATTCAAGTTCCTGATCTACACTGTTATTGTGCTAAGGCTACATCACATTAACTATTCAACAAAGCCACATGACATTGGCAGTTGAGAATTCAAGCTATATGTCTTATGCCAAAGCTGACAGTTGAAAGCCCTATCATCAACTTCAAGGTGGAAGAGAGAATAAGGTCATTAAAAACTTGATCGAAGTCTTTATTAAAAAAGTAATAAAGTCAATCACAAAAAGTATGAGCCAACAGATTCATGACTCTGTAAAAACGCGACAGACACAATTCTCCAAGTCAACATCATTCATCAGGAAATTCAAATGGTGTAAGAAGAAAATCAAATCAACCATGCTACAAAAAGCAAAGTTTCCGCCTCATTATGTCAAACTGTAAATATTTTCATTCGTACAATGCAACCTACAAGGATAAATTGGTAAGATAAAATGACTAAAGATTATCAGATGCTATGTGCAATTTGCAATCACCAAAACATAAAGTTTCAAAAGGACAAAAATAAAAAGTTGAAATGGAACAAAACAAGGGAAAGAAAAAGAAAACAGCAGCAATGAGGCGAGTACTGGGCATAAACATAAACATAAGGTTGCGGACGTTGCCTGATTTATCATATTCAAATTTATCTTCTTTTACTCATTATTCAAGAAATGGAAGCTCCTTTGTTCCCTTTGCCAAATCATATCATCCAATGAATATACAACAGTGGGCTTTCCCATTATTCAAGGGGGTGGCTTGGTGCTCAGACAGGCACAACTTAAGATATGGAATCATAAAAGTAAGAATAACTATAAAAAGTTTTCTCTGAATTCTCGATTAAAAACTCATTTCATAAGATAAAAAAGAATCTTGAAAACATCTTATCACACCTTCCAAATGGAAAAGGAACCCCAAGGAGTGCTGCAATAGTTACGGCAAAATCAAGCTGCACCAAGAAATTTTAAAAAATTAAGTAAAAACTCTGCAGATCCAGAAAATTGGCAAGCCTGTTGTCTGGAAAGGATAAATGGTAAAAACTGTTGAGATCCAAAAAGTGGCAAACCTGCTGTATGGAGCTGACGCACAGTTTTTTCCCATCCTGATAATTCAGAGTATCAAGAAAAAAAATAAGAATGAATGAAGGATACATGGTAATTTAAGTATGAAAACATCAGTTTTCCGTAGTGAGTTAAACAAGAATTGAATGATAAGATCTTCAGAGATAAGTGTGCTCAAACTAGAGAAGTACAAGGATGGGTGACCTTCAAGGAAGAGGGACACCTGACGGAGAAGACCTCTAGAGTTAAGCATGCTCAAGTATGGGCCATATAAGGAGGGGTGACTCCTGGGAAGCAAGGCACTAGGGTGGAGAAGAACTCTGGAGTTTAATATGCTCAGGCTTTGGTAGTGCAGGGATGGGTGATTCCCTGGAAAGAGGGATACAGGGGAGAAGAATGCCAGGGTTAAGGGTGCTCAGGCTTGGGCAGTCCAATGATGGTTCACCTCTTGCGTGGGAGGAAGGATACTTGTACAGCTAATCACCGATCTGAGGTGAGCTTTCTTTAGCAGCATATTTATTACATCCCAAAAATTTTGTTAGTTTTCAATATTAATTGTTAGTTGATAACAGCTAATACAATTGCTTAAATAGTCATGGTATGAAATATAATACAGATCATTCCTGGCAAGGTGACCACAGCTCTAAGACAAAGAGGCTAGCTAACAAGATCGAAAGTTTAGGGAGACGTCTTATGGTGCTACGAAAGCATATCTGGGAAGAGAAGAGTAAAAGGAGGCAAGAGGCTCTAATGAGGGCAGGACAATTGGATGATTTAGAGGACAGACGAGGCCTAGAAGAGAAGGAAGAGAAAGAACAAAGGGCTGGCAAGACATTGTCGAGGGAGAAGATCAAAAGCTAGAAATGGACTGGAGACAAAGGTCGAGGCAACTTTGGATACATGAACGGAATGCTAACATGAGATTCTTCCACATGTCAACAAATGGCAGGAGGCCATAGAACCAGATTATGAAGTTATCAGTTGGGATTCAACAACACATCGGGTCACGAGCGGTGGGTCATGCTCTAGAAGAGCACTTTAAGTCATTCTCTAAGAAAGGGAAGAGGAATCGGTAGAAATGGTGTGGGAAGGGGGCAAGGGTGGCGACCCAAGAACAACGAGAGACCTTGGTGAGACTATTCTCAAAGGAAGAGGTAAAAGTCACAATCAAGGGGCTAAATGATGAAGGGTCTCCCGGTCCAGACAGCATTTCGGTGTTTTTCTATTGGGATTGTTGGGATTTGGTTAGGCCAGATGTGATGGCTACGCTTGAGAAGCTCCGCCAAGAGAATTGGAGAATAGAAAAAATCAACAAATTACACCTATTCCTCCTTCCAAAACGTCAATGAACAAACACAGTTGAAGACGTCTGCCCCATATGTCTGTCCAACTCTAGTTATTGCATTACAAAGGTATTGATGAATAGGTTGTGTGAGATGATTGATGAGCTAGTAGGACCCTCCCAATCAGCACTTATCCCTGGGAGGCAGCTGGTGGATAGTGTAGTAGTCACAGGCGAAATAGTAGCAACATGAAGATGAAAAGGCACTAAGGGCTTCTTATGGAAAGTCAACTTCGCCAACGCATATGACTCCCTCGATTGGGCCTTCCTATGGTTGTCTATGAGACGTAGAGGTTTCCCCATAGAATGGATAGCATGAGTACAGAGGTCTATTACCTCTCGCTCATTCTCAGTCTTAGTAAATGGGCGGGCAGAGGAGGGGTGGATTCAACCACAAAGGGGAGTAGATAGGGATGCCCTCTAGCACCTCTACTATTTGTCCTAGCAGTGGACACGCTCGCCACGTGTACGATTCAAGCATGCACGCAAGGCATGCTAAGAGGCTATCATACATGTAGTTATCCAGAGTGCATTCCCTTGCTACAGTACGCAAATGACACTATATTTGTTATGGAAGGCTCAGTGGAGGAAGCAAGGAACTTATCTACACTTCTAGACCCCTTTGCCGACTTCTTAGGACTACAAATGAATCATGCCAAATCAGCATTTGTGGGTTTTGGACTAAAAAAATAAGAAGAATTGCCATGATTGAAGGCCTTGGGAACGCCCGTAGAGAGTTTACCTATGCGATACTTGGGCCTGCCATTGAAGAAGGGAAGGATGTTGAGGACAGACTGGAATCCAATTAGTGAGACAGTGGAAAGGAGATTGGAGGGGTGCAAGGCTAAATTACTATCAAGGGGTAGACGATTGGTGTTGCTACGATCAATTCTTGCAGCGATCTCTATATTTCATCTATCAGTATTCAAGCTGCCAATTAGAGTAAGAAAGAGGCTAGAAGGCTTGATGAAAAGATTCTTGTGGAAAAGATCTAGGCCTGAACAAGGCCGTGGACAAGCATTGATAGCGTGAGACACTGTATGTAAACCCATTCAAGCAAGGGGATTGGGGGTCCTTGACATAAAACTTATGAACACGCTGCTTCTAACAAAGTGAGTGGCTAGGTTTATGAGCTCTTAGAAAGACCTAGTCACTCAAGTTCTAAAGGAGAGTTATGGCAAGCGGTTCAAATTGGGAGAGGTACGCAACCCCAGTTTCAGGGGCATCACCTTTTTGGCAGGGGCTGAAACATATTTTCCGATAGATGCGGGCTTTCTTTACTGCTTAGCTGGGAGATGATTCAACGTTCTAATACTAGACGGATGACTAGTCAAATCGAGGCATTTTAAGCAAGATGTATCCATGTTTATTCATGCCGTCGACGAACCCTAGGCATGGTGGAGTGCTTGGTTGGCACATGGAATCCGACCCTAACTGGAGCCTTGTTAGATCAGAGGGTAGAGGAGTCTTTTGTCAATGCAACAATTCTTAGTACTTGAGAGGCCACAGAGCATGGCTCGTGATGGTTGGGAATGGATTGGTGCTCAGTTCTTAGTAAGAGGGACGTTTAAGAAGCTATGCAAGGGACTATGCGAGGAGAATCAATCGATCAATAGAGCATGTAGGTTTATTTGGAGGCAAAAGTCTCTATCAAAGTGTTGTTCTTTGTTTGGCTTCTCCTCCGAAGAAGACCTATGATGCAAGTATTTCATAGACGTTTGCACCCGAGACCTCAGTAGAATGTACTCTATGCTTGAGTGATGAGGAAGACTGCGCACACATTTTTTTTCAGATGTCCCTTTGCCAGGACCATGTGGAACTGACAGACCATAACGATGGTGGACACAGCCTCAGAGACGTCCTTTTGGAAGTCAATCAAGCGGTGTAGAGGCAAAAGGAGGGAGGGTGTACGCCTATTTGCGGTGCTCTGCGCTTTATGGCTACACCAAAATTTTAAGCTGTTCAATGGGAGGGCAACGTCCACTGATGGTGTCGCCTATGCTGTGGAGGGTTTTGCGGCAGCCTGGTCATCTAGGACAAGGGGAAGAGGGGGCCTGTTGCAATATCTTTCTAACTCGGTGAGTTGGTCACAGATTTTTGGATGATTGTCCCTTGCATTCTTCAAAAAAAAAAAGATCATTCAAAATGCATAGACAAAGTTGTTCTATTTTCCTTTCTCTCTAGTTTCTGGAAAACAAATTTTAATTATGAAAAGGAAATCATCCTAGATCGGTGATCCCCCAAAATACTAAGGTCATCGTACTGGGAACCATTTCCCCCACTCACAACCTTGTCAACCACCATGATATAAAACCCTCCACTTCACACCAACCACTATCAACATCTTTCCCTTGAAGATCACCTTCTTACAGTGCAGACATATTGCCTATAGCAAATTAAGGTGCAGACATATTTCCCTTGAAGATCACGTTGCTATATAGCATGCAAAGAGCCTTCCCTCTTCCACCCCCTTCTATACGCGCCTCCCATGAAAAATCCCCAGAGGGCTTCTACTAATGTGATGCTTATTCGTGAGGTCTTCTGACAAGCCCATATTTCCCAAGCGAAAGTGCACTCAAAAAACAGGTGAAAACAATATTATTCATGCCTAATGCGCATAGCACACTCTGCCAAAACATCTGGGAACATTTTCTTCCACCAGGCATGCATCACCAGCCTTCGCCCACACAGTAACCACCTAAACATTCACACCTTTAGGGGGATCTTCTGCTTTCATATGAAATAGTATGCACGAATGGTTGTCGGTTGCTTCTCTATTTGGCTGTGTCTAATCTGGTTGTAGACACCCCAAACCCTTAAGGAGGTGATTGCCCACATCCAACCATCCTATATCTCATTCACAAGTCGCAAATGCAGCAAGGACTTTTGCATTTTCAAACACTCTGCCTTCAGGTATAACAAATGTCTTCAAATAGAGGATAACAAATGTCATCCTAGGAATATGTGCCAAGGCAAATAGAGAAGTTTTGGGAACTTCTCTAGAAGAGTGCCTCGGGTCCACCATTCATCCAGTGAAAACCTAAACGAGGATTTGTCCTCTAGCTTGATGAGGAAGAGATCCCAGACTGTCAGAAACTCCTGCAAGCTGTGCCAAAAAACCGATGCCCCTCGTACTAGAGTTGAGTGCCTCTCTCTATCCATCTATGTCCCATAACTGTCCTTCAATATCTCCAACATTATATCCATCTCTAAACTCATGAGCCTGCCCACCACTTGGATATAAGAGCTAGATTCATAGTTTGAAAGTGCAACACCCCTGGGGCCCCCAGCTAGAGGGCCTACAAATTACTTCCTAAGTTACTAAGACCATCACCCTACTTTCCCCCAACCCCAAGCCTTTCCACAGAAACCTCCTCATCAAACCTTCCAACTGCTTTTCAACACCCACAAGTAGCTTGTGTACCAAAGGGTAGAACATAGTGATCGCTGATAGCAATGGCATAAATAGTACTAGATGTCCCACCCCCCAAATAACAAGCTAGCCAACCACCCCTCCAGCTTCCTCTACCTTCGCAATCACTGCTATCAATCTGAGGTCTGAAGTTGGCCGCATCAAGGGTAACCCCAAGTAGCGCACGGGTACAGTCTCAATCAACGTCCTCAAGACCCCTGAACATTGAATCTCCTCCTCATGTGACAGATCAGACCTAACAAAAGCTAATCTGGCGCAGTTGATTTGGAGACCTGAACAATCTGTGTATAAATCTAACAGCATTAACAAGCTTCAGGCCTTCTCCATTGCGCCCTACATAAAGAACATGGTGTCATTGGCATACTGCAGCAAAAGGATGTCTGTAGGGCAGATTGGCTTATGAAACCCCCTTAGCAAAGCACATGTACATGCTTGGGTCATGCATATAGCGAGGTATCTACTGCAAGTATGAATAGAAGCAGGGCAAGAGGACATCCCTACCTGAACCCTCCTTGCAGTTTGATTCATCCTACAACTAGATGCCCATTTACCAACAGAGAAAATGAATGCGAAGTAATGCATCTCTTGACCCAGGTGTGAGGGGAAGCTCTTGCAAAGATCAGAGAAATGGATGATGTGGAGGATAGGGGAGGACTCACAGATAGTGAAAGGCAAGACCGAAGGCAGTGGAGATTAGTGGTGGCAGCTGAGGACAAAAAGGAAGAGATGGATTGGAGGCAACGGTCCAGGCAGCAGTGGTTGAAAGAGGGTGATGCAAATACACGTTTTTTTCACCTTGTAGCAAACGGGAGGAGGCGAGTGAATCAGATATCAAGGATTAGAGTTGGTACGCAACAGTATAGTGGACCACAAGCAACGGGCCAAGCCTTGGCGGATCATTTTTGGGCGATGACAAGAAGAGGTGCACCAAGTCGGTGGAGATGGGCGGGTAGGGGGGTGTCGCAGCTCACTCCAGATCAGAGGGATAGTTTGGTGCGACCTTTCGTGGAGGAGGAGGTACAGGCGGCCATCGCGGGACTGAACGGTGAAGGTTCCCCAGGGCCTGATGGTTTACTGGTATTGTTTTACAAAGAATTCTGGGCTCTGGCTAAGGGAGATGTTATGGCCACTCTGGAGGAGTTGAGATCTCCTCAAGCCAACATGGAGAAGATTAATAAGTCGTACTTATTTATGTTGCCGAAGAGACAGGGGGCCGAAAGTATCGATGATTATCGACCTATTGCACTCTCTAATTCCATTTATCTCATAATGGCCAAGGTCTTGGCGAACAAGTTGAAAAAGAGGTGATTGGAGCGCTTATTGGGCCGCTTCAATATGCATTTATACCGTGGCGACAATTACCGGATAGCGTTGTCTTGGCGGGGGAGATTCTTGCAACATGGAAGGCAAAAGGAATGATGGGCGTTTATGTGGAAGGTAGATTTTGCAGAGGCCTATGACTCATTGGACTGGCGATTCTTATGGGTGGTTTTACGGAAGAGGGGATTTCCGGAGGAATGGGTCAAGTGGATGAAGCGGTGTGTGATGTCTCAATCTTTTTCAGTCCTGGTAAATGGGCAGCCGACTGGAGGGTGGATTCAGCCACAGAGAGGCATTAGGCAAGGGTGCCCATTAGCCCCCAATGTTGTTCATACTGGTCGCAGATGTGTTGTATAGCAGCGCAGTCCAAGCGTGCGCAAGGGGGAGGCTGAAAGGTTTTCAGACACGTAGTCATCCTTTGGGCATCCCTTTACTGCAGTATGCAGATGATACTCTGTTCTTTATGGAGGGGGCGATGGAGGAGGCCAAAAACTTATCAGCACTACTAGACGTTTTTGCAGATTGCTCTAGGCTTCGGATCAATAGAGATAAGTCAGAATTCATAGGCTTTGGGATGTCACGGGAAGAGGAGGATCAGTGCTAGCGTGCGTTGGGAACACCGATGGGGACCTTGCCCATTCGATATCTGGGGTTACCCCTTTCTACAGGTCAAATCCGCGGTGCAGATTGGCAGAGTGTAGTCGGGAAGGTTGAGCAGCGACTAGAGGGATGGAAAGCTAAAGTCCTATCGAGAGGGGGAAGGCTAGTGCTGTTGAAGTCTGTTCTATCAGCAATACCCAATTTCTATTTATCTATCTTCAAGGTTCCAGCGAGCATCGAGCGAAAGTTAAGTGGCCTTATGCGGAGGTTTTACTGGACGGGGTTGAAGGAGGGAAGGGGAATGGCGTTAGTCGCATGGGACGACATATGTAAACCAACTGGTCAGGGTGGCCTAGGGGTACCACACTTAAAGAAGATGAACGTAGCATTGTTGTCGAAATGGGTGAAAAGGATTGTACGCCCGGAGGAGGACGTGATCGGAGCAGTGATGCGGGACAGATATGGAGTAGGCGTGGTTTGGGACACGTTGACAACTAGTACGAGGGGAGCATCGACCTTCTGGCGAGGTTTAGGGAAGGTGGTGCCTAGCATACAACAATTTTTTGCACCAAGCCTGGGGGATGGGGCTTTATTTCGGTTTTGGTTGGATGAGTGGTCGGATAAGGGGTGTCTAAGAGGGAAGTTTCCACGGCTTTTTGCGCTAACCCAGCACCGCAAGGCACAGTCAAAGAGTGTTGGGACGGAGGGTGGAACCCATCACTTGCAGCACATCTATCGGAGTAGAGGGTGGAGGAATTCATGAGTATGCAGCAGATGCTCAAGGGGCGGAGGCCCAGGGACGACGCGAGGGATGGGTGGATATAGAAAAATGAGACATTTTCAATTCGTGGGTTGTATCGACAACTGAGGACGGCCCAATCCGAAGATCCCATAAAGCTGGATGCATGTCGCGAGTTGTGGAAACAGAGGCTACCTTTTAAGGTGGCGATTTTTGCATGGATATTCGCTAGACAACGGGTATTGACACGGGTGAGACATAGATTTTTAGTCTCAGCCGGGTCGGCATTATGCATGTTATGTGGAGAACATGAGAAAGACTGTGAGCATCTATTTTTCAAATGTCCCATTGCGATCAGGATTTGGGCCAGCCAAGGGCTTTCCGAGATTAAGTCAAGTTCCGTATTTTGGGCCACAATACCGAGGCGACGAAGAGGTTATGAAGCCGAACGGGGAAAAAGATTTGCGGTGATATGGGCCATTTGGCTACACCGTAATGAGGTAGTTTTTGAGGAGAAAGTGGTTTCAAGTGAGAGAATAATTCAGGAAGTGGAGAGGTTTGTTGGTGCGTGGTTTGCACATGTGTGAGCTAGAGGGGGGAGGGGACATGAGGGGCCATCATGTTGGTCTTGTCCCTATTGTCCCTTTTTGTATGGCGGGTCGCCGTTTTGGGTGATATGCTTTCTTTTTCAAAAAAAAAAAAAATCTCTTGACCCAGCGCACCCATTCTAATGAAAAGCCTCTTCTACACATAGATGTCCACAGGAATTGCTTGTCATGAGAGTCATGTGCTTTTACGACATTAGGATATCACCTATATGATTGCACCAGATACCAAATGTCTGTCTGAAGTGACAGGGACTTGAAGGGTCCGACTAGCTTGACTATCACCCCCCATAGCCAATTGACCACGACCTTCACAATAATGATGTAGATAGAGGTGGATTGCAAAATAGGCCAAAACTCCCCCGCTCTTACTGTCCATTGACACTTTGTTAAGAGAACCAAACATGTTATGATGATTTTCTCTATGCTGTAGTTTCCCCTTTGAAACTCTTTTACAGTTGTCATGACATCTTCCTTAACAGTCTCCCAAACATCTTCCGATTTTCATGAAGAAAATTGGGAGGCTGTCTGGTCTTGGGGCCCCCTTTCCATTCAACCCCTTAATGGTTGCCAAACCTCTTCCACTCAAAATGGCCCCAATAACTCCCAGTGCTGCGTTTATGAAACCGGTGTCACCCCTCTACCACACCATCCCCATCTTTTTGGGCTCCAGTCTCAGACATTGACGTTCATAGTCATCTCTGCTGCCATGGCCTTCGTCACCGCCCTTACAGGAATGGTGCCTACCTCCATTACATTTTTCTTTGCCTCTATTGCGATTATACTCCTCAAGAGAAGATCCATGCCTTGCCATCCCGGCACGATTTCTGCCGCCTTCATGGCCACCACCACTGTGCTGTTGATGTTACCCTCCACTGACCAGGTAGTTTTCTCCACCTTTCTGCCAAAAATAATGATTCCCCAGCTGAACCTTCATTGTTCTATATTGCTCACGTTGCTATTTGCCCCCTTCTTCCTTCTCTTCGTTGCCTCTCCATCTCTGCATGCTTGTTTTTCAAGCCCTCACAGCCGCACAAGGCTCTCTCTGCCCCTCTAAAATCCTCGCCTCTCACAGAAACGCTGCCAGGCAGAGCCCTAGTGTTGGACATCACGTGCACAATGCACAACCCTTGCCACACCCAGAAAGTCACAAGGGCAATAGCCTACAAACACCCCCAACTTCACAGTCGTCCCCAACCGCACGAGAGAGGCCACGAGGGAAATCGTCTCACAATCTCCTCTGTTGCCTCCTCATTGCGCATGAGCCCTTGCCTCAAAGTGAAATTGACCTTGCGCAAGGCCCTGTTGCCATCTGCTTGCGCAGGAAATGCTCACCTCCTTCCACCTTCCTCACCTTGCATGCAGAACCCTTGCCCCGTGCACAGAAACCTCAGCTCACCCAATCACCTCACCATTTTTCCAAGGCTTTCAGCATAAAATTTCTCTGTCTATCTGTGGAAAAAGATGGACTTCTCAGCTTAATCTCTTTCAGTTCTTCTTCTCTCTAGAATCATTTTTTGAAAAGATTTCTCTCTTGAATCATCAGTGGCCTCATCAGGTTATTCATTGAAGCATAGGTGAAAGATAAACCAGACACCTTTTCAGCAGAGAGAATTTAAATGAATTCTATTTCAACTCAGTTTTTATTCAACTTTTTTTGGAAATGTAACGGCAGTATAGCTTCTCCTCTGCATAGATTCATCTATACTAGCAGTTTGCTTACATGAAATAATCTGAGATAGTGGAGGAATTCTTGGGTCCCTATAATGCGTTTACTTGTGTTTTTAGGCTTTTGCATCAGCACCCTAACTCCTATACTGTATGTTTCTGCCCTTATGTGTCCTGTTTGTGGGTATTGCCACTATGTCTAAAAAGGAGACACTTCTCCTTAATTGTTAATAGAAGAAACTTGGATTTATTTCAGCTTCATCTGCAGGGGCTCCATTTCCTGCTATCAATGCCTATGGTTTAAAGATATGTTTCAGTAGGCAACAGGATGGGAAAAAACTTTCACAAGAACAAATCACAAAGCACTGGGACAAAGGCACGTACCGGGTTTTCTTTGCAGGTAATGGCATCAGAAATAGATGAAAGAAAAGGAGCAGTCTTTAAGCTCATAGCAAAAAGTGATGTTTCTACCTGAAAGAGAAAATAAAACAACTGGACATCATGAACACAAAGAATCATCTGCTATCTAAGTGCAGACCTCTTCAGCAGTTCCACCTCCATGATCACCATTGGTTGTTTGGCCATGATCCCCCATCACTACTAAAAACGTGTTCTCATGAAGACCACCAGGACCAGAGTGGTTCCTCAAAATTTCAACGACAGCCTGAAAATTTATATTTGGGCATGAGAGCAAAAAAGACACAACATCATCAAATGAATAACTATCATAATCCTCTATGAACATGATAAAGATCAACATTGACTTATGCCATTCCAAGGCATCTCAATAGAAAGGTACAGAATGGATAACACGAGCCAAAAATATAATGTCAAGGATACCTCTAAAACAGAGTTATACTGCTCCAGTTTTTCAGTCATAGGAGAGGAATCAACACCAAAAATATGTCCTGCATGATCCTTAAACAATGCAGAAACTCAATGTCATGTTAAGATCGAATAACATTAACTGAAAGAACCCATGTTTAAATAAAATATTGATCTATTGTTTATCAGAAGTAATTTAGAACAGTGAAAAATAGAAAAAACAAACAGTAAACCAGTACCCAACAAGATCACCTCAACTCTGCAGAGAATCTATTAATGTTTTGACAGAGGAACCCAGATATATATTGTCCCTATATCTTTCAAAAAGAATGTCTTTCAAACCAAAATAAACAATCTGTTTTGTTACAGCTTTCGAGAGTGAATATGGTACAGTACCCCACCTCACTAAGGAGAGGTAATCTTACCGATACAAAAATGAAGAATTCATTACAAGAATGTGAAGAATACAAGAGATGAAGAATTCATTGCAAGAATGAAGATTCTGTCTACTGGGTGTTTGAAAGGTGGAATTCTAGAGTTCTATCCCCTTGGTTCCCTCTTGTGTCTTTGATTATTATAGACCTTAGGATCCAAGCTTCAGTCTTATTCCCAAACATGAGGTGCCTATAGTGATTGGTTGCTTGTCATTGGAGCAGAAAGTTAAAATGAGAGAATCCATTAGAGTGGTGCAAATGTTACATGAGGAGGCCTCTATAGGCCTCCACAATAGAGCAATTGGGCCCACAAGCAGGAGCTTGCATAAAGACATGCTCAACTTGGAACATAGAAAGTCAAAAATAAAACAATATAGTTGATATCATAGAGTGATGTCAAAAGTAATCCATCAAGGAGACAACAGCTCAAGTGGGCAATAGAGAGAGACGACTGCTTTGAAGAAGATGCAACACAGGACTTGTTCATGGACATTGGCTGAGGAGATGGCTGTTGCTGGATTGTCAAAAAGATGATGGCTCAACGGATGTGGATGTTAGTTCATCAAAATGTCGATGATGAAGATGGTGTGCTAGGGTTCGCCTATCGGCATCTCGTGGCGGCATCGGCACCATGAGGGCGGCATCGGCACCGTTTTTTCGGCACTCGGCAATGGCAACGGCACCTATTGCCGTTGCCATTTTTCCGTGTGTTACGGAAAAACGGGAACGCAGCCGAGTGCCGCGTATAGCCGGAATAGGTGCGGCAAATAGCCGGTGCCATTTATAGCCGATAATATAGCCGATATGTTAATTTATAATAATATTAGAGTTTATTTTAAACTAAAAAAATAAAAAGGGACTAATAAAAAAAACATTCGAATCTATATATAACATAAGGTTTATAATATAACATATTATATATAATCTATATAATAGGGGCGGAAACAAAAAAAAAAGAAAAAAGAGGGGCCGATACAAAAAAATAGTTAAAAATTAGGTCATCTTCCTCCCGAATCCCGTGCTCGACGTCGTCTTCTTCCTGCAGACTGCGGAGGTCGTCGTTTTCCTCGCTGTCGCCTGCCGTCTGCTCGTCGCCTGCCGACTGCTCGTCGTCTTCCTCAACAGGTAAGGCTATTCTATTATCCTACTCTATCCTACTTCCTACCCCGCTACCCGATTCTAGTAAAAAAAAAAGTTCTAATATCAGATATTCGATCAACGCATTTAATCTCCTTTCCGGTCAACGCATTTAATTTCTCTATCAGATATTCGATATGAAATTAAATGCGTTGACTGGAAAGGAGATTAAATTGGGCATTTATTATGTCAAACATCCTGTATCGAATATCAGATATTCGATATCAGATCTTCGATATCCGATATTCGATATCAAATCTTCGATATCCGACATTCAAATATCTGATATTCGATATCAGATATCTGACATTCGAATCTACAATATCAGATATTCGAATCTCCGATATCTGATATTCGATATCAGATATTCGATATCGATAGCCATTATTAAAATTGCTTTATCATAATCGTTATTGATACTAGGTAGTCCACGATGCGAACATTAGATAACTTTCTCCACCGTGAGTCGAGGGAAGCCGGAGAGGCGGGTCCGGCTCGGGCAACAACCGAGCATGATGATGATGTAGATGAAGTAGCATGATGCTCGTGCAATTGTGAATTATAAGCGGAATCGCCTAACTGCCCAGAGTATTGAGACATTGGTTACAGTGAAGTGTTGGTTGAGAGGGCACGACATGTTACAATGTTGTATTAGCCGAGGACATGGACGAGGATGATTGACATCATTTTGTACTTGTACTTGACACTTGTTGGTTTATTTTATTACTTTCTTTTACATTCCATGTCTTCTTAACGGTTTGCCTTAATGGTGATTGGTGACTTCTAAATGATAATGTTAACTCTACTCTAATGGTAATAATTTGATGGTATCATGGTCATGTTAATGGTATTCCTAATGGTAATGTTTAAAAATAAATGTTATCTTAATATAATATTTTTCATCAAATTAATAATGTCAATCTTAATAACAGATAAAATTATATAGATATACATTAATGATAAAATTAATATTATACTAATCATACATGTAATAGATATACATTATTCATAAATCGAATATATACATAATTACATACATATATATTACATATACTAATACATATATAGTTAGGTTTCTTAAATGTACTCTAATGCTAATATTAATGATACTCTAATGGTAATAATTGTATGGTGTTGTGAATGGTACTCATAATGGTAAAGTTATTGCTACTCTAATGCGAGCATTGGTAATGTTAACGCTACTCTAATGGTAATAATTCGATGGTATCATGGTCATGTTAATGGTACTCCTAATGATAATGTTAAAAAATAAATGTTATCTTAATGTAATATTTTTTCATCAAATTGATAATGTCAATCTTAATAACAGATAAAATTATATAGATATACATTAACGGTAAAATTAACATTATACTAATCATACATGTAATAGATATATATTATTGATAAATCTAATATATACATACATATATATATATATATATATATTATATACTAAGACATATATATTATATAGTTAGATTTCTTAATTATTTCAGGCAGCAACATCGTTATCGGCAACAAACGACAACAAACGGCAACAAACGGCAACAAGCGGCTACAAACGGCTACAAACAGCATTTGGCACTGTTACCGTTTTTCGGCTTCACAGCCGAAAAACGGCAACGTAGCCGATGCCGCACGTCCGGCATCGGCACCTATTGCCGATGCGGGAAAAACGGCACCAGCACATGGTGCTGGTGCCGTTGCCGTTTTTTTAGGTGTCGGGTGCCGTTTATTGCCGATGCCGCGTTTCGGCACCGTTTCCGGCAACGGCACCTGGCACCGTTGGAAACGGGCGAACCCTATGGTGTTCCAAATAAGAGAGAGAGAGAGAAAAAAGGTGTTGAAGAAGATGTGAGGGACAGCTCAAGAGCCCGTTGTAGAGATAGAGATGTAATGCTCGATTCACTCACTAGATGAAAAAGATGAGCCTGGTGCTCCTACGTCCAAGCTGTCCCTTACATGCAGGCGTTCCTGCATGGGCGCTTCTTTTGATTCAGAATGCTTCAACTTGTGGGCACATTATAGAGTTAGTCAAAGGAGCGACAGTGTTAAATGCTCTTACATCTGGGCTATCGTCCACATGTGGGCGCTCCTGCATATGGACATCTCCTACATGTGGGCACCAATGTGGATGGGCCCTAACTCTCTTAGACTATGATGTAGATAAAAGAAGACACTAACAACAATGAGACGACAGTGGAGGCTTAATGGAGCAAGTATGAAGCAAATATCATAAATTTTTTGTATTTTCTTCTTTTCCTTTTTCATTTCCCTAATTTTCTTTTCTTCTCTTCTCCTGCATTTTTTTTCAAATTTTTGCTGGTTTGCAGTGTCAATTCCTTTTCTTTTCTCCTTTTCTTTTCTTTTTTTTCGTTTTATCATTTTCTAAAAAAATTACTGGGCTGGCCACCCAGGCAGTCCAGGGGTTTGCACCAGGGAAAACCCCAGCACAGCTATGAAGCAGCTGCAGCTGCCACCATTTCTGGGCCCAGAGAAGGGACGTGCAATGGCTGCCATTGCACCCTGAGGTGGCTGCGACTGGGGCTGCTGTGTCCTGAGGTGGGTGGCATGGCAGGCCGCCGTCATGCCCTGGAGTGCGCTCTGTGACTGAAAACCACCACACCCTGAGGTTGGCTGCACAGCCAGCCACTATCACACCCTAACGAGGGCACGTGGTTGGTCACTATGATGCCCTAAGATTGCCGTGCACCAGCCACAGCAGCAACTGGAAAATGGAAGCATCATCACCAATGGTTGCCACCACAGAAAGACAGCACCACCAAAAATACAAACCAAACACAGAGAATTGGACCTTGGAATTGCCGTCAATAAGAAATGACAGCTGGACATCGCGGATAGAGGCACAATGACAGTGAAGGGATTGAAGAATGTGGCTCAAGAAATGCAGGTGGGAGAGGGCAAAGCTCGGCCACCTTGAATAACAGCTCCAAGAAACCCTAGGAAGTCTGCTCTGACACCATGTAGAAAGGTAAAATGAGAGAATGCACTATAGTACAAGGGTTACACAAAGAGGCTCTTACATAAGGATTCACAACAAGATAGAGATAGGTGAGTGTTGGGCCCTAAGGGTCTCTCAAATTTGGGATCATGGCTCACCATTCAAGGAGATATTATGTGCCAGAGAGAAGAAAAACAGGAATCTGAAGTGTTTCTTCTCTTCTTTGGAGAGAGTGGAACTGCTCATTTAATGGGCAAAGAGTTTCTCTCACACTCTACTAGGAGATTTTGAAACCCCAATGGCATCTGATAAATAGTCTTTCTTCTCCTGTTTATGTATCCCATTTTGTGAGTCTCTTTTCTTCCCTCTCTTGAGCATTAGGTGCCTTGAGGGTGATTTTCTCGATCCCAATTTTGTAGCAATTCTTCTTCTGAAGTTATATATATTTAATCTATATATATATAGATAGATATTAAAGTACCACAGGGATGACACATATCCATCCCTCACCCTCCCTGCTAGGCTAAGGGTAACCAGGAAGCCATAAGTCCCTCCCTATCGTGGACGGCTCCGTCTGTAGAAGCCGTCCTCCCCCTGAATAGCACCTCATTCCAGTGCAACCATATTGCCCATAGCACTGCGAGTATTCATCCCCCCTCCCCTCCCACCTCCCTTCTAGAACCAAATCACCAGGATTGAGTCGTAGATGGCCAACTCAGAGGTAGCTATAACATTCAACTCATCAAATGTAACACATCAACTATCCTTCACTGTTGACTTGCTGATTTATTAACCAAAGACTGTTAGCAATTCCTTCTGTACCATTCCACTTTTTGGTGATTTAAATGAGCAGCAAGCAAAAAGAACAAAAACCCATGTATAAAGTGGTTTTTTTAAAAGAGCGAGGGGAACGCCCTAAACGGTGTCCCCAGATGTCATTGATTTAATGACGATTTTACAGAATGCGCGATTACAAGGGTAGATGTAACAAGCGGCTAGTGCATCCTTGCTACCAAGATAAAGCAAATCCCCTCGCGTCGTGCACAATCTCCTCGTTGGTGGGGGGACGACCTCTGAAAATGACCTCGTTACGGTGCAGCCACACCAACCATAAGGTGGCAAAAATCCGCCGTCACTCCGCCTCCCGATGAAAAGTACCCCTGCTAACTGAAATCCAAAACTCCTCGTCTGATGATGTGACAAGGTGTCTCGCGCCCACCGCCTGATATGTCGCCTGCACCAGTGGGCATTGGAAGAAAAGGTGACAGCAATCCTCCTCTGCCACATGACAGAGACGGCACTCTACCGGAGCCTCTGGGTTTTGACGGCGCCTTAGGGCTCATGTCATAAGGCGATGTCGGATAAGCAGTCATCCAAATAGGCGGATCTTTAGCGGGAGTCGCTAATTCCACATTAGTCGGCATCTGCAGACAAGCTGAGGATCTTCCAGAGGCTCCTGCCTGCAAAGTGTACGGTATGCCGCTCGGACGGAGAACTGAGAATGGCGCCATACCCACGCATCTCGTATTCCATCGGTCGGGCGCATACCCGCGAGTCGTGTCTGCAGGGGTCAAGAGATCCGCCAGCCTCTGGTCGGATAGTGCATGTCGAAGAGCCGTGCACCAGGCGTCCGACCACTGCGTCCAAACGGTGGCTCCGGGGACCGCCGCTAGAACATAAAGGTGCGGAAAGAGATCACGCAGCCAGCCTAGTCCAGACTAGTCATCCAGCCAGAATCTATATCCCATCTCGTCGCCATGCTGAGGGCGGAAAAAAGGCTGCATTTGTGTGAAAGATTCCCGCAGAGCCCTGCAAGGAAAAGGGAGTCCCCACGTGGCAGCGTCGCCCATGAATCCTAGTCCATGGAATGTCCATAAGCTTGACAGAGCACTAGTGATAGGATGTCCCCCGACGGCTGCATAACTTGGAGTACTCTCTTGGCAAGGAGGACATCGTTGGTGTGTTGGATGCGCTGAATTCCAAGGTCGCCTTGGGATATAGGCCGACACACTGTGGACCAGGCGATGAGAGCTCCCCCTCTTGTCACCGCTGGGATTGGCCCACGCCAAAAGAAAAACCGCATCACCCCTTCCAATCGTTGTCTCACGCCTACAGGCATTTGGAACACCGATATGAAATAAATTGGTACGACGGAGAGGACCGCATTCAGCAGGACTAGACGGCCACCACGTGATAGGAGGCGAGCCTGCTAGCCCCCTAATCTCGCCTCCATCTTTTCCAGAACAGGTTGTCAGTCTAGTGTTCGGAGACGCCTATCAGTCAGTGGTAGGCCCAAGTACCGGATGGGTAGTGTGTCGATCGGTGTCCCTGAGATGCCCGCACACTTGTGCCAGCTCTAACGTATATAGGCCAAATCCCACTAAAGTGGATTTGGCTCTATTCAGATGGAGCCTGGAAAAGTCAGAGAATATCTCCATCATGATGGATAAGGACCGAGTTGCCGCCTATGAGCCCTGAATGAAGGTGGTGTCGTCTGCGTATTGTAGTAGGGGGATTCCTTCAGGGGAGCCTGCCACCTGGTACCCTGAGAAGAAACCCTGTGAGCATAGTCTTGTTGTGCAAAACGCTAACGTATCCACCGCCAAGATGAACAAAAGGGACGCTAGGGGACATCCCTGTCGGACGCCCCGATGTGGCTGAATCCATCCCCCCTGCAGTCTTCCATTCACTAGCACTGAGAAGGATGTAGTGGTAATACATAGCTTCATCCACTTCACCCACTCCTCCGGGAACTCACGACGGCGTAGCACGTTCCATAGGAAATGCCAGTCAAGGGAGTCGTAGGCTTTCACAAAATCGACCTTCCACATGAATCCGGTGGTCCCCGATCAACGCCAATCCGCTACGATCTCTTGTGCAAGTATGACGATGTCCATCATCACGCGACCCGGTATGAAAGCCAACTGGAATGGGCTTATCAAAGTCTCCAGGAGTCCTCGCAGTCAATTGGCCAACACCTTGGCGATAATCAAATAAATAGAGTTCGATAATGTAATAGGCCTGAAATCGCTTATCTGCTCCGCACCCGCAATCTTCGGCAAGAGGATGAGGTATACCCTGTTTAGGCTCTCCATCTGGCAGCGACCACTTCTGAACTCTTCCAGCACCGCCAACACCTCTGGCCCCACCACCTCCCAGCATTCTTTAAAGAAGAAGACGGGGATCACGTCAGGCCCTGGGGCTCCTTCGTTATTCAGTCCCCATACTACAGTCTTCACTTCGTTGAGCGAGAAGGTACAGATCAGTTTTTGCTGCTGATCGAGAGGGAGGGTGGAGGCAGTGATCGGTGTCCATCTCCATTTATTCGGAGGTCCTCGTCGAGGTATAAAGTGATCTGATTGAAATTTCAAGAGATAAGAGTTCTTGCATCAGAGGTAACAGTAGCTGTTACACAGCCTCTTTGCCACAGTAGTCAAAGGAAGTGATTTTTTTTTTTAACAAGAGAAAGAGGGGCCCACCATTTGGAACCCCCCCGTTTGTCATTTCAAATGACTAATCGCTACATGGTTAGAAGCTATAGGGTTACAAAGACCGATAGGCTTAAGCCAACTCGGTTCCATGAAGTCACAAGGCCCCCCGCTTCGTGCACGACCGCGTCAGTAGATGTAGTGCGACCCCTAAAAATGACCTCGTTTCGATGAGTCCATAGGACCCATAGTGTGGCATATAGGAGTTGCCACTCTGTCCTCCTCCGGTAGGGGCCGTCCGCCATGGATCTCCAAAAAACCTCCAGCGAGGATGGCCTGGGACGAACAAATCTGGTCAACGTCCAGACCGCTTGAGCAACAGGGCATCTAATGAAGATGTGGTCACAGTCTTCCAGAATTGCTCCGCACATCGCGCATTCAGCTGAAGAGTTGGGGACCATACGTTGTCGGAGGGATCTCGTCATCAACTGCCGCCAAAGAAGCAGCCAGAGGAAGACCCAGATCTTCAACGGAATACGGCTCCTCCATATCCGTCGCCAGATGCGCAAGAACAAAGGATCCTCCGAGGCCGCCTATGCCCGGAGGCGGCGATAGGCTCCCCGAACAGAGAACCTCGGCTCGCAACACGTCCACCCGTCAAGGCCCTCAGCCGGTCGCTGGTTTACCAATAGCTCTTGCAACAGAAGGAGTTCGAACGTCCGCTGGTCCGACAGTGCTGCAAGCATGGGCGGGGCCCACGTCCGTGCCATGCTTGGCACACTCAACACTCCGGGTCTGGTGCAAGAGCAAATAACCAGGGGAAAGACTGGCACAGGCGTCCATTCCCCGACCACTCGTCCATCCAGAATCGAAGCGATGCCCCGGACCCCAGCTTAGGTTAAAAATGGGCATGCACCACCGAGAAGATGGGGCGAAGTGAAGACATGAATGTTGAGTCACCTCTCTGTGGGATCTGCCACTTGTGCCAGTCGAGCGAGGCACCGTAACAATCTAGAAGAAGCACCGACACTAGATCCCCTGACGGCGACATTAGACGGCACACCCACTTGGTCAGGAGCGCCAAGTTAGTATGCTGCAGAGATTGTATTCCCAGTCCACCGTGCAATACTGGACGACATACGGTCTCCCATGCCACCAGCGCTGTCCCTTGAGCCTCCTCTGGACGTGATCTGTGCCAGAAAAACCCCCGCATCGCTGTCTCCAGCCGCCGACGAACCCCACGGGCATAAGGAAAATGGTCATGAAATAAGTGGGAATGGCTGACAGCACCGCCTTAAGCATAACGAGACGACCGCCCCGTGATAAGAGGCGTGATCGCCATCCACCCAGTCGCGTCTCCACCTTTTCTAACACCGGCTGCCAATCCCTAATGCGTAGTCGATGGTCTGCCAGAGGCACTCCCAGGTAGCGGATCGGTAGCTCGCCAATAGGGGTCGTCAAAATCCGACAGCAGCCCACCATCTCCTCAGCGGATAGTCCAAAGCCGATGAGTGACAACTTCGCTCGGTTCAGGCGGAGGCCTGAAAAATCCGAAAAAATATCCATCATGGCCGAGAGTGTGTGCGCGGCCGCCCAAGACCCCTGGATGAAAAAAGTCATGTCGTCTGCATATTGCAGCAGGGGAATGCCTCCAGGGATGTCAGGTGACTGAAACCCCACTAGGTGACCTCTGCGGCAAAGTTGCATGGTGCACACTGCCAAGGCGTCCGCAGCAAGAATGAATAATAACTGTGCCAGAGGACAGCCCTGCCGAATGTCGCGCTGAGGATGAATCCAACCTCCTTGAGGACGCCCGTTAACAAGGACGGCAAAAGTGGAGGTGGTTACGCACTGCTTCACCCAACGCACCCACGTCTCCAGAAAGCCACGTCGCCGAAGTACGTTCCACAGAAACCGCCAATCTAAGGAATCGTACGCCTTGGAAAAGTCCACTTTCCATAGGAATCCGGGGGTGTGGTCACGACGCCATGCGGCGACAATCTCTTCGGCCATCACTATGCTGTCGGACATATGTCTACCCAGCAAGAAAGCGGACTGAAAAGGGCTAATAATCGCAGGGAGAACCATGCGAAGTCGGTTGGCCAACAACTTCGCAATAATCAGGTAGATGGAGTTCGACAACGATATCGGTAGGAAGTCCCCGATGTGCTCGGCCCCCTCGACTTTCGGTAAAAGGATGATGTACGCTTTGTTGAGCCGGTCCATGTTACCATGCCCGAGCCTAATAGTCAAATGGAAGTGATGATAGTCCAGGATTTCTGAATCAGTATAATTCACAAGACAACTCCTGAAAAGCTTTAGGCGGAATCCACAAAAACAATGTAAATCAATGTTAATGCATCAAAAAAGTCTTAAAGAATATTTAATTTCATTTCTTTATCTCTAAGCCAATAAAAAAATCTTCGTCTTTCTCCTAGAACTAAAAAACTGAACATACCACTCCAAGGAAATGCGCAACAAGAACATCCCAGTCCTCTCTCATTAACGAAGGTAAAAGATGCTCAATACAACCATTATCCACCTAAATGCAGGGAACAACATGAAATTTATGAACAAAAAAGTTAGCAAGAGCAATCATCATTTAAAAAAGAGTATTGAACAAAAATGAAAAATAAGCTTCCATAGACAATACCGTGTGAAGGTCTTTAACATTAAATGAAGGATAACCATGAATTTCGGCAAAGTGGTTTGGGAAAAGTTGCAGCCAAGTATCATCTCCAACCATCAAAACCCTTTTCCCATTTTTTGCCAACTGCCAGTACCATGAAAACATAATCTCTAGCAAAAAAAAATAACCTTTGGAAACTATGAGACAACAATAACCTGATATAGCAAGTTGTCTTCAACAATTGCCGGAGCTCCAAAGCTATTACCAATATCGATAAATGTAGGAAGTCCACCTGTGGTCAAACCCTTCAAAAATCAACTCATTTTAATGTAGTTACCAGAAAATCATGGATGATAATAAATGTACAAGTTGAAATCCACCTTCAGTCGTTGTAAGCTAGTTGTTGGTGGATCAGCAATGGCTTTAAATATTTTAGCAGAAGATTTCTCATCTGAAGCAAGCTTCTGCAACACTTTAAGTTTATCCATCCATGGTTTCACCTCTGTAAGTATATGAGTATTGTCAAAAACTAATATTTGTTTATACAAACTTCATGTATTATATCATGCACGTATTTCACCAGACAATATCCCAAAGGGTTTGGAAAGATGAAGAGAAAAACACAACTGTCTATATGAAAAAAAGGAATTAACTAACCATCAAAGAATATGCTTGGCGCAACAAAGTCAAATCTGCCATGCAATGAAGGAAAATCAGTTATTATGCAAATAAATCAAGTATTGTTTGATGTAGAGATTAAATGGAGACACCTTGAAATTAAGATATCATGGTTTCTTCCAGAAAGACTAAATTTTTAAACCAACCATCTTTTTCCTTATACAGAAAATAGACATTCCGAGAATTAGCCATAAGATTTTTTTTGAATAAAAAGTAGGAAAACACTCAAAGCGATGTCCCCTGATGTCATTGATTAAATGACGAGATTACATAGCATGCGATGACAGGGGTACATGTTACAAGGGGCCGATGCCTCCTTGATGCCAAGATAAAGCAAACCCCCTCGCGTTGTGCACAATCTCCTCGTCGGCAGGGGAGCGACCTCTAAAGATGACCTGGTTGTGGTGTAGCCACACCGACCACAAGGTGGCGAAGATCTGCCACCACTCCGCCCCCCGGCGGAAGATACCCATGCTAACTGAATTCTAGAACTCTTTGTCCGAGGATGTGACAAGGTGCCCTGCGCCCACTGCCCGCCATGCCGCCTGCACCAGTGGGCACTGGAAGAAAAGGTGGTAGCAATCCTCCTCTGCCTCATGATAGAGAGGGCACTCCACCGGAGCCTCCGGGTTTTGACGGCGCCTCGGAACTCGTGTCAAAAGGCGACGTCGGAGAAGTAACCATCCGAAAAGGCGAATCTTCAATGGGAGTCTATGTTTCCACACTAGTCGGCACCAACTGATTAGCTGAGGGTCTTCTTGTGGCTCTTGCCCGAAAAGGATACGATAGGCTGCCCGGGCTGAGAACCGGGAGTAGCGCCATACCCACGCATCTCGTGTTCTGTCGGTCGGTCGCATACTCGCGAGCCGTGACTACAAAGTCAAGAGCTCCACCAGTCTATGGTCAAACAGTGCATGTGGGCACCATGCGTCTGACCACTGTGTCCGGACGGTGACTCCGGGGACTAGCGCAAGAGAATATAGGCGTGGGAAGAGGTCGCGCAGCCGTCCTAATCTGGACCAATCTACCTAGCCAAAACTTAAATCTTGTCCCGTCACCCAGCTGAGGGCGGAAAGAAGGTTTCATTTGTGTGAAAGATTCCCGCAGCCCTGCAATGAATGGGGAGTCACCACGTCGCGGCGTCGCCCGTGTATCCCAGTCCATGGAATGCCCATAGACTTGACGGAGCAATAGCGAGAGGACGTTCCTCGACGGCTGCATAACTTGGAGGGCGGCATTGGTATGTTGGATGTGGCGTATTCCCAGGCCACCTTGGGATATAGGCCGACACACCGTGGACCAAGCGACTAGAGCTTCCCCTTTGGTCGCCGCTAGATTTGGGACCCGCCAAAAGAAAAGCCGCATCACCCCTTCCAGTCGTCATCTCACACCAGCAGGCATTCAGAATACCGACATGAAGTAAATTGGTATGGCGGAGACGACCGCCTTAAGCAAGATTAGGCGGCCACCGCGCGATATGAGATGAGCCTGCCATCCCCCTAATCTCGCCTCCACCTTTTCCAGAACTGGTTGCCAATCTGGTGTTCGGAAACGTCTCTCAGTCAGTGGTAGGCCTAAGTACCGGATGGGGAGCGTGCCGATTGGCGTCCCCAAAATGCCCTCACACTGCGTCAATTCTGACGTAGACAGGCCCAAAACCCACAAATGTGGATTTGGCTCTCTTCAGCTAGAACCCAGAAAAGTCGGAGAATATCTCCATCGTGATGGCTAGGGACTGGGCCGCCGACTCCGAACCCTAAATGAAGAAAGTGGTGTTTTCTGCGTATTGTAGCAGGGGGATTCCTCCAGGGGAGCCTGCCACCTGGTAACCCGTGAGGAAACCCTCTGAGCATAGTCTTGTTGTGCAGAAAGCTAACATATCCACTGCTAAGATAAACAATAGGGGCGCTAGAGGGCATCCCTACCGGACGCCCCGTTGTGGCTGAATCTATCCCCCCTGCGGCCTTCCATTCACTAGCATTGAAAAGGATGTACTGTAATGCATAACTTCATCCACTTAACCACTCCTCCGAGAAACCACAGCGGCGTAGCACGTTCCATAGGAAAAGCCAGTCGAGGGAGTCATATGCCTTCGCAAAATCTACCATCCACATGAAGCTAGCGATCCCCGAGCGACGCCAATCTGCTACGATCTCCTGGTCAAGTATGACGTTGTCCATCATTACGCGACCCGGGATAAAGGTCGACTGGAGGGGGCTAATCAAATTCTCCAAGAATCCTCGCAATCAGTTGGCCAGCACCTTGGCGATAATCAAATAAATAGAGCTTGATAGAGAAATGGGTCTGAAATCGCCTATCTGCTAAGCGCCCCAGGTCTTTGGCACGAGGATAAGGTATACTCTATTTAGGCTCTCCATATGATAGCGGCCCCCTCTATCATATCGCGCGGTGGGACTAGAGGTGATGGCGGTGGTGGAAGGCAGGCTCATCTCATAGAGCCAAGGCCGCGTCTCTTTGGCCAGTGCGCTCCCTACGGATGTTGCGTCGGAGTTCCAAAATTAGCTAGAAGATTTGTAAACCTAGTATTAGCTTTGTTGGACCGAGCTCCTTTGGTCTATCTCTGGCCCACTAAGGGTCCACTTAGTATTTCCTCTATAAGACACCTATGTATCCTCTCGATGAATTAATGAATTTACTTCTTCGTCTATCTCTTCTCTTCCGCTCAACATGGTATCAGAGCCCTAGGATCAAGAAATCCTAGGACTCCTACGGCATTGCGGTTGGGCTCTGCGTAATCTTCGCGCCGCCTGCTACCATTTCTGCAACGCCATTTTTTTTCTCTTCCTTGAATCAACTTCATCGAAATCCGTCGCGCCGTCTCCTGTCCGCGGAATTATCTCCGTGGAACCTGCCGCATCAGCATCATCGACAGCATCACGCGCGTCATCAAAGTTTGTCGCGGCGTCTCCTGCCTCCGTTGCGAGACATCTTCCGCGAAATCTCTTCCGCGGAATCTCTTTCGCGGAATCTCCAGGTGCGAAATCTCCTGTCCGCGGAATCATCTCCGTGGAATCGGTCGCATCATCATCATCAACAGCCTCATTGCGAAATCATCATCGCGAAATCTGTCGCATCAGCAGCATCATCATCAACAGCATCATCGCGAAATCACTATCGCGAAATCTGTCGCATCAGCAGCATCATCGCGAAATCTCCACGAGTCGTCTGCACGAGTCGTCTGCATCGCCTGAAGTTTTTTTTTTTTTGTTCCTCTTCCTCTTCAATTTCCCGCATTGACATGGCTCAGGTCAGTGATGTCGAAGACGGTGTTGAGGCCACGGCACCGAGCATAGCACTTGGAACTCCTGCACTGCAAGCATCTTCTGCCGTTCCTAGTGGATGGCCCTCATCGTATGGCTCCTTTGCGCTGCCGAAGATGCCTCGAGATGGGATATTCACCGGCTTCAATCTCCTCCAGTGGCGACGATATGTCACTATTACCTTAAAGGGCAGACTTATGCGCCACTTGGAGGACGATGGACCTCCTCGATCGGATCCGACCTACTACAATTGGTTGGATGTCGAAGGGGTGGTTCATCGGTGGCTTCTTGACAGCATCTCTCCCTCGGTTAAGGGGGAGTTTCTAGCCCTTGAATCTGCAAAAGCCGTTTGGGAAGCCGTCCTCGACAGTCACTCCAAAAAGCACAACATTGCCACGATGTACGAGCTAGTGCATCGGGCCGCTAACCTACGCCAAGGTGATCGTTCGGTGTTGGATTACAGCAACGAACTGACGGCCCTCTGGGCTGAAATCGACCACTATATGCCTCCGGACGAGAAGTCAGTCGACCGAAAGTACACTCTTCAACTTAGGGTGTTCAAATTTCTAATGGGCCTCAATCTCGAATACGAGCAACTTCGGGGGCAACTAGTTCATCGAGAGACTTTGTTGTTCAAGGATGTTCTTCGGAGTGTCCGGATGGAGGAAGCTCGTCTACATCAAGCTCATGCTCCGACGATTGGATCGGCAATGGCACTTCAGCAAACATCTTCCACTCGTGGGCCTACCTCGACCACTGCTCCACTACTGCAAGAAGAGGGGGCACACCAAGGAGACGTGTTTTAAACTACAGAGGAAGCGGGCTCAGCAAGCCAATGTTGCCACCGTCTCCTCATCGACTTCTGTGGATGGAGTGCCCACACCGGGGCAAGTGCCTATGCCATACGGCCTACTCCCACCGCCTGCTGCTGCATCATCTACCTTCACGTCGGATGAGGTGGAACGTTTGCGCCGCCTCCTTGATCCTCCAGTCGTGGGCTCGTGTTCTCTTGCCCATGCAGGTACGTCCACCGCTCTTGCTAACCCCCCCCCTTCCACTTCCCCTTCGTGGATTGTTGACTCCGGTGCCTCCTCTCACATGACATCCAATCCACGTGTCTTTACCTCCTACAACCCTTCTCCCGGTTCCTCTAAAGTCCGGACCGCATCCGGCGACCTCCTTACAGTTGCTGGCGTTGGTCGCGTTGCTCTTACTCCATCCCTCTATCTCTCCCGGGTTCTCCATGTTCCTCGGCTTGCTGTCCATCTCCTCTCTCTAAATAAACTTGTTCGCGACTTAGATCATGATCTCACTTTCAATTCTCACTCCTGTTTTTATCGTGACAAGGTGTCGGGGAGGATGACTACACTTGCTAAAGAGCACCAAGGGCTATATCTCGTTCGACCCCCCCCCGTGTCCTCCAACAGTCCACGCCCATTGACTGTCTCCAACGGTTCTTTCCCCATGTTTCCCTCCGTACCAATCTCATCCCACGTGTGTTTGGTTGTGTGTGTTTTGCTCCGAATTGTCAAATTCCACGCGACAAACTTGACCCCGGGGCCCTCCGGTGTATCTTCATTGGCTACTCTTCTACCCAAAAAGGGTATCGTTGTTATCATCCTCCTTCGGGTCGTTTCTTCATTACCAAGGACGCCACCTTTGATGAATCCCTGCCCTATTATCCCTCTCCGACCACCTCCTCATCCCATCCTTCTCCGTCTGTGGCTACCTCCGACTCCCTTGACTTCCTCATTCTTCCACCTCCTCTCTCACCTCCGTCTTCTCCACCTTCCTCCTCCAACTCCCCACCTCCTCCGGCTCTGGCTCCGACCTCCGAGTCCTCTTTTCCCTCTCCGACTCCGATCTCCGCGCCTCCTCCACCTCCTCCAGCTCCACTCTCCGCGCCGCCTTCACCTTCTCCGGCTCCGCTCTCCGAGCCTCCTCAACATCCGACATCCTCCGAGCCTCCGGCCTCTACATCTTCTTTATCTCTTCCCCGGTGCCTGCCTGAAGACCGGTTCAAAACTCCCTTCCGTCGAGGCGATTGGCATGCAAGTCAACGACGAAAGCAAGCTGCTGCTTCTCTTCCTTCTCATCCCATAGCCTCTTCATCCTCACCCCCTTCCTCTCCTCCAGAGCCATGTCCCTCTTCTCCTTCCCTACCTCCAGCGCCTCAATCCTCATCTTCTCCCTCCACCTCCCCATACCCTCTTGCCAATTATGTCTCTTCGCACCGCCTTTCTCGGTCCTTCCAGGCCTTCCTCACCTCCCTTACCTCCATTCCTCTTCCCAAGACGGTGGACGATGCCTTAGCCTCTTCTTCTTGGCGTCGTGCCATGGAGGAGGAGCTTCAGGCCCTTGCCCAGAACCATACCTGGGATCTTGTTCTGCTACCGGCCGGGAAGCATGTGGTTGGCAGTCGGTGGGTCTACACTATCAAGGAGAATTCGGACGGCTCCCTTGAACGGCATAAGGCACGGGTGGTCGCCAAAGGCTTCACGCAAAAGTATGGTCTTGACTATCAGGAGACGTTTGCTCCGGATGCGAAGATGAACACTGTTCGTCTTCTTCTCGCACTTGCTGCTCATCGCGGGTGGACATTGCAGCAGTATGACGTCAAGAACGCTTTCCTGCATGGTGATCTTACTGAGGAGATTTATATAGCGCTCCCTCCGGGTTATTCCTCCTTAGTCCCGTCGACTCCGTCATCCGTTGTCTGTCGCCTCCGGAAGTCGCTCTACGGCCTCAAGCAGTCTCCTCGAGCCTGGTTTGCTCGCTTTACTTCTGCCATGCGGACGCGGGGCTATCGACAGTGCAACGGGGATCATACCTTGTTCTACCGTCATTCCACGTCAGGGGGAGTGGTGATCCTCTTGGTTTACGTGGATGACATCATCATCATAGGGGATGACACGTCTACTATTGGTGATTTGGCGCTCTACCTTGGATCTGAGTTTGCCATCAAGCATCTTGGCCTCTTAAGGTATTTTCTGGGCATTGAGGTAGCATATTCATCCAATGGCCTCTTCATTTGCCAAAGGAAATATACTATCGACTTGCTCCAGGAACTTGGAAAAGAGGACTCCCGCCCTCTTCCTACACCTATTGAAGCTAATCACAAGCTTGGAGTTGACGAAACTGAAGTCCTTGTGGATCCCGGATCTTATCAGAGACTCGTGGGCAAGCTCATCTATCTCACTCACACGCGGCCTGACATTGCATACACTGTTGGTGTCCTCAGCCAATTTATGCACACTCCACGTGTGAGCCATCTACATGCTGCACACCGAGTTCTCCGCTTCCTTAAAGGGACTATTGGCCGCGGACTGCTGTTCCGTCGTCATGGTGGTCTCGATTTGGAGGTATATACAGATGCAGATTATGCTGGTTCCATCGTCGATCGTCGCTCCACCTCCGGCTATTGCACATTCCTGGGGGGCAATCTTATCATGTGGCGCAGCAAGAAGCAGAAGGTAGTTTCCAGATCTAGTGCTGAAGCAGAATTCCGAGCTCTTGCCCAAGGCTTGTGTGAAGCTCTATGGATCACCAGGATCCTCCGAGAGCTCCGTTGTCCAGTATCCTCTCCAGTACGGTTGTTCTGCGACAACAAATCGGCAATCGGATTGCTCATGATCCCGTACAGCATGATCGCACCAAACATATTGAGATTGACCGGCATTTCATCAAAGAAAAGCTGGAGTCGGGACGTTTTTGCACTCCGTATGTACCATCAGCAGATCAGCGGGCAGACATCTTCACCAAAGGGCTCCATGCCCCGAGGTTTGAAGAGCTCTGTGACAAGTTGGGTGTGGAGAATATCCACGCACCAGCTTGAGGGGGAGTGTTGGACCGAGCTCCTTTGGTCTATCTCTGGCCCACTAAGGGTCCACTTAGTATTTCCTCTATAAGACACCTATGTATCCTCTCTAATGAATTAATGAATTTACTTCTTCGTCTATCTCTTCTCTTCCGCTCAACAAGCTTGTTAACATGAATGCATAGATTTGCACATTTACTGTCGATTTTTCTCTCCATGGATTGTTCATAGAGTACGGGGACAATGATCTGAGCATCTACAAATATTAATTTAGATAGTGCAACTGTAAACACCTAATGAGAAATTTCAAAAGTGCAGCACCCAAAAATAGATGATACCAAAAACAAGAGAAAGACCTATAGAGAAACAAATTTTTTTTTGGAAAAGGAAAAGGAAGGTCACCTGAGACCAGTGATACACTTGATAGTATACATCTACTATGTGCAAGAATGGTCACAAAGGACCCCTTCCCCTCCTCCCTTCACATCCTTCTACACTAGCATGACACAAATCCTTCCACTTCCTAAATGATCCCATCCGTTGATGCAGCTCTTCTTTTAAAAATTACTCATTGCAATGCAGTCATATTGCCTATAGCACGGCCAGGATTCTTCCCCACTCCGTCTCCCTCCTCAGAGACAGAGTATCATGCCTCAAAGATGTCCAAAATACCTTGTCGGAGGTAGCCACCAACAGTAGTATCTTCTGGCTGGTTCAAATCACTTGGGTGAATAGGCACTTGAAGAACAGTATGAACAGTCTTCTTGCCCACTTTTGCACATTATACAGTTTGCCAATGTGTCTGGGAACAATCTCCTCCAGAATACTCGTGTCACGAGACACCTCCTGAGGAGCAGCCAATAAAAAATATGTACCTTTATCCGGACTTCGTCTCCCTATAAGTCTGCAGGCCTGAATGATTGCCTGCTCCTTGTCAAACTGCTTCCCTCTAGTCTTCACATTTTTCAAACCCTTTCTCTCTCTATTTCTCCTTTTTTTATATTTTAGACCTGAAATGATGTATATGCTATTGTTTGACTCCAGAGCAAGATTTCTGCAGCAATGTCAAAATGTGTGAATCGCAAGAAAGGGTAGGTTGAAGACCATAATAGAGGTGATGCAAGGAAACTGGTGGAAAACAAGGAATCTGATCAAACGTTAAATAGAGAGATGTGTGATGTGGGCACATGTTCCTTAAAACAAACAGATACCTGTGCTAGAAGACCCAGAAAGAAGAACAATTGACCAATTGAGAATTTCATAAACGTATGGAATCACAAAGATTTGGGACAAGATGGAGGGCTGCCTATGTTGCCTTTCTCAACAGCTAGCATTCAACTTTTAGAAAAGGTAAATCATTCCTTTCCAAAAAAGGCATATTATTTAGTAAGAGTCCAATTATCACTCAAAGATGACAGGGTGACACAGGTCTAATCATGTGAGTTCACCTATCAAAATCAAAAGGGGTCATTTATACATTACTAATAAGTACATATTTATAGGATCGATTTACACATTTGAGAGATTTCCTAATGGACACTTTACAATGGTAACCTCGAACGGTAACCTTGATATGATGGTAATTCTGTAATATTTACAGAAACACCCCTGTGACTTCTATCAATTATAACACTTGAGAGGAAGGGCCGGAAAAAGCTAGAAAATACTGATTAAAAGATCTTATTTACTGATTAAATTAAAATAAATTTATCACAGACAGGGACTGTGAAGATGAATGGCTATCTTCAAGAGAATGCAATTGTGATCACGATAGAACATCTGCAATACATGATGGGCATCTGTAAGAATTTGCAGGAGTTCTGGGTTATATTTGCAGAATTTATGTCATCATGCCACTAAGGTCATACAAAGTCTTATCATAAACGCTGATAATTTATGTTAAGACCTGGCACCACAGAACTCATTCTAGACTTTAAACAGCATAGACAGCCTGGATCAACACACATTCATCGTGAAAACTGATCCAATAGGACCTTTCTATGCTAGTAAATTTTATGTACATTCCCCTGTTGATATATAGTAATTAGATTTATGACCCTTACTATCTGATATGATTCATATTTATTTTGCAATAACAACTAAGGAATTGACAAATGGCGGTGAACTGTCCCAAGGAAATAAGTGAGGCACGTCCAGTAGCACATGCTTCCAAAATAAATTTTGGTTAAGAAAGAAAGGAGGCTAAAAATAAGAAGGGGGAGCTTCTTGAGAGAGAGGGTATGATTAATTGGACCTGAGGAGGAAGCAGAGAGTGCTGGAGCAGGAGATGGATGTGGCAGGAGCTTGACATCTCATCTTTGTTAGAAAGATTCCTTTATCATTCTCTATCATGCATCAATTAGAGATCAACAGTAGAGTAGATCAAACTGATTGGCAGATACAGTAAAGAATATGGCCATCCTTTATTGATTTCTCAAAGTATTGTAATGTCACTACCGTAATGTGACTGGAAATTGTGTAAATACTTTTGTAAATTAAATGGAACCTATCTGTCATGGCATTTTTCCACATTTTCTTAATCTTCATATCTCTCACCCCTGAAAACTTTTCTTGAGACCTCCACCTGAATAAAGGCCAAGGGCGCCTTCTGCTCATCAAAAAAATATTATCCTAATTTCTCGTCTGGATTGGCACTTACTATCACTTACTATTCGTGATGGGCTTAGTCTTAAAAATAAAGAAAATCACTGAAATATACAGAACCAGTGAATTAAGAGAAACGTCAGGGCAGTTTAATTACACGATATAACATCATCTACAGGAAAAAAGAGCGGAATTGCTGGATACCAAAATCAAGGAAGAGTTGGCAAAAAATTTACAGGATATTTGTGTTCATACTTGGAATACCTTCATGGTAACACATAAATTGTGTCACTAATTTGTACTTTGTCACTGAGAAAACAGCCACTAAATCAGTGGTCTTGAAGGTACTATCATTTTGAAAAGGATGAAACCGAGGAAATCAAAAAAAGGATTATGCCGAGATGGTATCACTAGCTTTTGACTCTGTTGCACAAGAAAAAACTGAGACTAGGAGAATCAATAGAATCACACAGATAAACTAATCCCCAGGGCTAACTTTCCGAAACTCTTGGATGAACAGAACACAATAAAAATATCATCAAGCTGTACAGAAAATTTGGATACCGTCAGATCAGGATGAAGGATCAAGGTCTAATAGAAACGACTTTAAGACTCATGAGTGTCATTACTAAGTTTCGCAGCGTGCCCTTTGGTCATTTCAAGACCCAATAAACGAGTTATTTAAACCTTTTTTTCTCGGGAGATTTACGCTAATATTTTTCACTCGCATCTCAATTTAAGTAATGATTCTCTGAAACACATGCGAAACCTTGATCAGGTATTCGAGATGCTGGAAAAAAATCAATTTTAGATCAATGTATAGAAGACCTCAAATGTGCCAATTGTATTTGGATTCAAATTCAAGGCAATTCCTGCAGAAATCGAGGTGATGAGGGCTTCCTATGCCTTACCAGCATGCTTTCAATAGGAAATGATGAAGCTCAGCATGCTTTAAACGCACTAAAAAATTTGACGACTGCAACCCCAATGTTCAGTAACTAATTAGAAGCTACATACACCGTCATCTAATTCATAAAAAATTTGGCTAAATGACCTTTAAATATCACGCAAATTATCGGCCTCTCATGCCGTAAAATAATTTAGGCTCATTGTAAAGATTAATTAAGCGAAGCACTCACCTGATAGCATCGAGGACGATTAAAACCAGGCGATCAACAGCAGGCTTAGTCCAGCACTTTCCGTTTCCGCCGGAACGCGGTGGCGACTTGGTCGATGAGTAGCATGGAGACTGCATTACGTCAGCGCAGGCGCTGTAGAAAGGGAGTTCTGTACGAGTGAGGAGGAAACCGCGGGTGAATAAAAGGATTGCGGTGACATGGAGGAGGAGGATGGCGGTGAACGGCCACCGAGACGGGGAGGCGGATGGATCGGTCATTCCCCTGAAAATTCTTTCCTGACAGGGAGCACTATTGGCAACAGGCTTCGTTTTACGTTGCAGGCAGGGCTGGCGTGGTGATCGATCGATCTGATCTATGATCGTCGATCTATTTGAGAGTCAACACCCACAAATTTAAAATAAATATAAATCTGAAAACAATTTAAAATAAACATACAAAAGGATTAAACATTTTAAAAAATTGATAAAATTGGTAAAAAAAAAATCAACAATCTGATCTGACGATCAGAAATTTATTTTCAGGAATAAACAATCTCTGATTGGCATACAAAGCTAAGCGATCTTATGATCGTTGGTCGATCATAAGAATTGATCACTATCAATCAGATCAATTGGCTTTGGATCACTCATCGATTGAACTTAAGGTGATCAGCACTCTAGATCTAAGGATCTAATCCTACCATCTTGATCACTAATCAATGTTCCATGGTTGCAATTGTGAGCAAAAAAAATAAGTATATGATGGGTATTTTAAAAAAATAGTGTGGGACCACTTTGATCAACAACAATTAAAAAATTAAGAAAAAAGTAATTAAAGGGAAGATTAAATGAATAGTATATTGTGAAAGAGAGATCTATATGTTAATTATTGTCTTTTTTAACAATCTTTCTACCTTTTTAATCAATGTTTCTGATATTGAAATCGCATGTCACCACAAAGTCATGAACAAATGGAGGAAGTGGGTTGAAAGAAGACTAGGATTCCCCGGTTCCGATGTCGGTCTTGGTCTCTTGAGAGAACTCTATACTATATCTAACAACGGTGAACGTGGTTGTTCAGTTAAACTTGTAATTTCACTATCGGACATTCTAACTAGACATAAAATCAAGTGATGATACAGATACATCGTACAATCAATTTTTCACATAAAGGAGAATAGGAGAAATGATTATAAGCATACAAAGCATAAAAAAAAGGAGCCCAAACTTCAAACATTGCAAGAATGACAAGGAAAGTTTTACAATTGGATCATTCAAAGATTATAATTTCTTCCTAGTCATAATCAACATTGATAGGGTTGGCATCATCCTCACAAGTCCAAAACTTCAAGATCATCAAAGCTAATATACTTTTTCACCACTTTTATGGCTTGGGCCATCTAATCCCTTGCAAACATATTTAAGAGTTGGGGCCAAATGGGTCTGATCTTCCTTTCATCTACATCTCTTACTCTTGGTAATCTTCAACATCTAATCCCCATTCATTTAAAAATCCCTGAATTTTTTATTTTTCTGAATGGAGAATGGAGCAAAACTATTAGAAATTTATGACGTCCATTTATGATGAATTAAGAAAAAGAGTTCTCTGAAAAATTCCTAACTCGCGAATAGGCAAACAAAGAATATTCCTTAAAAATAGGTTTGAGTAAAAATAAAAAAAGAAGTCTTTGTACTTTTTTTATTACATTCATGTTAAGTTACTTCTTTCATGCAATGAAAAATTTTTGTTCTCCCTATTCCTTAATTTTGTGGGGGATGACACTTTTAGGTTCCCCTCCATCCTTAAGGGCATGGGGTTGGTGACGTAAACTCTAGATTGTGGTGAATTATTTTTAAATCCTTTACTTTGTGCATAGTAGGAGAGTAGCAAAGCATCTAGTAGGCTGATAACATGATAATTAGACATGATAATACATGATTATTAATGCATATTAAGGCATAAAAGATTTCATTCCTATGCATGTTATCATATTTATGAGTCTTTATCTATCATTCTATGAAAAAGTCATTATAATCTCAAAATACTTTAATTTATTGTTAATTATGATGAGTTAGAGATAAATAATTTTATAACCCATATTTTACTTAAGATTATAAGTGTTTTTAAAGTTAAATAATAAGATAAATCATTTTTATAAACATTCATTTAATTTTCTGAAGTTTAAATCTTAAAGAAATGAATGTATTTTTGAAATGGAAATTAAAACTCTTGTTATTTATTAAATTTGACTTTTTAGAATGATAGATAATTAAATTTCTGATCAAATGAAAGATATTTCGATTAATTTGGAGTTATATTTTGAAAGTTATGAATTTTCTAATTTTTAGGGATTTTTCTAGAATTTTTCTGAATTTTTCTAAATTTTTAAATAAATTTCTAAGGATTTTCTGGAATTAAAAATCGATTTTTCTAATTTAAAATCAATTTTTTAGAATATTTAAAGCGTACAGGTGACGTGGCGCGATCAGAGCCGTCCGATCGATCGCGATAAGGAGGCGACGTGGCAACGTGTGGGACGTCCGATTGCGCGTGCGATCTTAGCCGTCGATCTTCACTTAAATTGATGGGTACACGTGGCTTAATCGGGGTACAACGGATGCGTCTAATCTCGACCGTTGATCGCGAGAGTTATAACAGTCGAGATTAGATCGCAAAGAAACGCGTCTGATGCGTCTGATCGTGATCCAACGACAACCGTTTCAACGCGTTTTATAACGCGCGTCGACATGGCTTCATCTCGAGCGTCCGATTGTGATCCAACAGCCATGACTTAACGGTAATGTTTCGCGATCAAGCGTTTCATCAGAGCCGTTGATGCGTTTAATCGAACGGTTACGCCCAAATGTCCTATAAATTGAGATGTTCTTCCGATTTGTAAAGCATTCTAGAGCAATTCAATCAAATTGAACTGTTTAGACACCAAATATCTTGAATCTCTTGATCCCAATCGTTTCTAGACTCATTTCCGCATCCACAGAGTGCTTAAGATCAAGATTTGGGTGAAAGACGAGGAAGAAATCGACGCTTGAACTCCATAAATCGTGACTTTCGGATTTCGATGAATAGCCTTGATTTCGACGATTAATTGGGTTAATCCAATCGCAATTGTGGGTTAGTGTAAGCAGGTTTACCTAATCTATCGTCTATTAGTGTTTAATTTTCGTTTAGAATTGTTAATTTAAGTAATTTAGAGTTCATTTTTGTTAATTTCGTGATTTCGATTTTCGGAAAATACCTCTCACTTTGATCTTCAACTTCTCCACGAAATCAAAGTCAAATTCAATGATTTTTGATTCCGTGGAATCGTTTTGAAGTTCTCTTTCATAATATACTTTTTCCTCAGTTTCTATCATCGATTCGTCATCCGATTTGATCAAATTCGAAGAGATCATAAGAAATTTCTCTAATTCCCTGTGGATTCGACCCATATTTACCATTATACCCCTCAATTCGATATATTTTCATTAAATTGGTAAGTTTGGACTTTATTCTGACACGAGACCGTGTGCAATTGACGACCTCGCGGTCTCGATCCGTCATAGGCATGTGGAAGCAGACGTATTTAGATCGCAAGGGAATGCCACAATCTTTGTCTTCATGAACTCTAGTCCTTGGCATCATCTAGAGTGGAATATGTGTTCTATTGAAATTCATAGCCCATGAACCTTAAAATCATTTGTTGGTCTTATTTCATTCTTACTCATTCTTATTGCCAAGCGACCAAAAATAAGTTAAGTTGCTAGGTATAATTAAATGCAATTTGTCCTTGAAGTTACATGATTACTAGTGGATATAAAGTGCATGTTATCATGTTTCTATTGTGTTTTTATAAGTTCCATGCTATTTATCTTAAATTCTCAAGATTTTTTCATAAGGTTGTTCAAAGGCTAATTTTGTGTCAATCCACATATCTGAACTCTCAAAGACAAAAAAATATGAAAATATTATCCTTACCTTTTCAAGATTTTGAGTTTTTCATAATTTTTTATATGACTATTATTATGAATAAAAAATAGAACATCAAGAGACTCATTAAAACAGCTTTGAAATTGATCTAGTTTGACTTTTTAAAGTTAAATTTTATGTTTATGCATAAGCATTTATTCTCTTCTGATTTCTCAAATTAAATGACATATAATGATATCTAATTATTATTTTTATCAAAAAAATAAAAATTGAGTGAAACACAATTATATTTTGAAAGATATGAATGAAATAAAATTAGGAATTTTTTATTTGGATTTTTTTTAAGGGCTTAAAGTCAATGTTAATTGATATATAATTGCGCAACAAATGTACAATTCAATGTCATGTGCACACATGATGCACACAAAGCTTGTGTGGTGCGTACTAAGGTTCTTTTTGTGTCTTTAAACTTATATCTATGTACTTTTTTTATTTCAGGTGACATGGAAAGCTTTGGAGCATTGGATCATGCAAAGCATTGTGATTTAATTTCGGTCATTCATCACTTCAAGGGGGGTATGTGGTCCAATCAAGATATTTTAAAGATGATTTGATGACTATGATTTAGTATTAACACTTCATCAATTACATCATGAAGTGGTGCCATCTTAGACCATGGCGATCGAGAGGTGCCTTAATCTAATAGTTATGTCCAATTTCTCTTCTAAATACACTATTCTTGTCTTTGGAAAGTTTTTCCTTAAGTTTCTTGGTCAAATTTGTTCCAATCTAGATTTCAACAAAAAATTTGGGAGAATTTGTCGCTTGAACTTCAAATTTTGGCATTAGAATCTGTGTTAAAAAACTTTGATTTGGTGATCAGTTGGATTTATTTGGTTATCATGGGTTGATTTCATCAAGCTTTGTGGGTTAGTTGGGTCATATTTTCCCTATCTGTCATCATTTGGCATTATATTTCATCAACTTCTCTCTCTTGACACACAATTTTCTCACAATAACTTCTCTCTTTCATTTCTCCTTTGATTCAACTTCAGTTTGTGTGATTTTTTAATTCATTGCAAAGATCTATATTTTGACTATCTAAATAGAATTTTTTTTCCTAAAATTCTTGCCCTGTTTTGTCCTCCAAGTTTCCCAAATTCTAAAACATCTCAAAGTGAAATCTAATTCTCTATGGTTTTCACTTTTAGTCCATTAATTGAACTTTGCACAATTATCAAGTAAGTGAGTTTGAAAAATTTCTCTGTGATCATGTGTTGTGAATGAAAACACAACATTTTCTCATTAGTGAACATATAGTGATACATTATTGGATTGAGGACAATTCTTGGGATTTTGTTATCTACCTTGAAGGATCTTATGAACCAAAGTGGAAGGACTAACTTGAAGTTGTCCTTTCACTTCAAAAAGGATCTTATGTACACCCAAAAAGGAGGGTCCGGAGTTGAGCTATCAAACCTTGAAGGGGGGATGCACTGCCTTGAACCATCATGCCGACATGTGGGGCACACGACTGGCCACCACTAGACCTTGAGGATGGTGCATGGCTTGCTGCTGCTACACCTTATAGATGGTTTGTGGCTAAGAGCTACTGCACAAAGAGAAAGCAACATGGATAGCATAGAACAAGTGAGCCTAGAGAGAATCTCACATTGGAGTTAATGATGATCAGAGGATTCGGCCGGAGACGCAAGTGATAAAGCTAAAGAGAAAGCCCTTCATGGCATTGATAAGAGCATGGTGAAAAGCATGATCATGCATGGCTAAAAGAAACCCTACGCTGCCTTCTCTGATACCATGTGAAAAATAAAGGGTGAGAGAATGGGAAGTGTGTAATCGCCATGATTTGTGATATAGATTTGGCCATCATGCAATTTTGTGGGCAGATGTAGTGGCTAAGATTCAATCTGCTCTCTTTTCTCAATATCCTATCCTAATGGCGCACCTCGTGCAATCACAGACGTACCCTCCCCATATTTTCTCTCAATCATCTCCAATTGAAAAAGTCTGCCATTTTATTAGCAATATTTTCAATTCCATTTATGAAAAGAAATTTTTTTGAAATGTATTCCTCGATTGAACAGTGAATTTTCATCATGATGATTGTAGAATAATAAATACATTTAAATTCACCCTAGATTTAGAATACTAGACCTTCAATCTTTATTCTCTCTCATTGCATACAATCTTCTCTCTCTAAATTTTCTCCCAATATATCTCCATATCTTGTTTGATGAAAAGGTCGTTTTTATCTGATTTGGAAATTTATATTTCATCTTCCAATTTTCTTTAACTCTGATAAAGGGCTTGTCAATCATCATTATTTTAACCTAATTCCTTGTGGATTTGACCATGACTCATGACATAGAGGAAAAAACCATGACAAAGAGTTCAAGACCACTCACCAAACATCTCTAAGCCATGTCCAAGCTCAACAGCATTATTGAATCTTCCATAGACAAAACTCCGCCCACCGGCATCATTCTTTCCATTAATGTTAATAATATGCTTTTCACTATCAGTGACAAGCTGAAATCACAAATGCTAGATGAAATTCAGTAGAAAATTTTCATCATTCATCATTCATGATCCTTTTTACATGTTGTAGAACGAAGCAAATGTCTCATTCCAACTCTAAAGTGAAGCATCAGGGCTATGCCGGCTACATCGGGTGTGGTGTAGATTCAAACCATGACTAAGCATTTGGTTCACTAGGCGAGTTCCTTTGTTTCAAAAATGCTATGTTTAACGAGTTCAATGGGCATGCTGTGGAATATCATCACATCCATCTCATGACATATCATGACATCCCATGGCATATTGTTGGAGCAATTTACATACATTGCGACTAAGACTTCAAACAGAATATAGTACTTGGCATGATCAATGATGTATGCTTTCAGCTTAATGGCATAATGGGGCATAATGGTCTATTGTAGGGTTTTTTTAGGTGTTTCCTCTCATTACATGGAGTGTCTTTCAGTTCCACATTCATGACTTTTTAGGGACATGCAAGTTATGCATGTAGTGGAGATGGCAGGAATGCAAAACTGTGGTTCATGTCTCTCTCCAACAGGAATGGACAACTATCATCTTTCATGATGCAAGGCAGAGGGTCATCTTAGACATGATTGCCATGGCATAGTCAGAGACTATGAATGATTTGCCAAAGAAACCCAGTCATTTCACAGCATCACACATGATGATAACCTTACCACCATAGGCCAAAATGGCTACCATCTGTCAAAATGCCTTCCAAGGAAACAATCAAATCAAGCCTTTATTTTTGGCATCTCCAACAGTTAATTTCTCATGACAAAAACGTGCCTGTGGAATTCCATTATGATCTTTTCTTGATGATTTCTGATAAGTATAGGATCATAGGCAAAATAACAGCCACTTATAAATATCAAGTAAATATCATCAGGACTTTTATGAATGCAGGTTTATGATCAAATCCGCATGTCAGATCCCAATTCTAATGGAAAATCCAGTGCCCCCAACCCCTCAAGAAAATTAGGCATCCATTGCAATGCACCAAGCACAGAGTACAGCATGAATGGCTAGGCGCTAGCTTAAATACCAAAGCTGAAATTTAATAGTCAATGGAAATCTCTCTCTATCTCTCTCTCTCTCTTACAGACGGTTGATGACGGCCTCCACCTCAGCGGGGGAGTAGAGATGGTACGTGGGAGCCACCTTAGCAATGTCCACGTTGTTGGGAGTCACCTGTCACATGAAATCTCGACTGAATACCACAAAGACGCACTCTCATTCGAGAAAAGACGAAGAATTGAACCATGTATGTATGTACCTTCTCCTCCATCACTTGCTTCAGGATAGAGAGAGCTATTGTTTCCGCTTCCCCAAGACTCAACTCCTGCATTGAAATAATTCACAAGAGGAATTGGGTTACCTCCTTCACACACAAATCACCTCTCTCTCTATCTCTCTCACACACACAAACCACCTCTCTCACAACAAAACCCCATCTCTCTCTCTCTCTGTGCGTGCAGTAAGAGATACCTTATTGTACTGCTCCTGCAGAGAACTATCAGCTCCCTCTGATCCTGATCCGATGGCTTTTGCATTGCACTGCCAGAACGTGCCCGAAGGATCCGTGTAGTACCTGTACAAGAGGGGTGAGTCAGCAAAATAGTCAGGAGTCGTGCCTTTGACTATATTTCAGAGCAATGAAGAGCGACGAGACTCACAAACTAGGTCCGTTCTCATCATGCCCAGCAATAAGAAGGGAAACTCCAAAAGGCCGAGACTGCATCAAGGAAGAACAATTCCTTAGTAGAGTGGTCCAAGGTACCCTTTCAGCACTTGGTATCAAAATTTGCTTTCAATCATCAGCCAAGGGAAGGAATCACAAATAAGTCTTGGTTATGAAATAAATTGCAGCCAGACAATGATCACATTACTTAAAGCACAGCACACAGTTCAGAGTGACAAGAAAAAATTGAAAACTATAACAAACCAAACAGTACCATGGATTCCTCTTCTCCTTCCCCAAAGCGAAGCGCAAGGTCACATAATGCTTGAGTGGTTGATTCAACCGTCATGGCTTCTCCATATGAGAACCGGTGATTCTAATGACAAGATAAGCTCAATTAAAAATTATTAAAAAGACTCTAATTCTCACATGCGCGAGGAGGAGCAGTCACACTGAGAATGAAGGGGGAGCTGGCACTTTAATGTGATAATCTGGATGGCACATGCCTCTTAACGAGGGTAACTGCCTGTCAAGCATGGAGATAGAGGATTTTGGGTGTTAAATAGGGAGCGCTAGCTTGTGCCAGGAGGAAGAGAGAGAGAGAAGAAGAGGGAAAGAGAGGGAGGAGGAGGGGGAGAAGAGGAGAAATAGAGAAAGGGGGGTGTGGCGGTTGATGAATGGATGGCCTGGAGGCCAAAGTGGGAACTGAGGTGGGCTGGGAGCTGTAAGAGGCCGAAGCTTGGTAGGCATTCTTCTTCTCCTATCTTGGTTGTTTTGGACTTCTCTTGTTGACTGAGTTGAAAGTGGAGTACCCTAAGACGATTCCTCTGATCCGTTATATCAATTTTCTTGATCTAATACCTAGGAGGGCATCGATTTTCTGAATAATAACAGGCATTATTGTCGGGAAGTTAAATATTACTTGAGTTTCAACTCGGGCATGCTCCACCAGGGTGCGGGCATCAGCTATGAGACCGCTCATTGCACATCCAATGTGCTCATCAATCTCCATGATCTTTTCCACGCTGCTTGGCTCCTGTGGAATTGAACAGAGAATGATATCTTAAGAATTCAAAAGATGAGCAGCCGAAGAAACACAAAAATGAAACGCTTATGAAATTAATGACGCGCACACAGACATGATCATAATTGTCATCCTTTACGTATTCAAAAAAATAACAATAAATTGGTAAAAAGTGTCAAAATTTTGCTCATAAACAAAAAATGGTGACAAACGTCATTCTTTTGGTGATATAACTTTCTAAAGCCATGTCGAGAGATTGGCAAGTGATGTATTCCAAACTTAGAAATATCTATCTAATTTTCAGATCTGGGTCAATGAAATAGAAACATTTCCAATGAAATAGAAAGCTACCACAACTGCACTGATGCACAATTCAATTTCCTTTGAATTGACCAAGCTACGCTTGTTCTAGCGGAAAACATGTCTATACAACTTATTCATCTTTCATGATACTTAAATGTAGATCAAAGAAAAATAAGTAAGTGAATAAGTGACTCTCAAGGAAATAACACAATGGATGTCAAAGTTGATCTAGTAGGTCCTGCGGGTGGAGATGATGGTTTCAGTCAATGGTTTTTCAAGAAATATTTCAAGCATTCTGTTGAAGACACAAGAATCAAGAAAGGGGAACTTGGGAGTGATAATTTGAGAGTCTCTCCCTGACTCTCCTGGTCTGGTGATCCCATCAAGATGCCCTACATCCAGTCCCAACCTTCATATATATAGGTTCAGGATTATTACCTTAAACCCCCTGATTATGTAGAGGTCGGTGGTTGACCCTCCTTGGATAAGTGCAGATGGGTGTCATATCAGATGTCAACTGCAATCCAGGTCCACGTAAGAGCTATACTAGTCTGACACAACTGCCCGCTCTACCTCCTCTAAATTATTGGTACTGAATCTTTGTCTTGGTAAAAGTGTCACTGAAAGAAAGGCTCTGAGGCCACCCAGTAATAGCTATGCCGGTGATTGGTCACTCACAGTCATTGTCATTTGTTGATAAATTGCAGGCGATCGAAGAAAAAGTTTCCCAGAAAAACTTGCAGGTGATCTAAGAAAGATTGAGGGAGGGTTTTAGAAAAAGATTTATATGGAGAATTGGAGTGAAATTGACAGATAGATTCAAGAGAGATCGAGGGATAGATTTGAGCAACCCAGAAACTAAACTATTCCAGTCTAAATTTGATCTCAGATGATCAAACGAGGTGAAAAAAATTTTAATGGGGAAAAATCAATGTAGTATCTTTTAAACTGTTGATAATAGGGATATTTCTTGGAATTTGTACAAAAATCGATGCAGTATCTTCAGAAATTGACTGTTACCTCAATAATAGAGGTATTTCTTGAAGGATTTTTCAGGGTCAGAACATGCTGGAGAGCAATTTGATTATGCAGATTAGTTTAGTTGCTGGATTGATCCAGAATTAGAGAATGCTCAAATCAATCCCTCAATCTCTTGAACCTAGTCTGGATTGCACCTCCAAAACTCTCTATAAATCCCTCTCTCAATCTTTATTCATTCACCTGAAAGTTGGCGACCAGCCACAATGACTGTGAGTGATCAATCATGTCCGTAGCGATGACTGATGCCGGGGGGTTGAGAAAAAAATGGGGTGCCTCAGACACATTTCCCTCAGCGATGACATTCATTCAGCGACACGTGTCAGCCTCTTCCCGAGGGAAAATGCCTTTCATAAGAAAGGATTGAGGCTCTCTGACACGCATGATAAAATCATAGCTTTGAGACCCAGTCAAAACCATTTAAATATCAGAAGCGAGCCCATAAGTGAACACTTAAGTGAGTTGTCTTCAAAGAGACAATCAACCTTCCTTATGAGCTTTCAGAGGAAATACAATTGAACCCAGACAAGCCAAATCATTAAAAAAGTATTATGATCATTCCAACGAATAATAAAGGATAAGGACAACACGATAAATGAGGGACAAAAAAAGGCATCGTTTGCTAACCAGAAGGGGAGAGGTGATGCGTTTCTCCACTGCTAGAACAACTCCTTCCTTAGTCTTCAAACCAATAGCCGTAGAACCCAACTAACCAAAAATAAGAAAGGAAAAAAGTCAGAAATTCAACATACACAGAAGTTAAGTATAACCCAGCTGATAAAACATGTAAAAGATAAAAAGATCAGAAATTTAATACTACCAGGTTAAGTAGAACCCACATAATAAAAAAGAGTAGAAAATAAAAAAAAACCCAGAAATTTAACCCGCCCAAATTCAGCAGAACCTAACTAAAAAAATATAATAGAAGATTAAAAACAAAGAATAAAAAAGATTTCAGTGCTCTCAAATTAAGCAGGGGAGTCAGAAAATAAAAAAGAATAGAAGATAAATGAAAAAACAAACCACAAATTTAGCACTCCAAAATTAAGCAGAACCCGGCAAATAAAAAATAGTAAGAGAACAGCAATTCTATACTCCCAAATTAATTAGAATCCGGATAACTGTAGAGAATAGAAGATAACAGACCCCGCAGAAATTTACTACTCGCAAATTAAGCAGAGACCAGCTAATAATTAAGAATAGAAGATAAATAAAAAAATCAGCAACTATATACTCTCAAAGTAGAAACCAGTTGCTAAAATAATAGAAAAAATCAGAAATCTAAAACACCCAAAATTATGAAGAGTCTAAAACAGTAAATGCACGATTTTTCCACCTTGATGGCCTCGATGGCGTATTCGACCTGGAACAATCTCCCCTCGGGAGAGAAGGTATTGACTCCCCGATCATACTCCGTCCTACAGAACCCAAATAAAATCAGAACGAGTATCAAACGGTTAACAAACTTAAAGAGAAGACAAAATCGGGTTTCCGCAGACCTCGTGAGAAACATTGTACAACTGAGAAATAAGCTCCACTCGACGGTGCTTCAGATCGCTTCACCCTACGATGTAGGGTTCGTTCTCGAGGGAGAGTGAGAATGCTCAGGGAAGAACCGCCTGAAAAATAACGTATTGGCTTGGACGGCAAGTAGAGAGACAAGCACGATTATTCTGGACGGGCCAGGATTATTGGGCCTATAGTGACCCAATCACACCGCCCGAAGTCAAACTCCTGAGAGAGAAAACCGAAATAGACATTTGTCCAAATGGGCCGACCCGACAAGACATCCCAAAGACTCAATCCCGTAACTGGCCCATTTTGGGAAAGGCGATCAGTGATCCAATCAACTTGTTTGGATCAGATCGTCGTGATCTGATGTGCTGATCCAATCAATCAATCAGTGATCAAACCCAACTGATCACTTGAATGGATTTTTTTAACGATCTGATTGATGACCAGTGATCATCACATTTTTGTAAATTGATTATTAATTTGATTGACAAAAACAAGTTTCTCAATTTTTTGTAAAATTTTATCAAATATTTGACTAGAGATCATCAATCAAGGCGATCGCAGTTGATCAATCAACGACCTTGAGATTTTTCAATCAAATCATCAGAGTGATCGATGCCCATCAATCAAACCATGATCATCACTGGTCGATCTATTGAATCGATCAAGCAACCAATGAACAGTCTGTTGGAACTTGAGTTTGTATCTTTAATTCATTGGCATAATCAAATACATAAAATAAAGAGAAACTCATACTTGAATTCATTGGATGATTCTTTATCATGGTAGATTTCTGAAGTGGATAATAGTCTTCCTGAATATCCCCAAGATAGCCACTTGATCTATAAAAGAAATGTGAATCTATCTAGCGGGTTATAAGCACTGATAACATGCATATTTAACTATTATTTTCATCATAATTAACTATTATTAATGCATAATTTTGGTCTCTATGATGCACGTTATCATCTTATAATAAAATTTTCTTCAATTTAAGGCCAAATCACTTAATAACATATTTTTTTATCAATTGAGCATTCTTATGTGTTTTAAGTGTGTCGACCCTTTTCAAGGGTCAAACCACTTACGATTGATCTAAAATCGTGGTTTTAAATATTTCAGGACTTAAAGTGAATGTATGAAGGTTTAAGAAGAGGAAGAAAAGAAGAGTGAAAGAAAAATTTATTTTAGTTGACTTTAGAAGTCAACTAAGAATTAATTCACTCATAATTATGTTTTCTGTCTAATGTTTTATTTTAGGGCATATATTTAAAGGTTTAAGAATTATGTTTTAGACATTCAAATTTACCGAGATCTTCCTAAAAGTATCCGAGGGTTGTCACAAAAGGGTTATATTGAAAAGCTCCTTCAAAGAGATGTCATTCATGATTGTAAACCATTAGATACCCTGATCTCTAAAAGAGACAAACTAAGCATCAACCAATATCCAAAGAATACATTAAAAATTCAAGAGATGTAAAAATTTTCGTATGCACAAGTGGTTGGGAGTCTAATGTATGCTCACGTTTGTTCATGACCAAATATTGTTTATATAACGGGGGTTTTGGGTCGATACATGAGTAACTCGTGTATGGCACATTAGAAGGCAGCAAAAAGAGTTTGAGATATTTACAGAGGACAACAAATTTTATGGTCACGTACAAAAAATTAGAAGAACTAGAGATCATTGGGTATTCAGATTCTGATTTTTTTGGATGCATTGATAGCAAAAAATCTACTGCAGGCTATAGTTATTTACTAGCTGGAAGAGTTGTCTCATGGAAGAGTGCTAAACAAGCACTCATAGCATCTTTGACTATATCGCATGATATGAAGCATCAAATTATGACAATTGGTTGAAAAATTATATCACAAATTTGAAAGTAGTTCAAGGGATTGAAAGACCACTTAAGCTTTATAGTGACAATTAATCATCGGTTATGTTTGCCAATAACTATCAAAGTTTAACAAAATCTAAACATATAGATATCAAGTATATGGTTGTTGAAGAATGAGTTCAAAATGACCAACTGTTTATTGAGCACATCGGGACAAACTCCATGATAGCAGATCTACTCGCTAAAGCAGTACTGGCTAAAAGTCTTATGTGAACATATTGCTTATATGGGCCTCACATTATATAAAAATATATAATTTCAATAGGAGTTTTTGTAATGTGAGCTTATTATGTAACATATTATTTAATTATCAATTTTGTCATTATGAACAAAAAGTAATCAGGTTATTTCTATCTATTCATTGGGATACTTTAGTCTTATTATCCTCTATCTAAATGAAATTTAGAAGAATCATCACCAAATCCCGCCGAAATTGTCGTCTTCGTCGAGAACCTGGTCATACGAAGAATACAGCGAATAAGAGGGAAGAAGACGATTTTCGAAGAGAGAGAAGAAGGGGCTGATTTTACGAAAAATTGGCCCAATAAGACTAAAGTGAATGGGCTGATTTTACCCTTAAATTCGACCCAATTAGGTAACGAGGGCCAATTTTACCGAAAAATTCGCCCAATAAAGTAAAATAGGGCTTTTTAGGCCCAATGAGGTTTAATTGGGCCGATTTTTAGGCTCAAAAGGCACAAAAAAAGGAAAGAGAAAAGATTTCTCACTTTGCAAATTATATAGATATCTATGATTTTGGACTTTTAGATTCAAGCAACATCCTACAAAAGTGGGGCTCTTTGTTTAAATATTTTATTTCAATTCTTAGATGGAGTGTGTATGTCTATGTCGGCTCTAGCGAGCCAAAGGTAGGCGACGGTCACACGAGATTATATATACTCGTGAGAATTATCATGCGGCAATTATTCATTAATTTGTTTCATTGTAAAAGGTAAAGCAGTCAAAAGATAGCTTGCCTTTTGACATAAACTTATTGTCAATGACATTCATCACATCAAGATGTGGCTAGCCATTGATGACTCATTGATTTATTCGATTATGATCAAAGAGAGAGAGAGAGTCTCCAGAAATTTAGTAAAAATTCCAGTAATTATGAACCGTCAGATGGAGCATCCGACGGCTCGTGATGATCAGATTAAACAATTTTAGTTGTCGATTTATTCGATTTAATCGACCGACTGTCGATCGATTTCGCTTGATCAAATTTAGCCAAATTTAATGATCGAGTTCACTCTGCTATCCTTCTTACTCTCTCTCCCCCCGCCGATTCTCTCCCTTTCAATTTTCCCAATGGCGACCGCATTGCTCCCGTTCTCTGCTTCGACGAACTATTCTCCTATAGCTCTTTCTTCAAAAAGATGGAATATTTTGTCCTCTTCCGCCGGCTATTCTTCCTGCATTCGTATGCGTTCTGTCTCTCTGTCTATCTCCTCTTTTGATCTTTCTCAGCGGAAAACGACTCGCTGCGTCAAATCTTCAGTTGAGGTAAATGCTAGGATATTATCTTGGTCTTATTGAGTAAGGAAAATCTGTTCTTGAAGGATAAGAAAAATTTAATTATCATCTTTCCCCTCTGGGTACAAAAAAATGTCTATTTATTCGGACTCTAGATGTGTCAAATCCTTAGTTGCGTTAAATGCGAGGATATTATCTTGGTCTTTTGGGAAGAGAAAAATCTGTTTTTAAGTGTTTTTTTTAATCGCCCAGTACTCTTGATTCCGAAGTGTGAGGAAATTTCTTTGCTTGTGCTCATGATTTCCTGATTTCATCCAGAATTATTTCGTCGTTCCTTACATATGCATCGTACTCTACATGTATAATACACTATTTATCTGCCACTTAAAAGTACTTCAAAAGGAGCCCAAGAAACAGACACAATGGATCTAACTTAAAATTTGACCTCCTCAGTTCGTATATAGAAAAAAAATCCTCGTGATTTAGCTTTCGGAATCCAGTAGCTTTTTTAGTTTTTTTTTTCAACAGTTTATCCATGACTTAATATTTGGGCAAAAGCGATGTTATGCCATTATTTCTTCGAATCATGTCTTCTCATTTCCCCAGCTACTTGTTTTAGGAGACAGAACTTCAAGAGAGAGTAACGCACAAATGCTTCTTTGACATCGAAATCGGAGGCCAACCTATAGGAAGAATTGTGATCGGCCTTTTTGGGGATGTTGTTCCTCTGACAGTTGAGAATTTCCGCGCTTTATGCACAGGTAAATTCTCTATACTTATCTATTATTATTCGCTGAATTTAGAGAGGCTTTATTATTTATTGTTTAGGTGAGAAGGGCTTTGGTTACAAGGGATCTTCCTTTCACCGGATAATCAAAGATTTCATGATCCAGGGTGGAGACTTTGAACGAGGAAATGTTGGCCCCTCTCATCTCTCATTCTTCTGTTGACCTGCAACTTCCTTGTTTCTGGAATTAAGACCTTTTCATTTCTTGGTGGGCAGTATGGTGACTCTTCTTATTCACCTGTGTAGTGACTCTTCCTATTTCCTATCTTACCTCATTGGATTAGCTCTGTCTCTCTCTCTTATTCCTATTCCTATTCCTATTCCTCTCTCCCCCTTTCTTTCCTCTTTCTTGCTCTCTCTCTAATTTTTCTGATTTTCTCCTCTCTCTCATGTTTGCTTATTTTCTCCTCTCTCTCTCCCCTCTCTTACTTTGCTCTATCTTGCTCTCTCTCTCATGTTTGCTTGTTTCCTCCTCTCTCTCTTATCTTTGCATACTTTCTCATCTCTCTTTCTCTTATCTTCGCTTATTTTCTTCTCTCTCTCTCTTATCTTTGCCTACTTTCTCCTCTCTCTTTCTCGTATCTTTGCTTATTTTCTCTTCTCTCCTTCTCTTATCTTCGCTTATGTTCTCCTCTCTCTTATTTTCACCTTTTTTTTCGCTCTCTCATTTTCCTTATTTTCTTTTCTCTCTCATTTTGCTTATTTTCTCCTCTCTTTCATCACTTGGATGACCTCTTTATCTCTACCTTTCTCTTCTTTCTCTCTGTTTATTTTCCCTATTCTCTCTTTCTTATTCATTGACTTTCTCCTCTTTCTCATCCTTCACTTGGATGATCTCTCCACCTCTACCTTTCTCTTCTTTCTGTACATTTATTTTCACTTCGCCCTCTCTCTTGCTCTCTCCTCATTTTCTCTTGCTTATTTTCTCCGCTCTCTCCTCACTCATAAAGGCTGTTTAATTTTTTTGCCATAATCTCCTGTTGATGGGTCAACAGATAACAATATATTTGGCTTTCTCTCTACACTTGACTATAGCTGATATTTCTCCACTGTAATTACAAGTTTAGGACTAAATTTCTTTAAAAATCCTATCGTTTCTCTGTTTTTCTCTTAGGGAACAGGTGGAAGGAGCATCTACGGTTCCAGCTTCAAGGACGAAAGTTTTGATTGTGAGACAACCAGACCTCAAACCCGAAATTTTGACTTTACATTTTGTTGACCAAATGGTGGCTGCATGGACTTCCACGTGTCCCCTCAGTGATGCATATCGGACCAGGAGTGCTGAGCATGGCAAATGCCGGCCCAAATACCAATGGAAGCCAGTTCTTCATCTGCACCGTTAAGGTAATGACTTCGATTTTAGTTGCACAGATGAAAGACACTCTTTCCTGGAAATCAGAATGAAAGAAATCTTTCAAGAATTCTTTTATCTGAAAGAAGAATGATGAAAGTTGAACTTGGGAGGAGTAAGTCAAGACTCTCCCCCTCACTCTCCTCGTTCAATGATCTCTCTAGATTCCCTCTCTGTGAATTCATCTTCAACTGCGGGGGCCTAATCTGACCGTTCATCTTTGGCAGACTCCTTGGCTGGATAGGCGCCACGTTGTGTTTGGGCAAGTCTTGGAGGGGATGGACGTTGTGAGGGAGCTTGAATCTCAGGAGACCAGCCGGTCGGACTGTCCACGCAAGCCCTGCCGAATAGTCAACTGCGGCGAGTTGCCCTTTGATGGTTGACGTTTCAACCCGATGATTGACTTTTTCAAATCACCCTGGTCACCATTTTAACTGATTTGATAATTAAAGAAAAAGAGTTTTTTAGAAAATCAAGAACATTTGTTCTCCGTGATAAATTATTTTGAATAAACACGTGATAAAGTAGGTTTATTAGGCAATTTCCCGAAGAAATGTGGACTCTGCTACGTTGACCATCCGTTTGACTTGAATCCATCAAGCTACTCAGAACAACATTTTAGTGATGCATTTTTTGTAAAAATAATTCCTAAAGTTTGGAAATAGGTGTCGATTATGATTTTTGAATAGATAATAAGTCATCCGATTTTAATTCAAAACATTATAAATAATGTGGATTTATCGGGCTTGATGACGTGGGCACTGCTCCAGAAAAGGCGGGGACGTTAACAGATGTAGAGAGAATCGGACGCTCTGGCTGCATAGAGAGTCGCCCATGCTCCGCTTTCTCCCCTACAATCTCTCTCCTTCCCACGTTCCCTCTCTCTCTCTCTATCTCGATCTCCATCTGCTTCCTCTCTTTCTCTCTCTTCCGCCTCTCCTTTTCGAACAAGGAAAAAACACCCATTTCTCCCTCATCTCTCTTCACGGATCGTTGCTGTCCAGGAGCAATGGTAAGAGAATCTTTCACAGATCTTGTTGACTTTCATTCCACGATGAAAATATTTTCCTCCATGCAGGCGAACTCGGCGTCGGGAATGGCGGTCAACGACCAGTGCAAGTTGAAGTTTGTTGAGCTGAAGGCGAAGAGGAATCACCGGTTCATTGTGTTCAAGATCGATGAGAAAATCCAGCAGGTTATGGTGGAGAGGGTGGGCCGGCCTGACGAGTCCTACGACGACTTTTGCTCATCTCTTCCCGCCGACGAGTGCCGCTACGCCGTCTACGACTTTGACTTCGTCACCAATGAGAACTGCCACAAGAGCAAGATTTTCTTCGTCGCATGGTTCTTCTTATTCTTCTTCATATTCGTCTCATGGTTCTTCATCCCATGGTTGTTCATATTCGTCGCATGGTTTTTCATCCCATGGTTCTTCATCCCATGGTTCTTCTTATTCGTCGCAAGATTTCTTCGTTGTCTTGTTTTTCTAGCCGTAGGAAATGTTCATTCGATCGTGTTCTTCCTCTATCTCCCCGTTTAGACGACTATCTTCTTCTTCATCGTCATCTTCTTCAATACCATCGCAGTCGTCATCATCATCATCATCATCATCATCATCATCATCATCATCATCATCATCATCATCACCATCACCATCATCATCATCATCATTATCATTATCATCGTCACCAACAGAATCGTCCTAGTGTATCTTATTCTTTTGTCTATAGTCTTTGTTTATCGATCTTTATCCTCCGTGTAACCATTAGAGCCTTCTTCTTTCTCCTCCTGGATCTCCCCATTTAGATAACTATCTTCATATTCATCGTCAATCTTCGTCATTATTATCATCGCCATCATCATCATCATCATTACCATCTTCGAGGTCAACGTCATCAATAGAATTACCGTTGACCCTTATTTTTTCTTGTTCCTCTAGCTATAGCATCATCTTATTCCTCTATCTATAGCGTATGTTCTTTGATTTTGTTCCTCCACAAAACCATTAGACCCTTCTTGTTTCTCCTCCGGGGTCTCCCCGTTTGGATCACCATCTTCGTATTCATCATCATCTTCGTCATTATCATCATTATCATCATCATCATCATCATCAACATAATTACCGCATATCTTCTTCTTCTACCTGTAGGATTTGTTCTTCGATCTTGTGCCTGCGTAAAACCGCTAGAGCCTTCTTCTTTCTCCTCCTCGATATCCCCGTTTAGATGGATATCTTCTTCATCATCGTCGTCCTCATCATCGTAATCTTATTCTTGTGTATATGTGAACAGCATCTTTGATCTTATTCCTCCGCAAAACACAGAGCCATCTCTTTTCTTTTCTCCTAGATCACCCAGCTTTGACGGCTATATTCTTCATCATGACCAGTTTCACCATCATCATCGACGTCATTATCATCATCATCGTCATCTTATCCTTCATCTTTGTGAACAACATCTTTAATCTTAGTCCTCCGTGAAAATATTTGAGCCACGTTTTTTATTCTCCTAGATCTCCCTGTTTAGACGGCTACTTTCTTGATCATGACCGATTTCACCTTCATCATAAGCATCATTGTCATCGTCATCGTCATCGTCGCCATCGCCATCTTATTCTTTTATCGATATAAACTGTATATTTATTGTTCTTCCATAAAAACATAAGAGCTTTTTTTTTTTTCCTCCTCTTAAATATTCCCACTTGATGGCTATATCCCTCCTCATGACCAGTTTCATCATCATCTTCGTCGACCTCATTACGATCATCGTCATTTTGTACTTCAATCTATGTGTTTTTTTTATCTTATTCATCCACAAAACCGGGAGAACCTTCTTCTTTTTCCCTCATTATCTGCCCGTTTAGATAGCCATTTCGTCTTCATCATGACCAGGTTCATTAAATTTACCGTTATCATCCATCATTTTCATCGTCATCGCCACCATCATCACCATCATCATCCATTTTTCCTCGATAAGTCATCAAAGTTTGTCATTATCCTGCATTCCATTAGTTCATCATCGTCGTAGTCGTTGCCAATCTCCCCGTCATCATCAATCGTCATCTTCCTTGATAAATCATCAAAGTTCGTCGTTCTCCTCCTGCATTCATTCGGTTTACAATCAACCTGGCATGGTTCATCATCATCATCGCGAATATCGCCATCACCATCCGTCTTCATGGTCCTTCGTAAATCATCATGATGTTCGTCGTTCTCTTCAGCATTCCATCGGTTCATCATCATCATCCTCGTCCTCATTAGCGCCATCATCGTAACGATCGTCATCGTCATTCTCATCGTCATCATCAAAAGACTGTCGTACTTTTTTTACCATTACATTGCACGAAAAAAAAATTCTCTCCAAAATTTAAAAGATATTTCTCTTCCGCGTAAATTTGTAGGTCGCCGGACAGTTCGAGGGTGAGGAGCAAGATGCTGTACGCGAGCTCAAAGGACAGATTCAAGAGGGAACTAGACGGGATCCAGGTCGAATTACAGGCGACGGATCCCTCGGAAATAAGCCTCGACATCGTCAAAGCTCGCGTCATCTGATCATCCGGATCCTTCTTTTCATCGTGATCGCGTTATATTCTTATCTTTTTCATCTCTTTCTCTTACTCTGGTACTCTTTACCTTCTTCCTTGATCCATCGATATAACGGCGCCCCCAGACTCTCGCTCTCTATCTCTCGCGATCTTCTCTTTCTCTGGAGCGGCATCTGGATGGCTGCCGGAAGATAAGATTCGAATTTGTAGGAAGAACAGCAGGGAGTAAAAGATCCTCCAGAAATTACATTTCAGTCCTTTTTATAAAAAAACCCATAAAACCTCTTGTGTTTGCTCTGGTTAAATAAAATATTCATACCTTTCTTTAAAAATCCATTTACTATCTGAAAAATTATTCATTAAATTTTATTCTAGTAAGTGGATTTAATTTTATTCATTTAATTTCATTAAAAGTTATTGAATTCGGGTCCATTTTGTCGGTTCAAAATATTAATCAGAGAGGAAATTATTCAGTTTAATTAGAAATATGTTTAATAGTATATTCAATAATCTCTCTCTTTCTCCCTATAGAATGATGGTCTCTGATTGGATCATCGTGATCAAATTTGAACGCTGTGATCAATGTAAGTGAGTCCACCGGCAATCATAGAACCTCTGATCCATTCAATCTTCGATCAATGCTCTTTGATCCGTTAGCATCTTGATCGACGATCCGATTGCCTACAGATCATTATTCTCCCTCTCTCTGATTGTCCGAGTGAACGGTAAGCATCAATCAAATCATGATCCAGGTAGGTTGATTGATCAGTTTTTCCGGTCCACGGGTGGACCTCGGTGGTCCTCGGTGATTCTAAACAAATTGAAAATTATATTTTCCAGGTATTCGTCTAATTAAAATAATGTCTATTAGACATTTTCTAATTTAATTAAAATATAAGTTTTATAGATAAAGATTTTCCCAATTCGCGTCTATTTATGTGGGTTGGAAAATTGACAAAAGCCCAATAACACCTCTCTCTCTCTCTCTCTCTCTCTCTCTCTCTCTCTGTCTCTCTCTGTCTCTCTGTCTAGCTCACTTCGCTTCCAAGTTTCGGAGACCGGAATATCGCCGAGGTGAGTTCATTTCCTCGCACTCATTTTGATTTTCCGGTGATTGAGAGGGACGGAGGGGGGGAGGGGTGTGGTGTGCATTTAAAGCGTCGTAAACATGGATTTGACCATATGGGCAAGAGATTTCTAGGGAATGCTCATCGGATGCTGGACTTTATTTCTGATTAGAAGCAGTGTTATCTAACGGAACTACCATGAAAAATCACTTTCGTTCTTCTTTACGAATTAATGTCTTTTTTAACACTACCACGACAGCGATACAACTTGTAATGCTGCATATTAGCCTTCGAAATCATGTTTTTGAGTTATGTAAATTTAATTTAATTAATTTCAGGCATAAACCTTTAAAGTTAATTTTTTCTTGGTTGAGTAATTGAAGTTGAATTTTCTTAAAACAGAGAGAGTTGAAGTCTTATGTCCCGAATCTAAATTCTTACCTTCTGTCTATCCGTAGCCTATAATACTCAATTTCTCGTCATATATCCCGAGTCTTCTGCCTTTATTTTGAATATTTTCTTCTATTTAATCATTGGATCAAAATGTTCAGTTTTTTAAGACTCCGGGTTCGTCAATGGAGGTCAAGAACTCGATTGTTAAATTTAAAGCCTACCTCTATATTGATCCAATTAGTTATGCTGCATAGCAGCCTTCAAATTTAAGTTCTTTCAAGTAAATTACATTAAATTAAATTAAATGCAGACCTTAGATTAAAATTTTCCTAGTTGAGAAGGGAAGTCTTATATCCCGAGTCTACCTAAATTCTTACCTTCTGTCTATCCATCGCCTATAATATACAATTTCTCGTCCGTTTCCTCTCCTGCCTTTATTTTGAATATTATTCTTTATTTAACTATTGTTTCAAAATGTGCAGTTTTTTTAAGACTCCAGGTTCGTCAATGGAAGTCAAAAACTCCATTGTTGGCATTCCAGTTCAAGATCCCCCTGATGAAATCTTTTCTGCGACTGACCTTACATGGACCAAATTTGGGTCTAGTGAGCACCATGTTGACGATGTTGCCCTTATACCTTTCTCTCGCGTGGATGATTTCATCGCAGGGGAATCGTCCAGTGTAGAGTGCCCGACTCAATTTCACATTGAAAGAGGGAGGAAAAGACCAAGGGGCAGCTTAAAGGTGTCGAAGAGTGACGATTACTTGATTTACAGGCTGTGAGTTATCACAAACTATACTCTCTCTTTATTCCTTCTTCTGGCGCATAACTCCTGCAAGTAAGAAGACTGGCATAACTCAGTTTCTTCTTCCTCTTCTTCTGCTAAAATATTACGAGCACTCTCGTCTTCATGATTTCTTGGGTTTTTCATCAATTTAGATATATTTATTCCACCTTTTCCTTCCCTACTCTTAGTTCTGCATTTGCAGTGGCTAAAAATGGATTTCCTAAGATTATAGGTGCATGGCTTAAGTTCTTTATAACTTTCATATCCATGAAAATAAATTTTTCAATGAAAAAAATCTTTTTATGCCTAATATCTTTTGATTCAGCTACTGGTGTTCGTTTGGGCCTGAGAATTATGGAGAAGGGGGGACCATCTTGCCCAGCAGGAGATACAGACTGAACACGCGAAATCGAGCAGCTCGGCCACAATCTATGAGAGGATGCACTTGCCACTTTGCTGTTAAGCGCTTATATGCACGACCTGCAGTGGCCATGATAATTTACCATGAAAGGCGGCATGTGAACAAATCGGGCTTCATTTGCCACGGGCCACTTGATAAAGATGCCATCGGGCCGGGTGCAAAGAAGATACCGTATGTGGGTAATGAGCTCCAGCAGCAAACTATGGCCTTGATTTATCTCGGTATTCCTGCAGAGAACGTGCTTCAGACCCACATCGAAGGGGTCCAGCGGTATTGTAGTTCAGATGTCAGTGTCAATGCGACGCAATATGTCCAGAAGCTTGAGATGATAATTAAAAGGTCAACCCATGAGCTTGACCTGGATGATCAAGCCAGCATTCGATTGTGGGTGGAGAAGAACAAGAAGGCCGTCTTTTTCTACCAGGATTCATCGGATACTGATCCTTTCATTCTAGGAATCCAGACTGAGTGGCAGTTGCAGCAAATGATTCGTTTTGGACATCAAAGCCTGTTGGCATCTAACTCGTCTTTCGGAATAAGCAAGCTGAAGGTACATATGTTCTCATGACAAATTGTCTGGCTATAATTTTCTGGAATTTTTAGGCTGCATTTTGATTTCTATCTATGGAAATCTAGAGCCATAATTCTTTGAGAAACGTAAGATTGGTCTAAGCAAGTCAGAATGACTACCCAGAAGAAACTAGAAGGTTATTTGAGTGCCTCAATCTCTTGTCGTTTTACAATATCTCAGGATTTCCATGTTTGTGAATTCTAGGTCCATTTTACAAATTAATCTTTGCTAAATGCTGGCTTTGCCATGCTTAGAGGAGGGAAGTTTGGATTGGTGGATTGCTGGATAAACCAGATCCATGGTCTCGGTCTTCAGAAATGCCCTGTTGATGGGATCAACAAGGCCAATTTCTTCATAGATTTAACATTTATGTTGTAGATTGAACACATCTGATGGCTAAGATTAGCTGTAGATTGAACATTTATGTTGATCAGATTGACGGATCACCTGATCATCAGTCAATATTACAAGTAAAGCCAGTGAATTTGATCGTCACCCATGAATTGATGCTGATCAAACAGAGCTCGATGTGGATCGAATCGTTGGTTCAATCTGAATTGCCCATCTCTAGCCATGCCATGGGTTGCCAATGTTGCCTTCTAAAGATGAGGATCATAACATCAAGCGAATTGCAATCTTTAGCAAAGTTTGAGATTAATCTAAGGGGCATGAGACATGATTTTTAAAATTACTTGTCTGCAGTATCCACTTTATACTCTGCTTGCATTCGATTCAAGACAGCACACCCTCCCAGTTGCGTGGATCATTACACGGTCAATGGCAAAATCAGATGTATCCAAATGGATGAAAGTGCTCGCTGATCGTATTCATTCTGCTGATCCGGGTTGGAAGATCAGTGGCTTCATAATTGATGATGCAGCTCTTGAGGTTGACCCTATCAGGTGAGTTGACTTTGTAATCTTCCTCCTTTATTCATGAGTAGAGTAAGAAATTTTGTTTGAATGTCTTCAGGGATATCTTCGGCTGTCCTATTCTTTTCGGGTTGTGGCGTATTCGGCGATCATGGCAGAGGAATGTTGCAAAGAGGTGCAACAATCTTGAAGTTCGAAGGGAGATGTTCAAACGGCTTGGAAAGATTCTGAGCTGCATCGGGAGCAAAGAAGATCATGTTGATGCCGTGGGAAACTTTCTCCAGGATTTTGTAGATCAAACAGCGTTTATACAATATTTCAAGGAGAATTGGGTGCCAAAACTTGGTGAGATCCCAACCACTCCATCTCTCTCTCATGTCATCCAATGACAATCAATGTCATATTGATCTAATGAATTAAATCCCTAATATCAGAGATGTGGTTCGCCTCGATGAAAGATTTCCCTCTTGCAAGCCATGAAGCAGGTGGAGCAGTGGAAGCCTACCATTTAAAGCTAAAGTCAAAGCTTTACGACAATGACTCCCAGTTTGGATCCCTTCAGAGGGTTGACTTCCTTGTTCACAAGTTGACCACAGAGATCCACTCGGCCCATTGGCTCGACCGTTATGCTGATGAGAGTGGCTCCTTCGACTCAGTCAAAGAGGAGTACATCTCCTCCACGTCATGGTACCGGGCCCACCAGATTCCAGACAATTCCGTCAAATTCTTCAACCAAAAAGGAGAAATTTATGCAAAGGTCAAGAGTCAAAAGAATCTGACCAAAGAACACACAGTCTGGAATCCAGGATCAGAGTTTGCTTTCTGCGATTGTTCGTGGGCCATGAAGGGAAACCTCTGCAAGCACTCCATCAAGGCTAATTTGTTGCTTTTCGAGGGAAGGGAAGAGGAAAAAGATAAGTTTTCTTCAACGTCGGCTCAGTCATTTAAGAAGATATTGGAGGAGTTGTGGAGGCAGCCCATGGAGGACTCAGTGGGCCTGGACCTGGCGACAGCATGGGCTGGGCAGGTTTTGGACCAGGTTCGAGTTTTAGTGGAGCTCTGCAACTCAGGGAGCATAGTTAGTGTGGTTGATAATCTCCCGCTGAAGTGGGTTACTAAGAAAGGAAGGACTTTCACGGGGAAGCCTCCTCTCCAGAATGTTTTGGCTCTCCCCCCCGCCAAGGAGATCAAAAGTCAGAGTAACCCCCCCAAGAGAAACCGGAAGAGGAAGAGAATCTCTAGGCTGTGGGGTTGAAAGCTGTTTCTATCTCTTCTGCGTCTTTTTTGTTTACATTTCAAGTCTGACGCGAGCTTGTATACTCTCTCTCTCTCTCTCTCTTGCAATATTTATGTAGGTCAAATGGGGATTTCCTTGATAGGTTCTATCAGAATGTAACCTTGAATGTAGAAATAGATAAGATGGAATGAGATGTGAAGGGTGAAATAGGCGAGACAAGGTGAATTATCAGCAGAGAAGGGGGAGGGCGAGCATGGCCAAGCTTCATGGCATGGGAGGAGAATCACCCAAGAGGGACTGCACAGGGAGAGAGAGACATAGCTCCATCACCATACTCATGAATAATCTTGAGTATGATTATGGTATTAAATTTCACGGATGGCATTCAAACTTTCCTCTTAATTTTCAGATTTTATAATATGTATCTTTAAATGTTAAATGGGTTTTTCTTTAAAATTGCAACTTTCTCAGGGTTTTTCTTTCAAATACCTCTGATTTCATGATGCTTACAAATTCCAAGGGTTTAGCTTCAGAATACATGGAAGAACGTGCGAAGATCTCCCTGACAGTTTTAGATGAAGGAACCATGATCTGATCAGATTGGCCTGATCATGTGCGAGCATTGGCTGATTCATTCTATCAAAATGGATCATGATCGGATCAATGGTTACCAATCGCTTAGAAGATCAAAAGAGAGACTTTATGAAAGAAATGATCTGATCAGCGATCCGATCATCAATCAAGCCCGCTACTGACCATAGGACCCCTGATCAATCCAATTCGATCACGGCGAGCTGATCAGTGATTGCTATTCCCTGCCCACCACCACCACGATCAAGAACAGCTGATTTGTGAGATAGAGCTGAGTTATAACATAGATAAGTGAAAATGCAACACTGAAATGTGGTGCGACAAAAGAACAGGACACTGAAGAGTTGACTTATTTGTAAAAGTCAAAGTCGGTGTCAGGCTTCTTAACATTCGTGCGGTAGCCCTTGTCGAAGTCCTTGGGCAGGATCACATACCTGTTCTTCCTCACCGCATGCATCCCAGCCTCCTGGCATATGGCGGCGATCTGCATCACCATGAGAGAGAGACATCATCATAACCATCATGGTGCTCATCATCACTGTCGTCATCATTATCAATGTCGTGACTTACATCGGCAGCGCTGATTTTGTCGGGGCGGGAGACGTAGTCTTCCAGGTCCACCTCGTCGCTCAGATTCATCTTGGCAGTGCACACCTTCACAACAGCCATTAAAATGAGAATTATGATCATTATTGATCCATCAAGAACTAGATCAGTTATCTGACACTCGACAGGTTGCACGCCGATTTATAAAAGATGGAAATTGATAGGAAACCACAGAATAGAATGTTGAGCCATAGCTCCATTAATCTCACACCCTGGTCTACACCTACATCTCCCTCCCTCCTTCCCTCTCTTGTTGCTGCTCAGAATCAAACGATGATATTGACAGCCGTTGGTTAAGTAGAAAATCAACGGCTGTCAATTTGTGGCCCATCAATTTTGCTCAATTGTAGTCAGCCATCCCTAACGAGAGCCTACCTGATCTTTGAAAGGATAAAAATAGCATCATGAGTGCTCATTACCTGAAAAACAAGTCTCTTCTGACGCCTGTCTGGCAGAGGGAACTCGATCTTCCTGTCCAGTCTTCCTGGCCGCAGAAGAGCTGGATCAAGAGTGTCTGCACGGTTGGTTGCCATGATAACTTTCACGTTTACTGTCTGATCAAATCCATCCATCTAAACAGACCATCAAAGTAAAAGATAGATGGTCAATACCAGAGATAATCAAGATACAAAAAAAAAAAACAACAAAATTGATTATTATGCTCTCTCTTGTCTTCTAATTTACCTGATTCAATAATTCCATCAGAATTCGTTGCACTTCGCGATCAGCTCCTGTTTGGGCATCAAACCGCGCAGTGGCAATGGCATCAACTTCATCAATGAATATGATTGCCGGAGCATTCTCTTTTGCCAGACGGAAAACATCTCGAACCATTCTTGGACCCTGGAAACAGATTTGACTGTGTCAAAAGAATATGTCGCCCAAGAGCAAATCTTAAATCAAATCACGAAGTACAGCAAAAGCAAGCGAGGAAGAACTGAGCACTCTACAAAATGGGATATGCAAAAACAAGAAGAGAGGGTTAAAAATCCCAAATTAATCTACAAAAGATATTAAAATTCACTTTCCATGACGAAGAAGAGAGGAGGAATGAAAACGTCCCAAAACACAATATTTCTTCGGAAAATTACCTCTTAGAAAGTAAAAAATTGTGAATGGAAGGAAAAATGTAACAATTTTTAAAAAAGGACTAATACCTCGCCTAAATACTTCTGAACGAATTCAGAACCAACCACCCGAATAAAGGCTGCAGTAGTATGGTGCGCCACAGCCTTTGCAAGCATGGTTTTACCAGTGCCCGGAGGCCCATATAGTAAGACACCTCTCGGAGGATCAATACCAATCTGTTTGTACAGATCGTGATGAGTCAACGGCAACTCCACTGCTTCGCGGATCTCCTGCTTCTGGATATCACAACCTCCAATATCCTGAAAGAAAGCCCCCAAAATAGTCATGTTTCGGTATCATTTGATTAATGAGATCACTGATAGATGTGAGATAAAACAAACTCTCAAAAACTTCCCATTTTAAGCACCAATGGGTTACAAAAGGTGGTTAACTATAACGTCAAACAAAAAAACCCAAAAAACAAAAGAACCACTTCAACATGGTTAAGGTGATCAATAGTGAAGGCGAGATGAAAGAAACTCCCCAAAATAAAACCAGGTTTAAGCACCATTCTGTTTAGATGATCAATTGTAGATGCAAGATGAAAGAATCTCACCAAAAAATATGTCCAAGCACCAGGCATTTAAGGCAATCACTGGTAAATACTAGAATCCCCTAATGATCAATTATACAGCATCAATCAGTTAAGGTGATCAAATAGAAAAGCCGAGATGAAAGGACCTTCCAATGATGACCATATTCAAGCAAAATTCAGTTAAGGTGATCAATAGTAGAGGCGAGATGAAAGAATCCCCAAAAAAATAATCATCTTTAAGCACCATCTCGTTAAGCTGATTAATAATAAAGTGCAATCCCCCAAAATTGTTTTAGCACTGTTTAGTGAAAATCCCCCATTAATTAACAATCTTCCTGCACCATTCGGTTTAGATGACCAATTGTAAGTGTAAATCTTCACGCACTATTCAAATAAGCTGATCAATCTTAAGTGCCCTAATTCTGTTAAGTCTAAAAAAACCTATCAGTTAGATCCACGTATGAGAAAAAAAATCCCAATGTAACCATCTCCAGGCACAATTTAATTAAGGCAACCAATCAAAAAAGCTGGACAAGAGAATCCGCGAAATTAATAAACAATTTGATTAAGGCGATCAATCCAAAAATTTAGAAGAAAGATTTCCCAAAAGTAATAATCATCCTCGAGCACAATTCAATTAATGAATGAGGAAGTACAGCTCCTTTTTCATTCTTCTTCTAATAAAGTGGTATTATTCTTACCCCTTTTTTTTCGAGAAACAACTTTCCGTGAAATCCAATATTAAATTTTTTTCTTGAAATTCGAAATCCAGTATTAAATGAATAAAGCATTCCATGAGAAGAATCAAAATCCCGACGTTTTCCTATAACTTGAATCACGATGGCATATATAATTATGCCAAATTGAGATAATATTTCGATTTGGAGAAATATGTCCCTACACTAGCTATCTTCAGGCGCAATTCAATCAAGGAGGTCAATTATAAAAACTAGACGAAAGATTCCCCGAAAATAATACCCATCTTCAAGCACAATTCAACCGAGGCTATCATTAAAAAAAAATCAATCCTTCGTCCTCTTCCCCGACTCACAGTATAGGTCACATCAGGCTTCTCGGACTGGCTCAGCAGAGAAATCGATGAATCCGCCTCCGGCGGCAGAACATCTACTAGCGCGTTCGAGTGCCGGTGAAGCGCCACTGACGCCGAGGGTTTCAAGAGCTCTCTATTGATCGTGCTCAAAATTCTCACATAGTAATTTGATCCCGTCGTCGATCCGACAATTCCGTTGTTCCGGTCGACCATCTCCATGAACTGTCCGATCACTAGAGGCACACTCTGTATCCGCTTCACCTCCTCCTGAGCGCGGAGCAACTCACGCTTCAGATTCTTCTGCTCGTCCTTTATGTACTCCTCCTGGATCTCAATGAATTCGAGTTCCCGCTGGAGAGATTTGAGGCGGCCATAGAGGTCCTCTTCCTCGCCGGCGGTGGAGTCGGATCTGGGGGATGCGAGAGATTTTGGATCAAGCACCATCGCGGCAGCCATCAGTTTCTCTCGAACTCTCGCTTTGCGAGGAAAGACTGTTCCTCTACTGCAACCTTACTGCGCAAGTCAAGAATTAGGGCTTTCTTTCGACCGCCACATTCGAGCCGGTCGTGGGCCAACAAGGACTACGGCCCAACTGGGGTTGTCACTCGGAGGTGTTAAGAAAGCCCGTTAGTGAGCGAAGTCTACGTGCCAACCTCTCGATGGTGCGGATGCGTTTTCAAAGGGCCCAATTTCGCGTCCGGTTTCTCGGTAAATTTTTAGTCCCACACTGAAAATATTGTGAACGCTGAATCAGAGAGGGATATAAATAGATGCCGTTGTCCATCGATCTACTCACTTACCTGGACGGGGTCTATGAGTGATCAAGAAGGCTCATGGCCTAGGCGTGCGGCCTCCATTGCACAGCGGAGGGGCGCCCGCTTACCATCTCCCCAAGTGGGAGAGTGGACGTCATAATTTGTGCCAGCGGGGGCCTGCGTTCGCGCGGCCTCCACCAAAACAATTGAAATTTTCCATTTACATAGTCAGAAGGTCTGTGAGGGATATCCAGAAAGGTCAAATCAACAAGATCTTGAAGAATCAGTGGACAGATGGATTGCTGCGATCTCGAGTCAAGAACAGATCGCAGAAGATTGAACGTGCGGTCGTCATTGCCCATCCTATCTTTCGAGCCAACCTTTTCTAGGATATAATCACAACATTTTTACAAATAATAAGCATATATTTTCTTTATCTTTCATCTAAAAATGTAAATTTTTAAGGATAATTAACTATGTAAATGATAGGGAACGGGCCGCGCCATTCTGTGTTTCTGGCGAGGCCCATTAGGGACCTCGAAACTAGTGTTAGGAGGCCCATAAGGCCCAACAGTGATAAACCTCGTACGCCGCTATAAATATGGCAATATGTGAAAAATCTACTCCGATTTGGACTGCTGACTGGCTCTGCGCTGCGGCGAACCCAAATATCCGAAGCAACTGGGATTGCGTTGAAGTCCGCCGCGACGGCGGCGTTCACGCCCTCCCCTCCCATGTGCTTCACCTGCTCCCCCTCTCCGCCGCATCAATTAAATATCCCCGGCTCAGGAGAACCGCCGCCCATAATCGGAACATCAGTGGCCTGTGTTCATACAGAACACGTTCACGTGGCGACTTCTCATTGGGACAATGTCGCCTTATCCTTTCCAACCATATTCCGTGACTTCTGGCCCCATCCAAGGACATATTTCATTAAGATTTTAATCATTTCCTATTTCTTATCGAATATAAAATTCTCATTTTTAAGTAAAAAATAAAGGAATAAATTCTGTTTCCCGTCGCCAGGTTGTATTCTGAAAAAGTCAAACCAGAAGATTTTGAAAAATCAAAGAAGCCAAATCGACAGGATCTTCAATAATTATTTGACAGAGATATTTCTTGGATTTAAAATCAAGAACCGGTCAAATATGACAGAACACGCATGATTACTACTCATCCACGCATCCTATTTTTGATTTCTAGTCTCAACCACTCGAACACAAATTCACACGCATTTACTTTTCCCTCCTGAACGCATAATTTCAATCAGATCTGTTTGATCGACCTTGACGGTGATCGATCGGTTGCCCTCATTCGAGATCGATGGAATATCCATTGATAATTTCGACTTCATCGATAATTTCATCAATAATTTTGACCCAGATAAAAATTCCCTCTCCCCGCTGGTTTCCTCCGCTGCCGAGGGACTCTCTCCACCCGTCCGCAGCAGCAGCTCTCCTCTCTTCCTCCTTCCTTGCTAGCCGCAGCAGGAGCCCCCATCCTTTTTTCTCAGGTCTGATTCGGGCAGTGGCGCTGTGGCAGACATCCTCAATGGCCGCAGCAGCGCGGGCCACAGAGAGTTATTCTCCATTTCTCAATCGATAATCCCTTGATCTCGATTGGCAGAATTCCTATTGTACTATCGTTACGATCGGAAATGTCGAAATCACTGTTATTGAAATGTCGAAAGCACTGCCATTGCAGAAATCAGAAATACATTTCTATTTGGGGGCGAATTTGGCTTTAATCTTCTTCACGTCGTTGGTGCTGACCTGGAAGGCGGTGGATAGAATATTATCCGGCACCGGCGGAGTCGCGCCGAAGAGCGTCGCCGCGATAGTCTGAGTCCCCGGGAGTTGACTATTAAAGGCGGCGATGACCGCGGCGGGAACCCGGCCGTTATTCTTCTGGAAATGCACGAGACCGCGAGGAAAGGCGAAAACCTCCCCCGGTTTAATTGTCTTCGAAATCAGAACGTTGGCGGTCGTGATGAAGCCGACTTCGAGTTCGCCGTAGAGCACGAAGACGAGCTCCGTCGCACGAGGGTGCACGTGCGGGGGGTTGAGTCCGCCGGGAGCGTAGTCGATGCGGCTGATGGAGACGCCGAGGGTGTTGAGTCCCGGGACGCGCAGCACGTTGGCGGAAGTGACGAGGGAGCCTTGAGTGTTGTTGGTGTTTCCCGCCTTGGCCAGGATCTCGGAGGAGAAGTCGCTCGCGTTGAACTGGGCCTTGCAGGGGAACCCGTTGACTTTAACGGCTGGAAGAGAAAAGCCAACATCAGGGGTTACGACTTCGGGGCAAGGGTTCGGCAAATTAGGCATCTTGAGTTTAGGGTTTCTTGAGGGGGTTGAGTTTAGAGCTTAGAGTTTACTCGAGTTGAGATCGGCGACGCAGACGTCCTGGAGCATGTCGGGGTCGTTGGCGGAGACGTTGATCAGGAGCGCGAAGGCGACGATGGCGGCGAGCAGAGGACCGGGAGTTTCCATGGCTTCGAGCGTTCAAGATAGCAGGAAAGAGAGAAAAGGTCAAGCTAGAGAGAGGGAGATAGATCTGTGAAGGGAGTAGTTGGCGGGGTATTTATTGGCGGCAGGTGTCACGTCGAGTCGGCGGGTAAGTTCGATGGCATCGATTGGGTGGGAGGTATCTGTCAGGTAAACCCTGCGCTTCGTAAATAGCAATTCCAGACCAGAACTCTCGCGCGCCAGAGAAGAGGATTCCGGAGCAGATGAACTTCCAGGCTTTTCCTTAGGGTTTGGTCTCCTTATGATTCGGGTAGGCCCAGTCTGCGTGTTTAAGATCGTCCAGCCCGTCCGATCTTGACCCGATGGCACGTGTTTAATATCTGTGTCCTACTTAGTTGACGATCTTGATTAATCTTATCTCGATCAATCGATTGGGTTGGATCATTGATCGGATTGAGAGATGCCAATCGCTCTAATTTGATCAAAAACCGAGGACTCTTGATCACATCCTTGATCTGATCAAGGACCACATGGAGACCATTAGATAGTGTGATCGAGAAGTGATCGTCTATCAGATCGTTGTTTCTGATTGGCCATTAATATCCATTACTCGTTAAAGTTTTTTTTTATAACAAAAAACCTTGATCAGATCGACAATCAATTGAGAGTTGAAATGAGAGGTCGGCGATCAATTTCTCATTTGATCATCGCTGCAATTGACATCTGGGTCTCGATCGCTGATTGATAGTAATGTTTTGTGTGTTGCTAGTCAAATAAAGTCAAGATAACTGATCATGATCTTTCCTAATCGCCATAATTAGGTGAAGGAATCGGATCGAAATCCATATAGATGGTATTGCTTGATAGATTTATAAAGTAGAATAAATATGTCGAAACCTTCTTTGTGTTAAGTACATGACATATACACGATGTATGTCCATGAAAGGCGTAAGTTTTGGATTTGAGTATAATTATAATATATGATATGTGGAAAAAAAGGGGAAACCCTAAAAGAACGATGATAGAAAAGGAGAATACATGCTTCTATAAATAATGAAGAGAAGTGACGGAATGAATTGATGCGGTCGTTAATTGCACACTGATTCATGTCAAAATAAAGTCCAAACTTACCAATTTAATGAAAATAACTCGAATTAATGGGGTATAATGTTAAATATGTGTCGAATCCACGGAAATTAGGGAAATTTTTTATAATCTCTTCGAATTTGATCAAATCGGACGATGAATCGATGATAGAAATTGGGGAAAATGATATTTTATGAAAGAGAACTTCAAGACAAATCCACGGGAATAAAAAATCATCAAATTTGACTTTGATTTCTCAGAGAAATTGAAGATCGAAGAGAGGAGTATTTTCCGAAAATCGAAATCACGAAATAACAAAAAATAAACACAAATTAACTTAAAATTACTAATCTAAATAAAAATTAAATGATAAGAGACGATAGATTAGGATAAAACACGATCCCTAACCCACAATTGTAATCGAATTGATCCAATTAATCGCCGGAATTAAGGCTTTTCATCAAAAAAATCTAAAAATCACGATCGTGGAGTTCATAGCATCGATTTCTTCCTCGTCGTTCATCCACATCTTGATCGTAAGCACTTTGTGAACACGGAAATGAGTCTATAAGAGATTAGGATTAAGAGATTCAAGATATTTGGTGTCTAAACAGTTCAATTTGATTGAATTGCTCTCGAATCCTTTACAAATACGAATAACATCTCAATTTATATGAGATTTGGGCGTAACCGTCCGATGAAACGCATCAACAGCTCTGATGAAATGCATGATTGCGAATCATTACCGTTAAGTCGTGGCCGTTGGATCACGATCGAACACTCGAGATGAAGCCACGTCGCTGCACGTTATAAAACGCTTCGAAACGCCTGCCGTTGGATCGCGATCAAACGCATCAGATGCGTTTATAGTAAATTTAATCTCGATCGTTATAACTCATTGCGATCAACGGTCGAGATTATGTCGCATCCGGTGTACTTGATCTTGCCACGTACCCCTCTTCACTTAAGTGAAGATCGACGACTAAGATTGCACGCGCGATCGAACGTCCCACACACTGCCACGTCGCCTCCTCATCGCGATCGTTGATCGCGATCTGATCGAATGGCTCTGATTGTGCCACATCACCTGCGCGCTTTAAATAATATGAAAAATTGATTTTAAATTAGAAAAACGATTTTTAATTCTGAAAAATCCTTAAAAAAATAGAAAAATCAGAAAATTTTTTTGGAAAAATCCCTAAAAATAGAAAATTCATAACTTTAAAAATATAACTCTAAATTAATCTAAATTTATTTTATTTGATCGGAAATTTAATTATCTATCATTCTAAAAAGTCAAATTTAAGAAATAACAAGAGATTTAATTTATATTTCAGAAATACATTCATTTCTTTAAGATTTTAACTTTAGAAAATTAAATGAATGTTTATAAAAATGATTTCTCTCATTATTTAACTTTAAAAACTACTTATAATCTCAATTAAAGATGGGTCATAAAATTATTTATCTTTAATTCATAATAATTAACCCTAAATTAAAGTATTTTGAGACTATAATGACTTCTTTGTAGAATGATATATAAATACTCATAAATATGATAACATGCATAGGAATGAAATCTTTTATACCTTAATATGCATTAATAATCATGTATTATCATGTTTAATTAGCATGTTATCAAGAAGTGAAACAAAGATATGACCCATATGAGACTAAGTCCCCCGTACGAGCCAACCCTACGGGGTCGTACACTAATTGACCTTATTGGGCGTTGTAACACATGCCCCTTCAAGTTTGAGTGTAGATATGTTTGGATTTCCATAAAGAGTATTGAATTGTAGGAGGTTGAGGAGACGACCAAGATAAATTTTCGAGAAGACATGTTTTCAAGACACTCCCCCTCTTTGAGGAGAACAAGTGAGCAGCAAGGAGATGAACTATCAACACAACTAGGTGACACTCCCCCTCTCTAAGGATACCAACTAGGCATTGAGGATATTGGCTAAAATTCAGCAACAATGCTAGTAGGGCATGAGTCAGGCATGCCTACAACATAGATAAGGCATTCAGAGGATATATGGGGGAAAGTAGGAGATAGGGTTGCTTGATGGCGGTAGGCTCACTCGATGGCGACATGATTGCTTAGTGGCAATAGAGTAAGACCATCTGGTGGCAACAATGTTGGGATTTGAGGGTCGATAAGCCCTAAAAATTTGATCAAAACATTGAACGATGAGAAAAGGCATTGAATTAAACATTCAAAATAGTTAGGCTTCAAGAATTGATGATCCTATCATCTAATATCCATAATTATAAGTTTAATTAAAAAACTTCTTGAAGCTATTCAAGCATCTAGCCTATAGTAGTATCCTTACAATCCTAGACAATGGAATTTCCTCTACAACACTCTTTACCAAGAGAGAAAAGAAGAGAGAGGAGAGTTTCCAATGCTTGATGGCAGTAGGCACCCACCCTTAGGGTTAGCTGTTCTCCCCTATTGGGCATCAACTTAACTTGTCAATTAGGTTAAGTCAATCCTTAATTAATTAAACTATATATGAATATAGTTAATTAAAAAGGTTGACCAATAAACTTTATTGAGTTTATGGAGTTGTTAACGAGTGAGATATATAGAAATAGAGGATGACACACATAATGTCAATGAATATACCCTTCCATATTAATAACTTTTCATAGAATTTCTTAATATATATATATATATATATCCAACATTCATTGACCTTATATGTATGACCCTCTATAAACATTCATTTCTATCTATCTCACTAGTTAATAAATCTACAGACTCCATAAAATTTATTTGTCAACCTTTTTCAGCTAACTTTATCAATATATATATATATATTAATGAATTAATGATTAATTTAGCCTAATATAAAAGTTGAGTTGACAGCCTATTGGGTGCCAAACCATACCACGTTCTCTATAAGATATAGAGTGTACACAAACTCTTGTATGAAATATTATCATCATTGGTTGCCGTGTACATAAAATCCTTCATTCGTGTGAGAGTCATGAATGACCAAGGGAGGATCAACTATTAAACCTTAATAGATCATTTTTCTCAGTACTTATGCATGTAAGAAATCATTGAGGACTCCTTGATATTTCTACTACCTTGACCAAAGATTTAATTATAACAAATTCGTGTCATATCCTATCTTGGCCACTCAATCATCTCTAATGACTTCATGTCGTATCTAATCTATGATGTTTTAGAGATCTCATGTCTAGAGATCCGTAATTCATAGTCAAAATAAGATCTTCCATTCACAAGATGTCTTTTATGTCTCAAGTATAAGGACCACATACACAAATATGATACGAATCAGTTTAATTGATAGTTAGGTATAAAACTATTTAGAGATTTATACGGAACAAGCCAATGAACTCTTTAAAAAAAACCCACTATCTATCTTAGATGTCTCCACACCGATAGCTATTGGATAAATTATACTTATCATATAAGTTAAATCAGATAGTGTTATTCTTTTCTAGATATGTTGATATCTTTCTCAAATATCCAATTAACATGAATATTTAGATTATATATTTAAAGGCTAGTGATCTTATCGTAATTTACTTAGTCATTGCATGTGCCCATCGACTTCATTATAAATATTTTATAAGAATAATAATGAATGAAATTTCATTTCAATGAATATCAATGAGATATGGATGTTTCATTGGCTTACATGCCACATAATATAGATCACCCATGTGATCCTTCAAGATCTTAACAACTTCGATTATATTCTCCAATGGGGTTCACATAGGCCTTAATGGGCCTCAAGAAGCGGGCTTGTGGGTTCCACTGGATGCCCCTTATTCAAAAGAACTCACCTTCGAGATATTTATATTTTCCTCTAAGTACTCATAGATATAACTATCATTGGAAGTGTTAGAGATACTATTCTCTAGAAGTTCGACAACATGGGAATTGTTGTCGATCTTCTTGAGAATCTTGGGAGGGGCCATACTTCTTCGGCTACAACTTCTTGTCTGTTCTAGTATGGAACCTACAGAAAAACACAATCATCAAGTTCCCAACCTGAAATATCTTTTTGCATCTTTTCCTCCTTGCTAGTAGCTAATACCTCTCATAACTTGCAAAGGTGACATTATGAAAATCTTTGTGCATTGACTTAGTATGACTTTCCATGTTGCTCACTACTAGGCTCCTTCCATGGTGGTTAGGCATTGTGACAAGTTCAGCAAATTCCTAGGATGAAAGAGATGAATAATGAAAATGGTGACTCTTAGGATATATGCAAACTTATATGCAAATTATATGCAAACTTAGCTTGCACAAGCATAAGATTCGATTGTTTCAACTTATTTCTTGAAAGATTGCAATCCAAATTTCATAATGTTTTGTTGACTACCTATGTTTTCATAATGTTTTATTGAATCTTCATCAAAGGGCCATTTTTTTAAAAAAATCTATCACCTTTTATTGCATCCAAGAATTTAAAGAAGTTGCATCAATGATCCCCTGATTGTGGCATTCATATATAATTGCCATTTCATCAAGATATATATTATTTTTATATGGCCTATTCCTCGGTCTCTAAAAAATTTATTGAATTTTCAAGAATTAAATAGAAAGTAAGAGATAATATTTAGATATAGTTAACTATTTCCATTGCCTTTTGATTCATTTTAAAAATATCTTGAAACCCCACCACCTTCAACAGCCAGACAGACCCAACGATCAGCATAAAAAGGATGGCTGATGACTAAGGATAAATGAGGATGGCCTCTCTATCAGACAGACATCCAAGATTACTAAGGATGGGTGATGATGATCAATCAACTCAGAGTTGACAATGCCATCTCGATTTTATCCAGTTTGCCATCTACATCATCAATGTATAGATTGGCAACAGGGGGGGCGAGAGGAGAGAGAGAGAGAGAGAGAGAGAGAGAGAGAGAGAGGAGAGAGAGAGAGAGAGAGAGGAGAGAGAGAGAGAGAGAGGACTGGATGATCATATGAAGACCAATATTTTAATGGATGGGGACTGGGTCGTCTGAGATGTCCCTTGAGTGTTAGAACATCTATCTTCCAAATAGCACTCTAACTAGCCATTTATGTGCACTTTTTGGGCGGCATTTTCTTTCCATGTACAAGGATGTTGAAGATGGCACGGGATGACAGACTCTAAATTTTCTTTTTCATAAAACCCATCAATCATTCATAAAACCCAGGAGAAGATCTACTCACATTATCTGCGCATGGCACGGTTACGCTCCCGTTTCCTAAAGCGCTCCAGCATGATCACATCAGTGGCAGCCTGCCGTCGTGGCACCCCCTCCCCGCCATCGCCACCATCTGAGCCTCCCTTAAACCGCTCGTTCTTGTACAGCTCTGGATGATCTGCATTAAAAGCAACCCCGCACACTCTAGGTAAGATCTTACTTAGCACAGTAACTAAATCTCCAATGACAAAAAAAACTTTGGCCCAAAGACCTAGTCCTACCTCTTCTGAGCTTCTCGGCGTAATCCTGACCACGCTGGAAGTAATCGGCGCTGTAACTTGAGGGAATGTGCAGCTCAGATTTGGCCCTGCTCGCCATTAGCCTCCTCTCCTGGAGGAGCTTCTTCGCCGCCTCTGTCTCTTCGATATTCTTCAGCTTATACCTGGCCAGAAGTAAAGAGGATGAAGTGAACACATCTTCAATTAGAGACGTTTCTCCTATGACGGGTTATGATGGAGAAAGAGCTCACTCGATCGGGAGCTGAACTTCCGCGATTCCTGTTGTCCACTGTGTAGAACTCTCCTCTGGATTTTTTCTTTTCAACTAAAATAAAAAAGGAAATTTCACAAATAAGTACATGATAGACCAAATTTTTGTCAATGGAGTAATAACTAATGTGTAAATTTGAACATGCAAGCATTCTTTATTTCAACTAAAATACAAGGAAATTAAGTCTATGAGCGGGCCAAATTTTTGTGATGATGAAGAAATAACTGACAAGTAAATTTCAGCAAGCAAGCATTCTTTATTTCAACTGAATTTAAAGAAAATTTCAACTATCAGTCAAAGATAGGCCAAACTCTTGTGATGATTTAGAAATAACTAACGAGAAAATTTCAGAAATTAAGCATTCTTCATTTCGACTAAAATTAAAGAAAATCACAAATGGTAAGTCCTTGATAGGCCAAACTTTTGTGATGATTTAGTGAAAACTAATAAATCAATTTCAACAAACAAGCATCATTTGTTTCAACAAAATAGAGGAATTTTGAACAACTAAAAACAAAATAAATGAAAGTTTGCAACAAACAACAATCATTTGTTTCAGCAAATATAAAAGAAAATTTCAACTAAAGTAGGCCAAATATTTGTGATGTAGAAATAACTAAATTTTAATTAGTAAACATTCTCAGCTAAAATAAGAAAATTTCAACGAGGATATTTTTTGTAAATTTCAACAAATAAGAACCGTTTCTTTCAACTAAAACAGATAAAGATTTCAAACAAGCTCAAATTTCTGAGATGAGAAAGAAATAACTATGAGTAAGTTTCAACCAATAATCATTCTTTATTTCAACTAAACAAATGGAAAGCTCAACAACTAAATCTATGATAGCCACAATCCCCCCCCCTTTTGTGCCCCTCTTCCCAGAAGGTCACCCATCCCTAAACTGCCCTAGCCTGAGCATGCTTAACTCTATAGTGCTTCTCAACCCTGGTGCCCCTCTTCCCAGGAGGTCAACCATACGCGCACTGCCCAATCCTGTGCACACTAAACACTAGAGTTAACTAGCTAACAACCATTGGGAAATAACTAATATCCAGATGTCAGATAACAAGCATTCCTTCAACAAAAAACAAGCAAACATTCCAACTTGCCTTGAGATGCTCAGGCACGGCATAGAGCTCATCCTCCAGGCGCTTCAATTCACTCTCCGATTGAGGATCACCGCCTCCAATCAAATTCTTCCCCTGCCGCTTCGCCAGCTCCAGCTCCACATATTTTACCCTATCATTACCAAAATTAGAAATCTCTAAAATTAGGGGAAACGGAAACGATTAAAAAATTAGGGCGCCAACATGTTGGGATCTTCAACGGTGACGGCGGTTTCCTGCGCGAACGTGTCCTGCAATACGAGATCGTCTTTCTCGCCGTCTCCAATCACCGATCCAGCCAGAGATCCGATCCTTTGGAGGCCTCCTGTCTGGGGATCGTATCCGGCAGTGACCTCACCGCTGGGTTTCTGCGGTAAGGTGACAGCCGGGATGCCGGACGGCCGCTCTCGATGCTTCTGGAGGAGTTTCACCTCCTCCAACGCCATCCTTTAAAAAAACCTAGTTAATGAAAATTGGGGGAGGATAGAAGAACAAAACCTTAGGTGATACCTGCGTTCTTCCTCGTCTCCAGAATCTGCGCCGGCGCCGGAATCCTCTTCCTCCCCATATCGTTTCCTGCGGAAGCATTTCTTCATATCTCTTTCGAGCAAAAGCCCCAAGGAAAATTGAGATAACGTGGTAAAGCGGGTTTTTAAATTTCAAAGGACGTGCCGGTTGCCAAGGGTTCAGAGATCGTAATCGAGTAGGATTGAACCGAATCGTACATACCAAAAATCGGGTCTGATCACATCGTCGATCACACAATCGATATCTAATGGCGGCCATGTAAAGGATGATGTCAGCCATTTAAAAGATTTTTTTAATAATTTTTTTTAATAACCAGAACAAGATCATGTAATTTTGGATTCAATTGTAGATCAGGCAATCACAGTCATAAATTCAAAGAAAATGCTCGATTCTGCTTCAATATTTGCCGGATCAAACCCTATCTTCATCATGATCATCCTATTTCAAGATGAATCTTGGTCATCCAATAGCATGTGATCATTAAACCTAGATTGTCCAAATTAATCAATTATGAGCAGGTAAAAAATGACAAATTTTAACTAGTTGGACGAATTTATCATCTTTATGAGAATAATAACATGTTAGATAAAAACTAAGTAAACTAATATGCACATGACTTGACTTACATGTAGAGGGAATACTAAGATTTGCATTATATTATAGGATTGATGTAGTTGGGAAGGAAAAATTGAACGAAGGGAAGACTTAAGGAAATAAAGTAGTACATAATGTTGTGTCCTCGGGTCTAACCAAGCCTTTAGTCGGTGGTGTAAACCAGGACTTTAGTTGGCTACGAGCGAGAAATTTCGAGAGGTAGACGTGATTGGTTATACAACTGCTAAAAGTAACTTCTGAGAACTCCTGATACATTTTTCTTGATTCAAAAAGTTTCTAGAATCTACAAAAAATTTCTATTAGGGTCCAAAATCTCTAAAAATTTGTCTTGTAATATCTGATAACCCAATATAAGTTTTCAGAAATCGTTGGTAAATCCGGTTATACAATAAAAATTCCTATGCACTCTTTTTAGGTGAAAAACTATAGTAGCGAGTAAGGGATCCTCCTCAGGGAGCAAGCGATGATTCAGAGAAATTTGGGATGAACGCTATGTATCTAAGCATATATATATATATAGGTATGTATACTTATCTAATTCTATTACTCACTTAGATTAAGTCACTAAACGCACACAACAGATAAAATAAGAGAGAAATTACTAGATCGCAACTGAAAAGTATTAAACTAAGTTAAGTCTAACAACAATCCCGTGAATGAACTACAGCTAGAGACAAATAACAAAACAGTCAAAGGGTATAGAGAACTTAAAGTATTTTATCTACTCAAGTGAAACGCGATAAAAAGACATTCAAATAGGGAAACACAGATCAAGCCTCCCGGTGCAGTAGCGTCCGACTAGGCGAGCTTCATGTGGTTGGAGTGAGGGATCTGCGCCGTTCCCGATCCCACCTAGCACCGGAGATCAGCAGTTGCAAGGTCGACTCGAGAGAGTGGGGAATGAAGACGAAAGTGTTGCTATCAAGAGCTCACTTGGTCGATCTGGAGACAAAAGAAAGGCAGAAGACCGCAAGAAGATCGGAACGGGAGTTTTTTTGTACCTACCAGAGTCAACCTCTATGGGGTTTACCGGCTCGGTAGATAGCCTCCTCCTCCTTCCCTGCAGAACCTCAAGCTAGCGATGCCTCCTCCTAGTTTTCTCTTTCAGGACGCCGATTAGGATGGAAGTCCCACAACTTCTTCTCCTAAACCGGAATGCCCTGGAAATTGCAGCGCATAGGGTTTTTAACAGCAGGTTGAAGCTTTCTCCACCGTTAGATCACGGACAGACAAGACCGCTGGAGAGCTTGATCCGCACCCTCTTTCGGCGTCGGGAACTACCTCCTGCAGCTAAATCAAGGTGAGTTCTAATTTCCCGCCTTCTCGTCTTCTTTCTGTCGCTTTCTGGAGCCGTGTGAATGAACCCTGCTAAAAGACAAAAGCGACGTGAGATAATCTTTCTCTCCTCTTCCTTTCTGTCATTTTCTGAATCCACGTCAGTGAGCCCTGCTAAAAGACAAAAGCGACGTGAGAAAATATTTCTCTACTCTTCCTTTCCGTCATTTTCTGGAGCCACGTCAGTGAGCCCTGCTAAAAGACAAAACGTGATGAGATCTTTCCCTCTAGCTTTGAAACCCGTAGAGTTTTAATTACACAGGTTTAGCAAATTTGGTTTACCAACTTAACAAACAATGCTTTTCTATTAAACGACAATCCACTGCATTTTACAAAGCTTAAAATCATGAAATAAACCTACAAAACATGTAAATCACGTGATAACTTTTGGAGTTATCAATATCCTTGATAACATATAACTAGTGTAAGTGTACATTGGTCATATAATTTTGAACAAACTTTTAAATTTTTGAGGCCTATACAAGCCTCTCGCAGTTTAACTTTGAGGTTGCAGTTTAAGTAATCCATTTTTGACAACTCTGCTTCTAGCCGTCTAAGTGTTCTCCTCATGGAATCAAGCACACTCCCTTTTTTCACTAAAAGGTTGAACATGCTAATATTGCAGTTTTTAGTACTAGCTAATTAATGTAGAGCAAGACTTGTGGATTTGAGACACTATAAGGAACATTTCTTGCAGGACATTCTTACATTTCAACAAGTACACATTCGCACCACTATAAGGAACATTTCTTTACTTAACCAACGAAGGCCAAATTTCACACTCTTACCCTCAACATTTTAACCATGAGATCAAAATATAAAGCATTGAATACAAACTTGAATCTACTAGCATTGAGCACAAGCATAAGAGTTAGTTACTTCGACCCTTAAATCTACAATCGAGTTATACTTGAATTCACAAGCATTGAAGTTCTCTCAAAAGAGGAGAACACTCAAAAGGCATAAATTCAATTATATTCAAAATGGTCACAAGAGGGGCCTTCCATGGCCCATAAAAAATAGCCCATAAAAATGGCCAAAATAGCATTGATCACAAAAAGTATAGGGTCATTCGAAATGGCCCATAAAAAAAATACAAACATAAGTTGACAACTTCTACATGTCAACATGAATGTCAAAATATAGACTAACAATACAAAACAAAACATTCTCACATTTGACAGGATTTTGTGCAAATCCTAATAGCTTTCAACCTTCAAAAGGATATTTTGATGCACTATTAGATATTCTAAATTTCCATGTGATTCTTTGAAGATCTTGTCAATTTCTTGAGATTCACTTGCTTGACCCACTAAGGTATTCAGTGGGCAAAAAATTGGACTTTGGATCTACATCAGCCGAACCCAAATGAGACATTAAAAGAGTAAAGAAGAAGAAATTTTGTTCCATCGCCAATTGATATGAAGACCCTCAACCTTGTGCTTTAAATATGTTGTTCATGTGAAGACACTCTAAAAAATTTTGTGATTCTTTCTCTCCGCCCTCTCTCTCACTCACACACACACACACACACACACTCTCTCTCTCTCTCGCATGTGCATGTGCTCTCCTGAAAAAAACTTCTTCCCTCCTTCCTCCCTTTCTCCCCCCTTTTCATCCCCATTTTTGGGGTTGGAGGTCGATAACCCTTCCAAAATTTTGATCAAAATATCAAATGCAGAAACAAAAATATTGAATCTGATATTTAAAACATTGAGGCACCAAAAACATGTAGTCATATCATCTAGTATGTATGAGAAAACATATTTACATGGTTTCCTTGTATGAGTTCTTGAAGCTATTCAAGTTTCTAGCCTCTAGAGATATCCACAAGATCTCCGGATGGTTGGATCTCCTCTTCAAAGCTCTTCGCCAAGAGAGAAAGAGAAGAAAGAATATAAACATTAAAGATATTAGGATACAAACATTGAAACGGTGATCATACATTATTTTTAAGCATTCTCAAACAATGGGAGTCACAATATTGATAGTATATGTAGATGATATTATAATTACCGGGGACAATGACAAAGAAGCTATGAAGTTAGAAGAACAACTTAGCATCTATTTCGAAGTTAAAAAGCTGGGAACTCTAAAGTATTTTCTTGGAATATAAGTAGCTCAATCTAATAGTGGATATCTAATGACTCAACAAAAATACATCTTGATCTCCTAAATGAAACTAAGCTACTACAAAGTAAGGCTAATAGTACTCCAATGGAAACCAATCATAAACTAACTCTCAGAAAGGATGATCTCACAATAGAAACAAGATCATATCAAAGATTAATTGAAAAATTATTATATCTTTCACATACCCGACTGGATATCTCATATTTAGTCAATGTTCAAACTCAATTTATGGATAGTCGACAGAAGTCCCACTATCATGCAGCTCTCCAGATATTGGGATTGATAACACGCAATTTATGCATAAAATTATATGATTATTAATTCAAATTAATGCATAAAACATTCCATTTTGATGCATGTTATCATACTTTCAGTGCATTTCTATCATTTCATGCAACTTTAAGTTATAATCTCAAAATGCACTATTTGAGGGATAATTATGCGGAATTAAGAATATATTTTAGAATAGATTATTCCCATCTAAATTTGAGATTATAATTTGGTTTTAATGTTAAATAATAAGAGAAAATGTTTATATACTCTCATTTTTTTTTTCTAAGATTTGTTTTTCAAGAAGAAATGAGTGTATTTTTGAAATAATAATTTATTATCTTGTTATTTAAATATTTTAAATTTTTATAATGATAGATAATTGAATTTATAATCCAATGAAATAAATTTAGAGTTGTATTTTGAAAGTTATGAATTTTCTAATTTTTAGGGATTTTTCTAGATTTTTTCTGAATTAAAAATTGAATTTTCTAATTAAAAATCAATTTTTCAGATTTTTATAAGTGCACAGGTGACGTGACATAATCTGGAGGGTACGATCAATTGCGATTGATGATCAAACGCAAGAGATGACGTGACAGCACGTGGAGCATCTGATCGCGCAATTAAATCTCGATCGTCGATCGTCACTTAAAGGCGGGGTACGTGGCACATCATTACTTGTTGGGGAATCGTTTCAAAAATGATATAATCTCAGTCGTTCATCAAGAGAGTTATAACGGCTGAGATTAAAACCGAAAAAAATGCATCCGGAGCGTTAGATCAAGATCGAACAGATGACGTTTCAAGCATTATTTCTAAAGCATGCAACGTGGCTTCATCTCTGCGGTCCATTTCCGATCCAACGGCCACGACTTGACCCTAATGATTCGTATTGATGTGTTTCATCAAAGCCGTTGATCGAATATGAAGCGTTTCATCGGACGGTTAGCCCCAAATTGGCTATAAATTGAGAAGTTCTTCGACATTATAATGTATTCTTGGATGATTTCGATCAATTGAACTATCTAGACACTACCATCCTTGAATCTCTTGCTTCCAATCACTTCTAGACTCATTTCCATGTCCACGGAGTGGTTGAAAGTGAGATTTCATCGATCGATTAGGGAGAATTCGCCTCTTGAACACTGAAGATCGTTTTCGAATTTGCGGAATGAAAAGCCTTGAATCCGACGATTAATTGGATCATTTTGATCACTATCTCGGGTTAGATAATGTCTTTTCATCCTAATCTTTCGTCATATATCATTAATTTGTAATTTAGGATCGTTAATTTAGTCTTTTATTTTGGATTTCTCTCTCCTCCCGTTCAGAAATTTCTCTCTAATTCGCTCTTTGATTTCTCCGCGAATCTTGATCCAAATCGAGTGATTTTTGATTCCACGGATTCTTCTTTGAGTTCTCTTTCCAAATCTATCATTTCCCTAATTTCTCACCTCAATTCATCGTCTGATTTGATCGAATTTCAAAAGATCTCTCGAAAAGCCTTTATTTCTCCGTGGATTCGACCCTTATTCACCACTATGCTATTCAATTCATTATTAAATCATAAACTTAGTGAGTTTGACTTTATTTTTTTTACACAAATCGGTGTGCAATTAATGACTGCATCGATTCGTTTCGTCAGAGATATCTTAAAGGAACAGTAAACTAAATCTTGAAATTTATACTGATTCTGACATCGGTGGATCATTGATTGATTGCAGGTCTAGCACTGAATACTGCATTGTGCTCATGGGGAATCTCAATACATAGAAAATAAAAAAACATAGTACAGTCTCGAAATCAAGTACTGAAGTGGAATTTCAAGCTTTATCCAGTGGAGTTGATGAAATACTATGGATTCAAGGAATTCTAAAGGACCTAAAGATTCCCTATGAAGAACCAATACGAATGTTCTGTGATAAAAAATTTGTAATCTGTATCGCACATGATCTAGTGAATCATAATCAGACCAACCATATATAAATCAATAGGTTTTATATCAAGGAGAAAATTGAAGAAAGAATCCTATGCATAGACTGATCGATATTATATGGCATATGAGCCAATCACACTTCCATGTATCTTGTTTATTTTCATTGAAATGAAATTCATTCATTGGCATATAGGCCACATCATATCTATTAGAGGGAAGTTATAACCATCAAGATTTTTATGCCCAATTGATTCGCATATGATTCTTTGTGTAATCCGGTGCATTAGATCACGATCTAATGGAAGTTGTGAAATGACAATTCACTAGCAAAGAAGTGGTGAAATCTGAGCATTTTTCATCTTGGATTCAATTGTTGTGATATAAACATGAACAATATTATTTTGTATCTTTTAATCATGATCATCCATTGCATTCATGAAGGTGATTTTTGGGTGAGGCCCAAATCAGATCTATAAATACTCTCTCACTTTGATGTGATATGCACTCTCTCATGTTTCTCAATCGACTTTGCCTTTGGATAGTGTTTTCCACATTTTTGCATTTGTTGAGAATTTGTAATCCATATTTTAATAAGAGAATTGTGAGTATTGGGTACTTGGACTTTGAATTTCTACCAAGAACTCATAGATATGAAAAGCCAAGATATGATGATTAATTGGGTCATTTTCTTTGTGGTTTTAGGTTATTTGACTCTGATTTGTACTAATATTTCATTCTTTAGCATTAGATTTTAATTGAGAAAGGTAAATGAATAAAGTTCATCAATTTTGACTATTTACTCTCTTAAAGGGCAATTTTTTCTCTATAACTTCTTTCTTTGGTTTCTCATTCTATTCGGCTACAATCGAGTCATTGTCGATTCCTCGGAAAGATCCATCAATCTACTTTATAGAAATATGATCTTCCCTAAATTCCCATTCCATTTTGATGCCCATTTTTACCAAATCTTAAAACATCTCAAAAGTTAACTCTATTTCTCCGTGGCTTAGACCATGAATCCCTAATTATATATAATAATCATCAATCAAAGTGAGTTTGGACCATGATCACGAGTTTTCAATGACTATCAAATCAAGACAGTTCTCTCTCATTTGACTTCTTCACTAGTCCCTCCTCTTCTTCCTACGTATCTCTCCCCTTTTCTCTCTCACTCACGTATCTTCACGAGGAAGATGGCCGTGCCGCATCTCTCCAGAAGGTCGCCGAGAAGCGTCCTTCCGAGAACTCAAAAAACTCCAAGTTTAGGCCAGTAAGTCGGACTGGGCCGTGGGCAAGGGTCGGGAAAAAATGGCCCGAAGGCCTCAGTTTCAAGCTCTGATTACGGCGGTCTTTCAAACGAGGTCTTCTTGGAGTAGTAAGTTGCCAAAACTGAGTAGGTTTCAAAACCGAGGAAGTTTCAAAATTGAGGGACCTTCCCTATTTTCCACCGGACGGTCTAACCCTCCCTATTCTTCCAATGCGTGCAACAGGCACGTTATTCACCGCGCCGGTACTGGCACACCTAATCTTCACACATCACTGAGTCTTCTGTAGCCGATGTGTTGCAGGTTCTGTAGCGGATATCGGACCGATTTTGCATTCCACCTTCACCATTCTCCTTTCCTTTTCATTTCGTCCGGTCGCAGATCATCTCCTTAAGGAATATCGATTCGTCGCTGTCAGAAATGCTCTCCTAGCGTCTTGTTTGTTTTTCCATGGGATCTGAAGTTAAAGTCAAGGTGCGTAGAATATGCCTCATCTAGCTTTTCAATTTAAAATTTTCCGACGCACGGTTAAAAGTGCCATATGTAGAGGTTTCTGTCTCTTTAGATTTCCATCTGTACAGTGTATACAAAGTATGCAGTTATCAATACGGGAAGGTGAACTAAAAAATGATCATCCTATCATTGTTGTTTGCGATTTAGCTACTCGGGAATCCTCTTTTTTTTATCTGTATACCGAGGCTAATACAGTTATATATCTAACTTATTGATGTCGGATAGTCATTAGGAATTGGGAGGCCGAATCAGCTCTCACTCACTTCCTGTCTAGGCCCCTCTCTCGATAGTGGGGCTGTTGGGTGCTGATCTTTGGCATCATTAGTGACTAATAATCTTCTGTTGAGAACTAAATTCATATCTCATTGTAAATTCTTCTCCTTCATGTATCTGAAAACATAAAAGATCCTCCAATCTGTCAGCAGTCCGCCTAAGGCTCGACCGGGCCCACAGTCCAAAAAAAGACCCATAACCATGCCCAAAATGCAGTCAGGCCAACTGCAGACAGGCAAGCCCCCGGACCTTACCAAAAAAGAAAAGAAGCAGAAATGAAAGTAACAGATCTTGCAGAAAATTTCTTAGTTGAGAGTCTTTCCATATTATAAACCACGATAGTAGGTAGTTGCGAGGATCCCCTCCCCCCATGACTAAAACAGCAGGTTGGTCTCTTCTTGAGTATGGATGCATTATCAAGACTGTTCTCTCCTATTAGGGTTTGGCCCCTCTTCTATCCCTCTCTCCAATGTCCTAATGCTTTCTCTCTCTGACTTATCATATGTCTCGCTCATCTCCAAGAGCAGGACAATGCTCCCTCTCTTTCTTCATGTCAACATCTCATATATTATTATTGTTTTTTTTCTTGGGGTTAAGAGAAGGTCTTATCACCTATTCCCAACTCTCTGGAGTACACCCCATCCTTCTACCACCTCCAGCACTGCCCCTACCTCCTGTTGCTTTCCAAGTGGGAGTTGTCGACATCTTCGTGAGCCTTCATCATCAACTCTTCACTTGGGCCGCTGTCACCATCTCTGTCAAGAGTTCATCAGATCTCTATGTCACAGCTTTCTATCTACCTCGCTGCAAGAGAGGGGAGCATCCACGCAGACGGGTGCACCCCATGTAGGAGTGCCTTGATGTATGAGGCAGCATGTACACAGGACCACTTATGGAGTCTTCATATATGCCTACAAGTTAGAGCATCCACAGGCAGGAGAGACCCACATGCACGAGCGCATGCATGTAGGCGATATCCCAAACATTGAAGCATCCTCACACTAGGGCTCCCTCATCTTTGACATCTATCACAGCTTTTTTTTTTAAATACAAAAGGGCTGATTACCCGACGAAGAGGTGGTTGACCTGGTCCACCTCTCAACCCCCCTATGAGGCGCTGTGAAACCAGGATGCCATTAGTCCCTCCACAAAGTGGACCACTCTGTGTGTGGTCTCTGACCTCCCCAGAACAGCATCTCAACCTGATGCAGCTATAATGCCCATTGTACCATGAGTATACCTCTTCGCTCCTCCTTCCTTCTATGGCTGCATCGCCATATTGAGTCTCAAAAAGTCATCTCTAAGATACTATCCACCGACAATCTTATAATCTTCTATCGCAAAGGGGCACTGGAAGAACCGGTGCTTACAATCTTCTTCACCTACAAGACACAACACAAATTAAACCGATGAATGCAGGTACATCTTCAATCACGACATTTTGTGACTGACATTTCTAATGTTTTTTCACTATCTTCTATCTCAATGTTGCATCACCAAATCCTTGGTCTTGCTAAATTGACTATTCCAACATTCCTCATTTTAATACACCAACTTAACTTGCATTACTACACTGTTATCTCCAGTGTTGCTAAATTGAGATCTCTGGCATGGCTATGAGGTTGAAGGCTGCGATGAAGTCATATGTGAGTTTCACTCTATGAAGCCTTCCTTCTCTTTTGATCCTTGGGCCTAATCTTCATAAATCCTCAAAGTCACAGGTTTTGTCCAATCTCTCTTTCGGCATTCAGCCTCATCCCTCTTAACTCTCACCTTGTCCCTTTCTCTTTTCCCCTATCTCTTGCCATCTTCTATTTCAAGAATTCCTTCCTTTCCCTTCATGTGATCATAGACTCATTTAATTTGAATCAGCATTCATTTGAAGAATTTTCTTTACTAGAGAGGTTTGAACTTCATGTGTCTATGGGGACGTTACATATGGCAGAACAAAATACCATTAAGAGACTTTATAATTTAGCATTCATGGCTTAATTAAATGAATGGTTTTATTTCCCAAAGATGAAACAGTTATAAGGAGTTGCAAAAAAAAAAAATTGTGAAGGATATATTGTCAAGCTTAAATAGAGAAAAAAAGTATATATACCAAGCTGGCACAGGACAAGGCATGTATCCCGAACATCATCTCTTTTCCTACTCAGAGTGATCACTCCTCTGCTGATTTTTTCCTTTCTTCCTTCTCCATGAATGCTTCATCAAGGGAATCACTTAAATTTTTCCTTCCCATGTTTTCTTCCATGATTGTTATCCTTCTTTCTCTATCCCATGCCTCTCTCTCTGCATCTCTGTACTTTTTCATGATTGGGTTATGATCCACTCTGGGAATTAGTACATCTCAAAGGTCTTGAAAGGAAGGTTCTGAAAAGGATATATTTAGGTAAAATGTAAATGATTGCCAAAAGGCCAAAGCCATGTGAGAATTGGGAAAGAGATACAACATAGATTGTTCTTCAGTGAGACCAGCAAGAAATTTCTCTTCATAGATTTACATGCTTATGTAGTTCATACCATAGTTTAATATTCTTCTTCTGTGACAAGCTGAAATATATATGAAGAGAAAACCAGGTGCGTTGATATTCCAAAGCCATAGGTAACCTATGAAAACAAAATTCATAAGAAGAACTATTGAAACAAAGGAGCTTCCAGAGATATGATTTTGAAAAATAGAAGCTTTATTAGGCTAAAAAATGAAACTTGATGTAATTGAAAATAAGAGCAGCACGGCAATCGAAAGATTTAGGGGAAACAATAGCTTGAAACATTTTATAGAAAGAAAATAACTCAATCGAAAGATTCAGATAAAGTAGTTACTGAAGCCTTTACCCACGAAAGTAGTCATGATCAGTCGAATTCAATTGATTAGAGACCGGCAACTCAATCAGAAAATTTAGAGATCAAAGTCGATCAACTTGATTGATCCAAATCAAGAGGCAAGAAGTGGCAGAGAGACTTGACCGATCTCTCTCTGTGCTGCTGCTGGCAGAAGAAAGTGGCAGCCACAGAGAGAGGGAGATGCTACCCAGGGAAGAAGGCAGCAGCAGCGATCCAAAAGCTCAGACTAAAGGAGTTAGTAGATCTTGATTTTATCGATCAATTCTATTGAAATATAATACTGTTGAAATCAGTTTGCGATTTGATAAAGATTGCCCACCCCTGCTCAGAACCTTCCTAAGCAAACAGAATTTAATGAGTAATGCCTGCATAAACCTGTACCTTGACTTCATCATACTGAGGTGTTTCCACAGATACAGGCAGCAAGAGAGGACAGAGAGCTGGGGAGGGTAACTTTTGAGAAAAGGCAAGATGGAGAGAGGTTATGGTAGATTTCAGGAGGGTAAAAGGGAGAATAGAGTAACCTGATACTTCTGTCTCTGTGACACCTTTTCCATACCCTATATAGAACAAATATCCTGGGGGTAGGGTATAAGAAATCAAGCACCACATCACGTTTTTTTAATGCAAAAGGGAATTGTAATAAAATGCAATAAAAAGCCTGGATGCAAGAAAAACTAAGGGCAAATCGTACCCTCTTCTTTAATGGAAGAGATAATAATCTTAACTCATGTTGGTGATGTAAATTTTACAGCGGATGATGAAGACGGAAGCAACTTGCCCTTCAAAGGACATCTTCACCTTACAATGCGAGTGTTGATCCTTACATTTCTTGGAGGAAATATTTTCAAGAGGCTAAAAAACACAAATCATTTGGAAACTATATCCAATGAAGAATTGGAGTTTGAAAGGAAGGCTCAAGGTATTCTTTTTATTCCAATGCATTAAGATCATCCCAGATGATTTGAGATAAATTGGATGGGTCCAATGAAGATATATAACAAATATAAATCATCAATAAATATTGATCACAAAAATATGGAAATTGATAAGTATTTTGTTTGATGAATTTTTGTGAGACGTGGGGATTGTGTTACCTGAAAATTTTAATCCTAACTTTCTAACTATCTCAACCCAAGTTGATTGAGCTTCCACTTTTGTTCTCAGACTGTTCTCAAGTTCATCAGTATTAGAGAAACATACGATGCTAATTTCTGAATCAATGTAAATATCTCAAATATTAACCCAAAAGAGAGATACTTGATATTCTACTAGTACATGTTATCAAGCCTCAGAAATGGTTAGCAGCATGATGGTTAAGGAAAAAATGCACTCTTTGAAAGATAATAAAAAGATATCTGTTTAACAAGAAAGAGACAATTCTTTTAAAGATTGCCTGCTTATATCCTTGAGAATAACTCTGCTGCTTTTATGATTGGAAGACTTGTAAAGTCATCTACCTGAACTTATGAAGATCATGTTCATACTTATCTATATAGCTTCTAAAATTGCACGATCCAGGCCATATGGACATCAATGGCACCAAGGAAATACACATTATACTAAGAAGGAATTTCACTCTTGATACAAAGTTTCTATGCTTTGGAATCTATCATTTTCAGCCATAAAAATACTTTTCAAAGCTTTTATAAATGCAAATATTGGCAGAGATAAATGAAAATGTATAATGTAGACCACATATCAATGAAAAAAAGTTCATGTCAAGAAGCAGGAGACAAGGCCAGTTGTGATTAGCTTACCTGCATAACTTGCATGGAAAACGGGGAGCTTTCTCCCCATGCAATAATGTATGTTGCAATCATTCCCAGTGATCTTGTAGAAGAGCCATCGCATGGAATGTACTTACATGAAGTTATATGATCACACAGAATAAAAACTTATGAAAAAAAGAGTTGACAAAATGAAGTGGAAATGCGATACAATCGCAATTGGGATGTACTCGAATCGTCTACAGAGAGAGGAGAGAGAGATGGAGGAGAGTACTTTAGCTGAACAAAATAGATCAAAATGATAGATCCCCCAAAGTGTTGCCCGTCTGCTACAAATACTTATGGAGTATAATGTGAAGAAACTTGGCATGCTTGACGGAAGATCATAGAGCAGGGATACATCATGATGATAGATAATAAAAAAATTTAATTAGCTAACCTATGAGTCAGATGAATAGATGTGAAGGCTGGAATCAGGAAGAAACAAGAGATGATGACGAGGATGAGGAGACTTCAAGAAGCCCCTGAGTTTCCTGTTGGAAGATCTGAGGCTTGTGTTCATCAAGACCACCACCATGACCACGTATGTTACCCCCCATCATGAGGCAACTTGTGTTCATCAAGACCACCACCATGACCACGTATGTTACCCCCCATCATGACATCTAGAGGCACAAAGAGCAGAAGTATCAGAGGTTTCTTGAGCCATAGACGGAAGAGAAGGAATGTTACTATTGGAATACCAGAATGGCGTATGAAAAAATATCAACCAGTATAGGTAGCGGGTTAGTACTTAAGGCACGCTGCATATCTAGTTGCTTATAAAGGGTTCCATAGCCACAGAAAATTTAGAGACAACAAGCTCCTCTTGATATCGACATTGAGTAGCCACATAAGCAACGAAGGGGTTGACAGATTGACAGAAGAGTGAGAAGTCCTTTAGGCTTGCGATAATAATCTTGAAGTCGTCCTAGCTTTAGCTTGAAGAGCTCGCCATTAGCGTATTCTTGTAGATATTTCTAATAGATTTTTGACCAATCATCCCTTATAGATTTTTCTGGAGTCTACAATTACATAGGATCACTGGTAGAAGGTACAGTGTCTCGAACATCTGAGAAAAAATAACTTTATCATGAGTTAACTATGTGTGAGATGAAGGATCGCTCTCCAAAGGTGAATCCTCGTGAATGAATGAGAGTTCATCATGAATGCAAAGAGAACGTTGAATAGTTTGTGTCATCAAATACTATCGATGAACAGTTCAATTATTTCTTAAATGGATTATATAGCTGTCTTGAACATCTAAGAAATAATGACTTTATCATGAGCTAACTATGTGTGATATGAATGATCCCTCTCCAAAGGTCAATCTTCATGAATGAATGAGAGTTTATCATGGATACGCCGAGAACGTTGAATATCTTGTATCATCAAACACTATCGATGAACATTTCAAGTGTCTCTCAAAATGGATGGAAGAAGTTGTGATGACTGTAGATGCTGGAATGACCAAGGTGGCCATAGGCAGGGTAGTGAAGGTGGACTCCATGTTATACAAGAACTTTATTTTAGCCATGGGTAATGGCTGAGATGACATCGCAAAGCATCTAAGAAAATGATATCACAGCTAAATGCACAAGGCAAGCCATGAACATGAAACAATAATATTACTGATCATCTGTTGGCTGAATAAAATGCCAAAGCAAAATTTGGATGAACTGTCGCCAAATTCACCCGAAATCTTTGCTAGATGGGGCATTTGCTGAAAAACTAACTCCACTAGAATTGCTTAGAGGTTCTTAAAATAGCTGCTCAATAAAATATGTGTTGATGTGACATCTGCTTGATGGAAATCAGGTGCATCAACTCTCCTCCAAATCATGCGAAGTGAAAGGAAACGAGGAAATAATCTGTGAAGAGGTGACATTTCTTTTGATTGGCATAAAATTCAACTGATGTGATGTATGTCAATACAAATGACAATGTCACTCGTTCTTTTTAATCTCCCAATCAATGAAAACCAATCTCAAAAAATAATAATATTTTCAGCCCTTGATTGACCTCTGTTTGATAGAAATCACTGCCTTCAAAAGAGAGTAAAATGATACAAAAATTGTCTGTGGTCTTCGAGACTACTGTGATTGAAATAAAAAAAGGCTATATCCACCTTGATATGATACCATGTGAGCGTGAGAGAGAGATGGAAAACAAACCACTAACAGTGAAACGGTTCAAGAAGGAATTGGGGGAAGGGGGATTACCAAAGCTTTTATAGAAAATGGAGGAGGCCCAATATTGGAGAGATACAAAATGGACCCCAACAGCTGATAGGAGCTCTACTCATGCCTTCACTTCAAATAATGCTTTCTACTTCTTTAGTGAGATAATTTCTCTTTTTCTTCCTAGACCCCCACCTCTATCTCTCATGAGTGTTTTCCCACTAGAGAGTGTTTTGTTTTCCCACAAGAGAGATAGAGGTGGGGGTCTAGAGAGAAAAAAGGGAAATTATCTCACTAAAGTATAAAACATTATTTGAGGTGGGAAATTCATCATAAGTTTTGTTTTCTCAAAATTCATCGTAAGTATAAAAGAGAAATTCATCACAAGTATAAAGAGAAAAGGTTCAAGAAGGACATATCTGTTTCTCTCCCTAGTGGGAAATTAATCATGAGTATAATTAAAAGGACTTACTAGAATATCCCAATTTGAAAAATGGCTATGTTGGAACACATGACAAGTAGATCCATTCAAGAAGTTCATTTATGCCTCTATCTTTTCAGAGAAACAAAACTTATGATGAATTTCCCATCTTTTAGTACTTTCCTTAGTCTCTTCTTTGTCATTCATTTAATAAATAATTTAATCCTAAAGGACATTAATTTTAATTATATAAAGAGTCATGGTGAAATAAATTTAGTTTATTTTGATAAAATATTAGATGACCAATTGCCCTTTTCCCGACTTAGGATTTGGTCAATATGTTTTCCCAACTTAGTATATGGTCAATATGTTTTCCCAACTTAGGATTTGACCAATGGGAGGACAATTCGATGAAAAAGACTCCTTAGGAACCCAAAAAAAAGATTCAAAAAGTGAATTCAAAGATGTAATTCAAATATGTAAGATTATATCCTTGTCTACTAATCCACTTCCTTTGGACTCACACAAAGAAACTTCTCCTTTTAAGATTAATTTGATGCCCATAGATCAATCAAGCTTCAAACATGTTGATTCTCAAAATTAAATTAGGAATACCTATCCCACTTAAGAAGCAAAATAAAAGAGGGGAAAATAAAGATATGAAATAAAATAACTATTTCATTGATTCTCATTTGTCACTTCGCAAGATTTAACTCATGGACTAGGATGTGGCCTAATAAGTAGTTGATAACATGCAATTTATACATGTAATTATGTGATTATTAATGCAAATATTGGCATAAAATATTCCATTCTGATGAATGTTATCATACTTTGAGTGGATATCTATCCTTTCATACATTTTTAAGTTATAATATCAAAATGTATCATTTTAGGGATAATTATGCATCATTAAAGAATATATTTTAGAGTAGATTATTCTCATATAGATTTGAGATTATAATTAGGTTTTAATGTTAAATAATAAGAGAAAATAATTTTTATGCACTCATTTATTTCTATAAGTTTCATTTTCTAAGAGAAATGAGTATATTATTGAAATAAAATTTATTCTCTTGTCATTTATTAAATTTGACTTTTTAAAATGATAGATTACTTAATTTTTGATAAAAAAAATTAGATTAATTTTGGATTTTTATTTTGAAAGTTATGAATTTTCTCATTTTAAAGGATTTTTCTAGAACTTTTTTGAATTTTTATGGATTTATTTTTATTGAAAAACATAAAAAAAAATAGTTTTTAATACGTGTTGAGATGGCTGGCACATAATGTGTCGCCATGTGGCGACGCGTGTGCGCGTGTGTGATTAGTGGGATAAGCATCGTTTCAAGATTTTTGTAACCCACTTAACACTCACTCCTTATATACTTTTTGTCTCAGTTTTTGTCATGTCAGACTATCTATTTGTTTATTTTATCGTAGGTGATGTGACGCACTCTAAAGCGTTTGATTCGCGTATTAAAACAAAACTATATATCTTCACTTAAGTCGGAGGGGGGGGGCTACGCGGCACATTCTGATTGGATGATGATTCATATTTTAAAATATATTAATTTTAGTCATTCATCTGAAGACTTACAATGGCTGAAATTAAATGTACCTGATGGACTTCAAAGGACACATGGTGACATATTAGGCGTTTGATGAAGATCGAGTGGCAAGCGTTACATGATGATCAACTTCACACAAACGCGTAGCTTCATCTATGCGCTCTATTTCGGATAGGGATGGACGTGACTTAAAGACAACAATTTGTATCGTGCCATTTTATCTCAGCCGTTAATCAAAGATGAAATGCCAAATCCAATGGCTACGCCCAAATTGGTGTATTTATACGCATGTTCTTCGATAGAAAATATATTCTTAGATGTTTCAAGCAAATCGAACTATTTAGAGAACTTAATCCTTGAATCTCTTGATTTCTTCTTCTTCTAGACTCATTTCTGCATCCAAGGAGTGTTTAAGATCAAGATTTTGTCAAAAGAATAGGGAGAAATTGCCTCTTGAATGTCGAATTTCGTCTTCGAAATCGTGGAATGTAAAGCCCTTGATTTGGTGATCAATTAGATAAATTGGAGCGCGACTTCGGGTTAGATGACATGTTTTCATCCTAATCTTTCTTCATGTATCATTATCTCTTAATTTTAAATCGTAGATTAGGATAATTTTATATTTAATTTTAGTTTTCTCTCTCTTCTCGTTCGGAAATTTTATCTGATTTTTGCTTCTTAATTTCTCCCTGAATCTTGATCCAAATCGAGTGATTTTTTACTACGTGGATTTTTCTTGAAGTTATCTTTCTAAATTTATCAAAATGCCTCATTTCTCACCTCAGTTCATCCTCTGATTTGATCAAATTTGAAGAAGTTCCTTGAAAATATTTTAATTCTATGTGGATTCGACCCTTATTCACCACTACATTCTTTAATTTATGATTTTAATCTTAAATTAGTGAGTTTGGAACTTTTTTTGACACGTCTCCGCACGTATTCACTAACCTCGTGGATTCGTCAATCAGTAGTCTTATTCATTTAATGTTAGTGTTGTTTCAAATTTGGTGTATTGAAGAGTTAGAAAACATAATGATTAATAGAAGCCAAGTGACGAATGAAAGAAAGTAGTGATTTGCTCAGATAGGATTCATGATAAAAGTAAGATGAATGACCTTTCTATTACAGTTATTTGGGAATGATAGAAGTATTAATATGATGCATGATGACTAAGGCAAGCATGAGAAGAATAAACAGGCCCCAAAGTTGCATAATCAAGTCCGAATCTTTAAATTTGAACGGGTTGATGCCGATGCTATTCCCTACTTGAGGGCATGAGAACGGGTGAAAAATATCATGGAGAAGGTAAAGCTCGAAATTCAAAATCTTGGATGGCTGAATGGGTAAAATATTTAGGTTTCTAAGAACTTATGTTTTCAGAATTCCATAGAGCCATATTTTGTGCATGTTGAATCACCTCCATAGAGTTACCCGAATACCATGTTGAATCATCTTTTTTTGTTCTTTGCTTGTGATAAAATCTATTGGGCTATTGGGCCATTTCATCTTGTTTTCTAGAGGACCACCCTTGGGTTCATTAGGTGATAACATGCAATCTTAACATGATAAAACATGATTATTAATGCAATTTAAGGCATAAAACATTACATTTATATGCATGTTATCATACTTTGAGTGCATTTTTATCATTCTATGCATATTTATGTCATAATCTCAAAATACACTAAATTAGGGTTAATTATGATGAATTAAGGATAAATAATTTTATAACCCATCTTCACTTGAGATTATGAATGGTTTTTAAAGTTAAATAATAAGAGAAATCATTTTTTTATGAACATTCATTTAATTTTCTAAAGTTAAAATCTTATAAAAATGAATGTATTTTTGAAATATAAATTAAATCTCTTGTTATTTAAATATTTTGAATTTTTAGAATGATAGATAATTAAATTCCAGATCCAATGAAAGAAAGTTGGATTAATTTGGAGTTGTATTTTAAAAGATATGATTTACAATTTTAGGGATTTTTTCTGGATTTTTCCTAATTTTTCTGATTTAAATTTTCGATTTTTAATAATAAAAATATAAATAAAAAAAAATTAAAAAAAGGGGGCCGCGGGGCCCGCGTGGATGCGACGCGGCACGCAAGGCCACGTGGCAGCGCCACGCGGACCCACGCAGCGCGCCACGTGGCGCGTATATATTTATCATATATATTTTTATTTTATCATATATAAAAGAGGTTATTGTCCTCCCCTTATAAGGGACGGTCATACCCTTAATAACCGTCGGGCTATTTAAACCCGACGGTGTCATCATTATCTTCCGTGTGGGACTAACCCACACCTTATCTATTTTACGCAGGTGACGTGGACGATCGTGGAGCGCCAGATCGAGATCGGAGCGCAGCGATTAAGTGGACCACGGAACATCTGATCTGATCAAACACGTGCGCATATCAACGAGTTATAACGGCTGGATTAAAGCCACGTGGCAGAATCTCAGGCGCTGATCACGTGGACTGATGGCACACCAAAAGATCAATCAACACGTGCGCATTAAATAGAGTTATAACGGCCCAGATCTTACGCGATCAAACGCATCCGGAGCGTTAGATCGCGATCCAACGGACGCCGTTTCATGCGTTTTATAACGCAAATCGCGAGGAGAAATCTGAAGCGTCCATCTGAGATCTGACGATCGAGATCCATTCGTAACGTTTCGAATTGATGCGTTTAATCTCGGCCGTTGATGCGGATTAAACGCATCAATCGGACGGTTACGCTTTTTCGCCCCTATAAATCGACGAGTTCTTCGTCGATACATGTATTCGAGGAGGATTTTCACTTAATCGACCTATCTACACCCTTCTTTTCTCGAATCTCTCATGTGTAATCACTTCTAGACTCGATTCCGCGTCCATGGAGTGTTTATATGTGAGATTTCGTCGATCGTGCGAGGAGAATTTGTCTCTTGAACTCCGATTATCACGCTTGAATTCGCGGAACAAATAGCCGTCGATCCGGCGATTAATTGGATCGATTCAAGCGTTATTTCGGGTTAGAAATCATCTTTTCCCTCTTATCTATCGTCATGTAGCATCAATTTGTAATTTAGGATCTTAATTTAGCTTAATTTAGATTTTAATTTCAAGTGTGTTCTTCGAGAGTTCCGAAATTTTCTCTCCACTTCCATCTTTGATTTCTCCGTGATTACTAATCCAAATCGAGTGATTTTTTATTCCACGGATAGATCTTTGAGTCTTCTTTCCAAAAACATCATTTTCCCTAATTTCTCACCTCAATTCATCGTCCAATTTGACCAAATTCCAAAAGATATCTCGAAAATATCTAAATTCCCTGTGGATTCGACCCGTATTTACCATTATACCCCTCAATTCTCTCTTAATTCCCCAAATTGGTAAGTTCGGTATTATTTTTGACACGAGACCGTGTGAAATCGACGTCCTCGCGGTCTCGTCCCGTCATTAGGGCATCACTTTTGGAGCATTGGGGTTTCTCTATTATGGGATCCACCTTATGGTGATAGAGAACTCCTTTAAATGCCACTTTGTGTTGATACTTTTGCACAACATGTATCTCATATTTATGGGAAAACCAACACAAATATCTTGATGGTGTACATCAATAGTCATTATCACCAGGTAAGCTACTTAAAAACTGATGCTCACGTCAATTAAAATAAGAGAAATATAGTTGACTTCGTAGAAGCCAGAGGAAGGTGTTAGGCTTGAAAAGCACTGCAAAATATCAACCAAAACAATTATTTCAGCGGAAGGTGTTGAAACAAAACATTCAACAAAGTTGAAGCACCAAGAATAAATGATCTCATCATCCATTCTAGATGATCCAGCATTCTAGTATAGAATAAAATTCATACTTACATGGATCATTTGAATGAGTTCTTCAACTGTTCAAGCGTCCGGCCTCTAGTGGTATCCACACAGTCTCCAGACAATTGGATCTCCTCTTGAACACTCGTCACCACGAGAGGAAGAGAAGAGAGGGAATAACTTCTACTAGGCTTGCATGAGGACCTCTATTATGGTCGTTCTCCCTCTATTTATAGACTTTAGAAATGAGAAATTTTCATAAAAACCCTTATTATTATGTCTTTATCCAATGATGTTCATTGACCTTATGTGTGTGACCCTCTAGGTCCATATATCTCACCAGTTACTGACTCTATTAACCCAATAACACTTATTGGTCTTCCTTATTAAATAACTATATCACTATATAGATTAATTGACTAAGTATTAATTTAACCCAATTGATAGGTTGAGTCGTCAACCCTGTGGGTGCCAAGCTATACCACGTGCTCGGGAGATATAAAGTATATTAGAAATCTTTCATAGAATCTTATCGTCATTGGTTACCTTGTACGTACAATCCTTCATTTGCATGAAACTCATGAATGACTTAGGGTATGGTTAATTGTCAAACCCTAATCGGTCACTCAATTTAGTACTAATACGAGTAGGAAATCATTGAGAATAACTTCTCTAATATTTCCACTACCTTGGCCAAGGATTTAACCACACCTCATTCCTTGAGTCAATCTCCTCATAAACCGAGGGTGGATGATCTCATCTTAACCACTCAATCATCTTCAAGGACTTCACGTCACATCTAATCTATGACGTTTTGGAGATCCTATGGCTAGGGATTTGTAGGTTATAGTTAAAACATGATCATCCATCTACAAGATGTTTTTGGTATCTCAAGTCAAAAGACCACGTACACAACCGTGACATGAATCAACCTGATTGACAATTTGGCATAATACCATTCAGGGATTCATACGGATCAATTTAGTGAACTCTTTTCCTAAAGAGCACCCACTATCTATCATAGGTATCTCAACACTGATGGCCACAAGATTAGCCATACTCATCATATGAGTCGGATCAAATAGTGTTATTATTTCTGGATGATTCGATATCCTTCTTGAATATCCCACGAATAGGAATATTTAGAACATATGTTTAAAGATCAGTGATCACTGTATTATGATCTCATCATAATTCACTTGATCATTGCATATGTTATGGACTTCACTACAAACATTACACAAGAATGACAATGAATAAAAGTTTATTTTAATGAATATAAATGAAAAATAAAAGTATGTTTGGATTGTAGGCCACATAATATTCATATGTGATCATCTTGTACTGCCCCGTATGTTTCTTGTACTGCTCACTTTGACCAGCTGATTTGAATGAGGTCATCTCGACCTTTCAATCTCATTTATTGCCATATTTATTTTCAAACATGAAGAGCGTACACGCCACATCGCTCTATTGAATATGCAGTTTTTCACTTTAATATTGAACAGAGAAGATCATGGGTATACGAGAGCGCAGGAATCGTAAAGGTTAAGCGGATCGAACCCAACTCCTTTTTCAAAGAAGATCTCCTACCATGTAGACGGATATACGATTGTTAAGTGCCGTAATTCCTTCCGCTTCAGCAGTTTGTCTTTTGTTTTTTTACCGAGTTAGTGATTCCTTCGGCTTGTGCGTAGAGCTCTCATTTTTCACTTTTAAAATATCTGAACTGAGTAAGGCATCAGAGGACTGAAATGAAGAACAATTATTCGAGATAGACAAATAGTCGGAGAGAGATAAGACAGTCAGAAAGATAGAGAGAGAGAGAGAGGCTATGCGAACTTGGCCTTGATCTTCTTCACGTCGTCGTTGCTGACCTGGAAAGCGGTGGCGAGAACGTTGTCCGGCACGGCCGGAGTGGCACCAAAGAGCGTCACCGCGATGGTCTGCGTCCCGGGAAGTTGACTATTGAAAGCCACGATGACGGCGGCCGCAACCGTGCCGTTGTTCTTCTGGAAGTGAACGAGGCCGCGGGGGAAAACGAAAATTTCCCCAGCTTTGATGGTCTTCGAGATGAGCACGTTGGCGGTGGTGATGAATCCCACCAGGAGCTCGCCGTTGAGCACGAAGACGATCTCCGTCGCACGTGGGTGCAAGTGCGGAGGGTTGAGTCCTCCGGGAGCGTAGTCGATGCGGCTGAGGGAGACGCCGAGAGTGTTGAGTCCGGGGACGCGTAGAACGCTGGCGGCGGTCACGTAGGAGCCTTGAGAGTTGCTGGTGTTGCCGGCCTTGGAGAGAATGTCGGAGTAGAAGTCGCTCGCGTTGAAACTGGGCCTTGCAGGGGAAGCCGTTGACTTTCACGGCTGCATGGAAGTTTAGATAAGATTTAGGGAGTGCGAGGAGAGGGAGGGGGAAAAAGCCTTACTGGAATTGAGATCCGCGACGCAGACGTCTTGGAGAAAGTCGGGGTCGTTGGCGTACGTGGTGGTAGCCAGCGCCATGAAGGCGAGAAGAGCTGCCGCCAGCGAGGTAGTCCTCATCATTTCTCACGCGCAAACAGAAAGAGAGAGAGAAAGCGGGTCGATGGAGAAGCAGAGAGCCCTATCGCGGGCTTTTAATATTGTTGGAAGACAGAGACTCACGGCATGGAGCACCACGTTGCTTGAAGAAACCATTTTTTTCCTCAGAGTCAACGGTTTAAGCCTTTTCTTTACCTGATGGCATGCACACTTCAGCCGCGTCGGCTCGAGCTCGCGGCGTTCCCGGAAGAGACGAGGTACACTTCGGCGCGCCCCTCCCGCATGCTTCTCTTCCTCTCGTCCCACCTGACGTGTCGATCCCGATCACCTTTAGATCGACTCTAAGATCGATCACCCGCGTAAAATAACGATCTGATCATAGATCAAATTCGTGGCGTATTCTTGTCAAAAAATTCTTGAGGTTAATCCTTTCTAAGATTTATTTTAATTTTTTTCAGGTTTGCATGTGGTGATCGATGATCAGATCAATCATATTAGATTGATCGATGATCACAAAGCTGAATTTAATCAAAGAGCATTCAAGACTACGTTGATCAGATTGTTGAAGTCTTCAATGCCCATCGATATAATCAGGATCATCCTTAAATGATCCATCAAATTGGTTGATCCACCAAGGATCAATCATGATAGGATCACCATGCCCTACTCGTGCACACTTATAATATGTCATTCTTATTGTTGAGGATCGTTAGAATAAAGGAGTATAACGTATGTATTCAACTAAGCTTAAGTATCCACCAAGAGTCTAGGGATGAAATTAGACAAAACCCACATAAACAAATTGGAGAAAAAATAGCCTTCTTAACAATAAGGAGGAAAGAGAACAAGTTCACTAAATGCTCTAACCAACAAGAAGAGCCACACTTGTGTCACCTCTTCACAAAGCTTCTTCCAAAGATGCTATGTTGCCCCCTCTCTTTTCTCTAACTATCCAAGTATCTTGACCCTTCCTTCACAAGGGTTTTACTCCCTTAGCTCTTAAGTTGCTTCCTTTTGGGTTTCCTCAAGCTTGGGGTGAGCTCCTCCTTTTATAGAGCTCCTTAGAAGCTTCTAGAGACAATGTCTCTCTAGAAGATGAACAAAACTTTCTAGAACATTTAGAAAGTTTCACAAGCTTTTAGAAGTATTCATAATCTTCTAGGGTAATCTAGAAGACTCCACAAGGTTCTAAAAGAAGCATAAAAGATTCTAGAAAGCTCTAGAACATTTTGGAAGCTTCTAGAATAAAGAGTTGACCAAGTCAACCCTCACAATTATAAACATTTTTAGCATTGTTTACTGATTCAAGTGCATTATTTGCACGAATTTTCAATTTTTTAGTTATTTTCACATTCATCATGTTTTAGTATATATTGACTATTTTTGCATGAATTAGAGGCTTAAATAGTGGAATTTGCACGTTTGACCTTCCCCAAGGTCAAACAATCTTCTATTGATCATTTTTTTAGCTTCAACCCTTTCAGGGCTTACTAAAATGGAATTAAGTTGAACCACAAAATGAGGATGATGATTGAGCCAAAAATTCTAAAACCAAATACCTATCTTTCAAATTATCTTTAATTTTCTTCCTTTCATACTTTTCTAATTCCAAGTGAATGATTGGAAAGAAGATTGAAAATAGAATGGATCAAATCTGATTTTGAATTTTTTTCACTTTTTTTTTACTCGATTTTTTTGTGATTTGAAATTTGATTTTAGAGGTGTCATCGCTATCACTAGTAGGGACTCTAGGCCGGCTCAAAAGCTGAGGATATGGCACCGGAGGTTTATAAACCTCGGGATTGGGCTCTGCCCTACTCTCCTCATCGGGTGCCTCCTCATCCTCGGAGTCCTCCTCCGGGATAATCGTGGGAGATGGACGGTCATCCTTCTCCTCAAGCGGGTCCTTGCGGCGCTTGTGGTCCGTATGAGGATCCACTAAGACCTTGCCGCTACGTAGGCCCGATATGGCATGTGCCTCCTCTGATGTGCTGTCAATGTGAACTTCGTTCACATTGTGGGTGCGACTCGACGATGCTTGCCCTACATTCCTAGGGTTTGCTAGAGGTTGGGAAGGTAGATGCTCAAATTCTACTCGCTTACCCTTCCTATGCTCGGTAGAAGCTGTGGAGCATGGGGTCTTATCCCCCTCAACTCTATCAAGTCGGTCACTAACCTCATTCAGTTTACTCATCATTTGTGCTAATGCACTCATGATGGGGTCAACTGAAGGTGCTGGAGGTGGTACTGCCTGTGGCGGCGTAACCGCTCGGGGAATACCGGGGGCGAAAGGTGTCGGCCTCGGGTTCCCCATATGCTGCGGCGCGGATCCGTAGGGCTGATGATATGAAGTGGGCTGCCCGCTCCGCTGCTGCGCATAAGTAGGGTTATGATAACTAGAATAACCCTGATTCGGGTAGGTCGACCTACCCGCCTGGCTCAAACCTGGATATGTGGTATGGTTTGGCCGAAATGGAAATCGTCCCCTGGATTGCCATCACGGGGCAATCCAACTCTACATGCTCAAAGCTAGAGCAATGTGAACACGGTGAGACATCAACATGTGAAACTGGCGCGAGGCCATCAGAACCCGGTCGGACCTTAAGCGAGTCCATGATCAAGTTCTGGGCTTCCGTCAGTTTCTCAATCTTATCTAAAAAGCATACTGTCTCCGCCACCTTTGCGTCTAACATCCCTCCCTTCGCGGGAGCGCTCCGTCCTCCGAAGGATTTAGCCGCATGATGATGGCTATTCTCCGCCACCAACTCGATCAACTCGAGGGCTTCATCCTCGTACTTGCTCATGAACGTGCCTCCACTAGCGGCATCGAGCAAATACCGTCAGTGCACCTAAACCATCATAAAAAATCTGAGTAATCTCATGTTTAGGTATACCGTGATGCGGACACTGTCTCAGGAGATCTCTAAGTCTCTCCCAAGCCTCATAGAAAACCTCACCCGGCCCTTGTGAGAACTCGCGTATGGCGCGTCTCACGGCACTAGTCTTACCTACCGAGTAGTACTTACGCAAAAATGCGTCTTCCATATCTCTCCATGAATCAAACTCGCGGCCCAAGCTAAAGAACCACTCCTTCGCCCTTTCCTTAAGCGTGAAAGGGAAGAAGCGCATCTTGGCCGTCTCGTAGGGGACATTGTGGAACTGGTTGAATTCGCACACCTGGCTGAACTCGTCCACATGTCGATACGGATCCTCCGATGGTAGTCCATGAAAAGTGGGCAAAAGGCCAAGAATATGTGAGTCAATTTTAAAATTCGCACCTCGTCGTAGGGGCGCATTGACTCGCATAGTCTGCCTTTGGACGACCGGTCTTGCGTAATCACTAAGACGTCGTCTCACTATCTCGGCAGGAAGAGGGGCGTCAATCGGCTCTCCTCGCCCTGGTGTGGCGATCGCTGGAAGAGAATCACTAGAGGCCTCCGATGGAGCTCTAGATGAGGCAAATAGATCATCATACAAGGGATTATTCCTTGTATGCCTCGTGGGTCGCTGACCCTGTCGTCCTCCTCGGTTCCTATGATTCCTATGCATATCTAAAGCCAAAAGATCATAAAAAAAAAGCAAGTATATATATATAAGAATGTCAGAAAAGAGAGACGAAAATAGTGATGTCTAAATGAGAAATGTTTCACTTGCTCCACCTAAAAGATAAAACAAGTTAAACACTATCAAAAAGCACACCAATAAAGATAATAATGATAATATGTCACTGATAACAGAGGATAAAATCTCAGATATATCAATATCAATGGATCAATTAGGTGAAAAACACCAAATAGACTACCAAATTTGCACCAAAATGTCAAATAATGGCCAAATTTAGGTAATCTTACCTCGCTATACCTTTTTCACCACTGATGAGGATCTGATAAATTCTCTGCAGGTCAGTAAACAACAGAAGACAGAAACATAAATATGATCAAGAAATCAAAGCAATCAAATCAAAAACGCATGCTCCTCGGCAACGGCGCCATTTTGACGTGTAATTTTCGTGCGTCGTTAAAACACAAAGACGATGGTCAAACAAAATTTATAAAACCGAACTCACTAAGACAAGATATAATAATCAAGTATTGGGTAAGTATCGGGTCGATCCACAGAGAGCAGGATTGACTTTAATCGCAATGTTGACTTGGTCAAACTTATGTTTAAAAGGAGTTTTAAATAAGAGAAAATAAGATTTAAGATATAGAAATGATATAAATATGGTAAATAAGAAGTTTTAAGAATTGAAATCTCGGATTTGACAGAGAAAAGTCAAAAGTCAAAGTCAAAGCGTTGACTTTGACCAACACTAGGTGTTCTGCAAAATCAGAGAATCAAATAGAGTCAGAAGATTACGAAAAGTAGATATTTAGAAACTATAGAGAAAATGGAATTTATTGATATATATTTCGTAATTTTTGGATAAGAAATGGATTTATTATGAATTATTGAAAATCAATGATCAGAAAATCCCCGAAATTAACATCTCAGAGGAAATCTTCAAATTGAATGCCCAAATGAAATCCAAATCTTGCAATTTATATGTCAATGGAAAGCTAAGAACCAGAGGAATCCAACAAGACAAAAATTATCAAATTCTGATTTGTCAATAAAAAGTAATTGACCCCGAAAGTCAACGTTTGACTTCTGATGAAAGATGAACAGTCCGTGGTCAAACGTTAAATTGAAGGGTCAAATGAACTCGGAATTTGATGAATTTGCTATCCACGGAAAGATGATGAAAATAAAAATCCAATGAAACCAAAATCAAGTGATTTGGAATTATAATCAAAGAGATATCCTATTTTCAAAATTAGCGACTTTTCGGACCTAAAATTGGGGAAAATGAAGAACACTATGAACTAATTTGCAAAATTAAAGATCTAAACCTAATAAAAATACAAATTACCTATTGATAATCGATCGAACCTCACTACTAACCCGATTGCCGCAAGAATGGGGCCTCAATTCTCGTGGATTGAGGCGAATTTGCTCGGATTCTTCCTCGTGGACGTTCGGAATTCAAGGGGAAAATTCGATGAAATCAAGAGATGAAATCGTGATTATCATGCTTCAATGGCTGCGATTCTATACTCTTGGAAGCAGAGGATCACGAGAACTTAAGACCTTCCTCGAAACTCGCTTAATTTCTTCACGAGTCGATCAAAAGTTGAAGAAACAATGAAGAACTACATGAGTTTTTAAAGAGAAATTAGGCTCGAAATCGTGGCCATTGGAAGCGGTCGTGGGTGTCGGTTGAAGGCGACGTGGGAGCGGATCTTTGGGGCGAGGATGCCGCTTCGATTCCGCACAAAATTGGCTTCAATTTCGCTTCAACACGAGCCCGGATCGTGGCACGATCGGGCCACGATCAAGCCATGATTGCGCGTCGATCGTGGGCTTGGATCTCGGTCAGCCATCATCTTCTCAGTTTAGAAGGATTTCGAGACGAAAGGAGGTTCAATCGTGGCACGATCGAGCTCCAATCGCGCCGCGATCGGGTCACGATCGGGCTACGATCGGAGTTCTTCGTCGTGTGCCGTCTGCCGTCCGATGGTCTGATCGTGATGAAGATCCGACGCGCCAAATAATTCCACGCGGCTTCATTGGGTGCCGTTAGATCGCGATCGTGCGATCTTCATTTAATGATAATCGGATGATTCTCCAGTCGCCACGTGGCCATCGCCTATCCCTCCGATCGCGGTCACTTAAGGTAAGTAATACTCACGTGCTCGATTAAACGATCGCGTGGACTCGGGTCCACGCGATCTCCGCCGTTCCACCTGCATCTAACGATCCTCGCGCCGCCACGCGTCCTGCAAAATAAAATAGTGTGGGAACATAGTCCCACACGGAATAAGTAGAGAGATAGGACGCGGTTAAATAGGGGAGAAGACTCCCCTATTAACTATCCTATTATCTCCTCTCTGCTCCGCGACACGTGGCTCCCCACACGGGCGCCCACGTGGCCTGTGGCCTCCTTGCCACTTGGCGCGCCTCCTGCGTGGGCCACATGCGTCCTGCCACGTGGCCTCAGCGCCACGTCGTAACGGCGCGGTGGACCCGCGCGCCACGTCAGCCCCGCGCGGCACGTCAGCCCCGGCTGGGCCCGCTCGCCACGTCAGCTCCGCGGTAAGCCTACCCCTTTTTTTCGATTTTTTAATAGAAAAATTCGATTTTAAAATCAAATAAAATTCAGAAAAAAGGCTTAAAACTTCAGAAATTCATAAGTTAAAATGTACAACTCCTTTTTAATTGAAATTTTCTCCATTGGATCATAAATTCTTTCCTTTTTAATATTATGTCATTTAAAATATGTTTTCAAGAAGGAAATAAGGATGAATTAAAATTTCATTAAATAAGTTCTAATTAAACATTCTAAATCATAAATTCATCCTAAAATCATCCTTCCAAACATTTACTAAAGTCAAAACTCATTTAATAATAGAGATTAACTCCTATTAATCTAAACAAAAGATTAATCATCTCTTAAGCATGAAATTATCTCTAATTTATGCATAAATATCAACTTTAGCGAAATGACATGCCAATGGAGAAAATTCCTAAAAAGTATGATAACATGCATCATATTCACATAAAATAAGCATGAATATGAGTTAATTAGGGTAAGAATTCAGGTTATAAATGCATGTTATCATGCTGCGATTGGTCAAAAATGTTTAAGGCTTAAATGGTGTGCACTTGGCGTCATCATAAGAATTCATTTGTGGAGTTAATCCCTATCATCGATTAGTCATTTCAACCAATGGGGGTTGTGGCATCTCACCATTTGATGATAGTTTTGTCAAGCCTTTTGGAAAATTAATGCATGACATGTGGCACCATTCCGGGAAGCTCCCAATCCTGATGAAAAGAGATCCAATGGTAGGTGTTCTTCACCAATTGATGGAGGCGGCCGAACAACTCTAATTCTCCCTAATCCCTCCTCTATATTCTCTCTCTTTTCTCCTCTCCTAACATGGGTGAAATGGCTTAATGATGGATCAACAGCTTAGAATAACTGCTATCACTACTTCATAAACCTTTTTTTAATGTTTTATCACTAATTTGAGAAAATTTCAACCTTTTATTGCCCTTCTTGGAGCTTTGGTGATTCTTCAAGAGAGTTAGAGAGGAAAACTCTTCAAATTGGATGAAATAAACTAGGGTGCATAATATTTCAAGTAGTACATGTAATTTTGATTTTAGTGAGGCGTTTGCAATATTTTCCGAAAAGTCCTTTATTCTAGCCTAAATTGGAGCAATTGTTTGTGTCCATTGAGGTCTAAAATAAGAAACTTCTTGGATCTATGCAAGATTAGGTTTAATTTTTTATTTTAGATGCATAGTTAAGATCATGTTCTTGATTTGTTCTCTTCCTATCATTCTCTCTCTAAATTTTTGTCATCGATTACTTCTATGTTCCTAAGTGGATTCACACGTTCTTGGACTCATTGGAATTGATTTCTTATCTCTTTTCTAGTTCTCTATTTTCTTATAGTAGTTTGTGCATCCATTATTTTTCAGTTTGAAACATTATTCACTAAGGATTCAACCTGCATTTTTTACTTTACTTGATTTTAGTATTGTTTTAGGAAATTTGGTTCACTTTTTATTCATAATCATGTGTTTAAACATCCATTTTCAATGAAAGAATGATTTACACTCATCACACATGTTGCCCTCATTCCAATGTTCAAGGGAGAATGAGAGTCAATTAAAAGAAAACTTTTCTTGGACAAGATAATGCATGTATAAAAGATGCATAGTTATTTGAGTCAATTTATCTCAAATTTGGATTTTTTTTTCACATAGCATGTATTGACATATTGATAGCTATTTCTTGATTATGGTTTGTGCATAGATGGTCATGGTGTAGTGATTTTTCTAGTTCAATTCTATTCTTATTTAAATATAATGGTTTCATATTTTAAATGATGATTTCTAAATAGTGCTTATTTTGGGGGCTTTTTTATTTTCAATGATTTTAGGAATTACAATGACACACAATGAATTTTCAAGGGTTATGAAAATGCACATGGTGATTTTCTGTTTATTTTGATTTATCCATGATTTCCAAGGAATCCTAATTGATGTGTTTATATGTTTTCTCAAGTTCTTGGCGAGTAATATCCAATTATAAATATTTTGAATAAAATTAAGTTTGCACTCATAAAGAGTAGAGTAATCAATGGTTATTCATATTCTTTTCTGTATTGAAATCTAATATAATGAAAATATACATTTAATACATATCGTTAGTTGTAGGGGATCGATTTTCAAATTTTTGAAACTTGTTGAAAGTTTACAATGTAAATTCATGATTTTCACCTCTTCTCACCCCAACCCATATCTTGCTATTTTAGTTGAGATTAGGTGTGTGTGCGCATGAAGATGATGAAATGGTAGGGATTCAATCCTAGGAGAGTAAATATCTTGGAGATAGATGAAAACCCTTTTTTAAAGGGAAGAATATTACAAAATTATATGTGAGAGAGAGTCGTCCAATAACTCTTAGGTGTGCAGAAAGTCCAATAACTCACATGGGAAGAATAAGTTTATAGCTCTCTAATTTTCATTTCGCATTGCATGTTTTAATATGATATTTCTTTTATGCGATATATAACGTGAAAATATGTATTTATATCATGCGTTTTAGTAATTAAAATTTTTTGTACCTCTTTTTGGGACTTCATAGTTGGTCTTAGTAGATCTCTCTCTCTCTAAGACCTTTCAGTTCTCATCATTTTCCATCATGATGTGCTCCTTGTTCTAGGACTTATTCATTTTCAGTTCTCTAAGACATATTCGTGTGCATAATTTTCTATAAATAAAAAAATAAGAGCTAGTTTTTCAAATCATCGGCACAAAGTTTGGTGGTGATTATCCTTGGTGTCTCCAAATCCCTCAATGTTTTTCAAATCATCGGCACAAAGTTTGTTGGTGATCATTTTGACTTTCTCATTTTCAAAAATATAAATACTAAAGCCACAAGTAAATTTCTCTAAAAAAATAAAACTATTCTCCTCTTCATGGTTGCTATTATATTATTTTGGGAAAAATCAAAGTTCAAAACCTTTGCTGCATCAAACGATGATTCAGAAGTGTTCTTCTACAGTGGCTGTAATATTTCGCAAAGAGTGCAAAAATCTTGTTGATTGGCTTGGGTTTTACAAGGACTCCATTTCTTAAACTCTAAACCATTGTTGGAGGGAAAAAGAATGAAACGCCTTGATTCAGAAATATTTGGATCATTTCTTCAAGTGATCAAAGTTAGCAAGCGTTTTCCACCATTAGAATTGAGGTACTTAAAGCAGTCAATGAGTTTTAACGTTAATCCCCACAATTCTCCCTCCAAAATCATGATGAATTTCCATCTTTGATTTCTCCCTCAATGTGAGTTAAGTTTCCCAAGAATTTTATTCAGTGGTGTGCAAGAGAAATTCCTCTTGTGGTGATCTATAACGTACTGACCAAAAAGAAGAGATCACGCGAGACTCTATGAGGAGAAGGAAGTGAGAGAATGTAAGATCATGAGGTAATGAGATAGTAGAGAACATGGGATAGTGGCATGTGGTGTTAATGAGTCATCCCGATCATGGGCCTACTGGATCATTCTGGATCTTAGATCAATGAATATGACTGTTTGCAATATTCCTAAAGAAAGAAGGAAGCATTCCAGATAAAGAGAAACGAAGTGATTTAGGAAAAAAAATGTGCCTTGGACAAAAAAACAAATAGATTTATATAAATCACATTTGTTAATAAATTTGAAGCAATCAATCAAATTTTGATTAACATATAATCAATAGAACACTAGATTTGAAAATGGAGGGTCCACAATCGTTATTTTCAACCCAATTCCATGCAGATTAAAGGCATGTGCATCATTGTACATGATTTTACTTATCATTTGAGTGGATTTGATTTTTTTGGAAAAGTGATCATGAATTTTGACGCAGGGCTTTTTCTACCCCTACACCCCTCAACTTGTGCCCTTACTAATTTTTTATTAGGTCATCAAGGTTATTGAGGACAAAATGAAGTGAGGTAGAGAGAGAGAGAGAACCAATGTGAGCAAGCAAAGCACACAGAGCCTCGAGGGAGAGAAGAGAGAGAGAGAGAGAACCGATGTAAGCAAGTAACGCACACAGAGCACTGAGAGAGAGAAGAGAGAGAGAGAGAGAACCAATGTAAGCAAGTAACGCACACAGAGCCGCGACAGAGGTAGAGAGACTTCACGTCAAGGACCGGCCTCTATTTCGGCGCGAACTTGGCCTTGATCTTCTTCACGTCCTGGGTGCTGATCTGGAAGGCGGGGGCGAGGACGTTATCCGGCACGGCCGGAGTGGCGCCAAAGAGCGTCGCCGCGAGCACTTGCGTCCCAGGAAGTTGACTATTAAGAGCGGCGATAGCGGCGGCCGCAACCTTGCCGTTGTTTTTCTGGAAGTGAACGAGGCCGCGGGGGAAGACGAAGACGTCCCCAGCCTTGACCGTCTTCGAGACGAGAACGTTGCCCGTGGTGATGAATCCCGCCTGGAGCTCGCCGTAGAGGACGAAGATCATCTCCGTCGCACGTGGGTGCACGTGCGGGGGGCTGAGTCCTCCGGGAGCGTAGTCGATCCGGGTGATGGATACGCCAAGAGTGTTGAGTCCCGGGACACGTAGCACGTCGGCACTGGAGACGGCGATGCCTAGCGGGTTGCTCGTCTTGCCCGCCTGTGAGAGGACATCGGAGGAGAAGTCGCTCGCGTTGAACTGGCTCTTGCAGGGGAAGCCGTTAACTTTTACGGCTGCATGGAAGTTTAGGTCACATTTAGGTCGTATGCGGCAGGAGAGGGGGAGAAGAACCGAAGAATAAGAGTCTTACTGGATTTCAGATCGGCGACGCAGATGTCTTGGAGGTGGTCCGGGTCGCTGGCGTAGGCGGTGGTAGCCAGCACCATGAATGCGAGCAGAGCTCTCATCATCCTGGCAGAGAGAGGGAGAGAGAGAGAGAGAGAGAGAGAGAGAGAGCGGAGGCGGGTCGGGTTGAGAGAGAAACTGGGAGGCTAGTGGGTTTATAATGGCATGGAAGATTGGAGATCGACTGAGATGACGCGGACCATCACGTTGATTGAGATCCACGCTCTATCTTCTTTTGCCGGTCAACGCATGCGAAAGGTCAGGCTGCCCTCAACGTGACAACGTTGAGGAACTAGGGTTCCTCTATTGAAAGAGCCTCTTTCTTCAGAAGAGAATTACTAAAGAAACGCAGAGAAACTAGGGTTCCATCAATTTAGCCCGGAAGTTAGTTCCAATCAGGGCATTATTAAAATGGATCAGACATTATCTCTGCAAGTTTAGAGAGAACGTGGAATGTTCATGCAATTAATTTATTGCCTGGACAGCCCACCTCCATTGTTGCCTTAGCGATAGCAGCGACTCAAGCCGTCTCACCGAGAACGTCAAGCGCATGGAGAGAGAGAACCAACAATGGAGAGGGAGAAAAGGGCATTATCATGATTTTCTCTGTCTTCACACCCATCTTCTCTCTCTAAACTTCATTCTTGGATTTCTCCTTCGATCGAGGTCTGTTTCGCGCATTCTTGGACAGTATGAAGAGGATCTCAGTCGTTTTTTCAAGTCTAACATCTGATCGCCTCTCCGCCTCCAATTTTCTTAAATTTCTGTGCTTAAATTTTCTTGAAATTCGTATCTCCGTGGATTTGACCCAGATTTGCTGATTTACTTAATTTTATCATTGTTTTAAATTTTTAATGCCAACGACCGCAGCTTTTACGATTATCACAGCCCTTGTGTCCGCCATTCGCCCTCTCTTGGCAGCTGTCGGCCAACCAGAAGGTCATCTGTCAGTAGACCATCGACTCTCCATACTTCTTCCTCCGCATTTTGAATATCTTTTGATGGGACCTCGGTTTCCTGAAAAGGTTCATGTTTTCGCACTCACCTATTGCCATCTTTTACTCACAGGTGAGTAGACATGTAATTCTACTCACCAGCGACATGTCTCTTTGGCTTTACCGCCGGAGAAAGGATTGAGAGACAAACATAAGGAGAGAGAGAGAGAGAGAGAGAGAGAGAGAGAGAGAGAGAGAGAATTCACGTTAAGAACCTAATTCGGCGCGAACTTGGCCTTGATCTTCTTCACGTCGTCGGCGCTGATCTGGAAGGCGCATGCGAGGACGTTATCCGGCACGGCCGGAGTGGCGCCAAAGAGCGTCGCCGCGAGGACCTGTGTCCCGGGAAGTTGACAATTGAGAGCGACGATAACGGCGGCCGCAACTTTGGCGTTGTTCTTCTGGAAGTGAACGAGCTAATGGATTAGCCGAGAGTGTTGAGTCCCGGGACACGGAGTACGTCGGCAGGCTGGAGACGGTGATGCCTCGCGGTCTGCTCGTATTGCCCGCCTTGGAGAGGACGTCGGAGGAGAAGTCGCTCGCATTGAACTGGTTCTTGCCGGGGAAGCCGTTGACTTTTACGGCTGCACGGAAGTTTATGTCACATTTAGGTCGCATACGTCAGGAGATGGAGAGAAGAACAGAATAATAAGAGTCTTACTGGATTTCAGATCGGCGACGCAGATATCTTGGAGGAGGCCCGGGTCTCTGTAGTAGGCGGTGGTAGCCAGCGGCATGAACGCGAGGAGAGCCTCATCATCATGACACGTAGAGAGAGAGAGAGTGGACCCGGCGGGTTGAGAGAGAAACTACTGCGTTGAAGATTGGTGAAGATCGACTGGAGGACGTGGACCACCACGTTGACACAGATCCAAGTTCAATTTTTTTTGCTGGTCAACGCTCTCAGAGTCTCTCTTTAAAAGGAAATGACGAAAGAAACCCTGAGAAACTGTGGTTCCAACTTGGATTTTATAAAAACGGACTAGACATTATCTCTGCAAGCAGAGAGAACGTGGTGAGTAAATCCAATCATTTATTTTTGGGCCTTGCCCCGCTTCAGACAGCGACTCAAGCAGTCTCACCGAGAACCGACAATGGCGATGGAGAAAGGACGATCAGGTTCTCCTTCTTTGAGGTCTACGACCAAAAACTCCTTTATATAGATAGGTTTAGGTTTAATTTGATAGATAATTAGGTTTGAAATCAGCCTCTTCACTCCCAATTTCTCTCTCTAAACTTTATTCTAGGATTTCTCCTTCCATTGTGATTTCTCCTTCGACTAATGGGAATGGGTTTTTGTTCGTCCTTCCAAATCCAAGATCCAATCGCCTTTCATCCTCCATGGACTTGCATGACATTGATATCTCCATGGATTTTCCCATACTCGCTGATTTACTTAATTTTATCATTTTTTTAATGAATTTAATTTATTTTTTATTTATAATTTTGAACGTGAACATGTGTTTTCAATGGTGGAATGATTTACAATTGTTGGTGCACTCGAGGCCGCTAGTCACCCTAGTTAACGTTGACCCTCCCTCTTCAAAAATCAGTACACTTGATGCACAAGGGTGATGCAACTCAGTTTCCTCGAGAAAGGTCCATTTTGTGTGCCTCCTCTATCTTGGGCAACCACATGTTTACTCATATGTGAGTAGACATGTGTTTCTACTAACCAAACACATGTCTCTCTGGCTTGACCTCCTTAGAGAGGGGATAGAGAGAGACAAACATAAGGAGATAGATGATAAGGAACGCAAAGCAAGAGAGATAAGAGAGAGAGAGAGAGTGTGTGTGTGTGTGTGTGAGTAAGAAGGAGAGAGATAAATAACATTGAGAATAGCATTGAGAATGAGGGTGATATCAAGAAACAAAGAGAGAGATAGACTAATGACAGATGTAGAGGGTGATGAAGAGGGAAGAGATGAGAGGGATGGAGAGAGAGAGAAACTTATCAATCCTCTTATCACTCTTACTAACTCTATCTATCTCTTTCTTGTTAACTCTCTCTTTCTCTCTCTTGCTAAGTCTCTTTATAGCTTTTCCTCTAACTCTCTATCTCTAGCTAAGTCTCACAATCTCTTTCTCATTTGCTCTCTCTCTTGCAAAGTCTCACAATCTCTTTCTCACTTACTTGCTCTCTCTCTTCGAAAGTCTCTCAATCTCTTTCACTTGCCCTCTCAATCTACGTCTCTATTTCAATCTATTTGTAGATAAATATCACAATTTCTCTATCTTTCAATCTCTTTATTTCAAAATCTACGAATTCTCTATCTTTCAAATAACTGTATCTCTAAGTCTCTCAATTTCTCTCTCTTTCAATATATTTCTTGCTAAATCTATAAATTTCTCTATCTTTCAATATGTCTATCGCTAACTCTTTCAATCTCTCTCTCCCCCCACCCAAAGAGATTCCATGAATGCATGAAGATTTTTTATCCGTCCATTCGAAATCTTCATCAAAACATAAAACAACTATGAGATAGATGCACATATAGAGTAACACATAGATATAGAGAGGAGAGAGAAATAAAAGGACATGCTCAAAACAAGATATACTGTCAGACTTATATTCTATGGAAGTTTTTAAACATGCTATTGATTTCTTCATCCTCTACCATCTCCATCAACTGTTGGCATTTGAGGTTAATCTTTGAAATTTTCTATCAAACCATCAAATACACTTAAATACATTGTATTAGATATTCAAAATGACTAGGTACCAAGAACCAGTGATCATATCATCTAGTATTTATGAGAAAATATATTGTTAGGGTCCACTTGAAGGAATTCTTAAAGTTATTCAAGACGGATTGGACCATGGTCTCGATCCGCTCGTATCACCCTATCGACTAGCCTGATCTAGGTCCCGAGGGTGGTGGAAACATATGCGGGAAATATTGCAAGAAATAGAGGAACTTTAAAGTAAATAGGAAGGGATGTGTGCCTAACCTGCAAGGCGCGAGCCCGGTCAGTCATGACGAGGGAAGTCGTTCATACGCAGCATGAATGGTCGGCAGAAGGGGGCCGGATCAAGTGGCGTCGTGGACACTGGGGAGTCCTCGGCGCGGTGGGGAAGCAGTGATCTCTGTCTCGAGCGCGGCCGACGGGCAGGGCACGGCGGGGCCGTAGGCAGGGCGTGGCGAGCCCGCGGGCAGGCCGCGGCGGGGGGGCGGCAGTGATGGCGTGGGCGGTGGCGGCAGTGTGGGCGGCGGCGAGGGTGGCACGGTCGATGGTGGCGACGACAAAAACACGGGCGACGGCGGCACGGGCAGCGGCAGCGGCGGCAAGGGGTGTCGGCAGCATCGGCAGCGGCGGCAGCCACGTCAGCTGCCACGTCAACTCGTAGTTATAAACATTATTTGAATTCAAATAAATAAAAAATAATTTTAAAAATTTGAAAAAATTCTATAAAAATCCCTCAAAATTGAAAATTCATAACTTTCAAAATATAACTCTTTTTTAATCTTTTTGTGTTTGATCAAAAATTTAATAATTTATCATTCTAAGATTTTTAACTCAAAAATACACTCATCTTCTTTAAAAAATAAAACTATAAAAAATAAATAAATGTGTATAAAAAATATTTTATCTTGTTATTAGCATTTAAAATCAAGTAGAATCTCAAATATAAATGGGGATAGGAGTATTATTCTAAAACTGAGGGGAGAATAAACAAAAAATCAATGCTTATGATGATGCCAAACACCAAATTCTTGAATTCTAGAAAGTATGAACGTGCATGTCATAGTTTTATGACCATCTAGTGCTTTCTTCACAAAATTCAATTGTTCTTTTTTAAACTATTTTAGTGACTACAATTCTTGTCTTGGTTTTATACTTTCAGTATCCCAAGACCATTTTTCACATTTGGAAGTAATTTTCTCTTAGTTTTGGAAAAAATCATTATTAATTAATTTAAAATATTTCAAATTATATATATATATGTACTAAGAATTTAGTAACATATGAGTTTATACTTCACTTTTTTTGATATTTTCAAGTGATTCTATGAATTTTTTTGCCATCACTTTAGATTGATTATATAAATTAAGTGTTAACGAATATTCTTTGGTTTGGAACTTAGAAGTTGAATACTAATTTGAAATTTGAAATTTAGATTTTTATCAATTGTTCTAATGAACCATTTTTTCGAACATTTGCTTTTTAGTTTTCTTATTTTATTATTATTTCCTTTGCATTTAGTAGAAAGAAACTTTTTTCAATTTCTTTCTACTGAAAACATTTACTAAGAATATTTGCTCTCAATAATTTATAGATATGGTAGTTAAGCATAAAATAATAAAATTTCAGCATAAAAAACCAATTAGAAAGTGGTTGGCAACATAGGTGATGGGGTTGATGCTTGGAATATTTCATTGTAAGGAGACACCGGAAATTAACAAAATGCAAAGCTCATTTGTCTTCAGTAATTCAGTTTGGACGCAAAATTTATGGCACCAATGAGCGCAAAGAATCCTCACTTCTGATGCCATTATTGCTCATGACAAAGCTAGGAAGGAAAGCTCTAGAAGACCAGATTTAGGGTTTCAGAATTCTTGTGTAGCCTCACCTCAGATGTCGAGGAGCAGACGGCGGGGGTCCTCCACGACATCCTTGATGCGACGGAGGAAGAAGACAGCCTCTCTTCCGTCAATCAGTCTATGATCATAGGTCAACGCAATGTACATCATGGGCCTCGGCACAATGTTGCCATCAACGACCATCGGGCGTGACACAATCGAGTGCATCCCCAAAATTGCTGACTACACAATTCAGAACGCAAAATTATACGTAACTGTCAATCAAGAATCAACCTGAATTACCCAAGGATGGTACCTGAGGAGGATTGATGATGGGAGTGCTAAGAAGGCTGCCATAGACACCGCCGTTGGAGATGGTGAAGGAACCGCCTGCCATTTCATCAATTGATATAGTGCCATCATTCGCCTTCTTTGCCAGCTTGTTAATTTCCTTCTCAATTTCCGCAAAATTCATCCGGTCAGCATTACGAATGACTGGAACGACAAGTCCCTGAAAATATTGTGTCATAAATCCATCCATTTTAATAGAAGATTGGACAACCCTCCCTCTCTTAGTCCTACTCTGGGTTACCTTTGAAGTACCGACTGCAATGCTGATATCTATATAGTCTCTGTAAATGATATCCTCCCCATCGATAACTGCATTAATAACTGGCTGGCTTTGGAGTCCACTAACAGCAGCCTGAACACCGGAAACAGAAAGTGAAGAAGAAAGGAAGACCAGAAATTTACAGAAACCAAAAATAACTTGGAGAATGGGACCTTTATAAAGCCAGACATGAGACCCAACTTAACCCCGTGCTTTTCTGCAAAAGCGTCCTTGTATTCAGACCGGAGTTTCATCAAGTTTGTCCTGTCAATTGAGTATTGGTAAGTTAAATTCCACAATAGAAGGCATAAATAATACATAAAAAATGGAGAGAATCAGGGTAAGAGTTACATGTCAACTTCGTTAAATGTAGTAAGCATGGCAAATGTATTCTGAGAATCCTTCAAGCGAGTTGCCACTCGCTTCCTGAGTCTCGTCATTGGAACCTAGAGTTAATTTAAACCCAGAATGTGATTTACAAGAAAAATTGAAAAAAATAGCGTCAAAATTCAACGCATTCAATAAAAAAATTAACATACCCGCCTCTCTTTCTCTTTGGGAGGAAGCTGAGGTTCTGACGCAGATGTCCGCGAAGGCAGAGGAGGTGGCTTCGGTTTCTCTTTTACAGGAGTTTCTGGTGCCGGTGTTTTTGTCTCAGGAGGAGCCTTCAAAACTTCCTTCGTTGATTTCTCCTCTGATGGTGCTACATGTGTTGTACCGGCATCGGATTTAGATATCACAGCCACTTTGGTTCCCGGTGTGACAGTTTCCCCCTCTATTGCCACAAACTGCTCAAGATCAAGTGTTTCACCAAAATTAGGAGACATCAAGATTGAGTGTAGCTGCACAAGAAGAGAGAGAAGAAGAGAGGGAGGGAGAAGGGGGGAGAGATTTCACCTTCTGGAGAATGCCAGCTTCAGGGCTAACAACATCAATGGTAACCTATAAGGAATATCAGTGAACAGTTTAGGTTTTAGGCATTGCTGATAAGATGATTAAAAGGTTTTACCTTATCTGTTTCAATTTGGGCAATGGGTTCATCAACAGCAACCCGGTCTCCAGGCTCTGTTCACCACAAATGAAAAAGTGCAGATAGAATCAAAATCAGTTCGAAAAAGTAGTACACCCTTCAAGATTCTTCCATTATTTGAGATCATAGAGTATCTGAGATGAATAATTGTAACTGGAATATGCATTAAGAAACCTGTCACAAAAAAGTAGAGTGGGACATACGCTTCAAGAATGTAGCAAGAGTGCCATCAGTTATTGATTCACCCATGAAGGGAACGACTGCGTCTACCAGTTCACCTTCACCGATGAAAAACAATGGAGGGGAAAGGTTATCAAGAGCATATGCATTAAAAGTTTGTACTTTGTTTAATAAAAATATGCCCAATGAAAATGAAAGATGGGAGAGACCAGTATCTGATGCAAATTTTCTGACTCTCTGTTGTGCAAAAGTGTTTTGGAAGAGCTCGGTTGTCCTTGACATCATCAATGACAAATAAAATAAGAAAATTAGGAGAAAAATATGGCTATATAAAAAATAGGGTAAATTCATGCATTTTAATAAGAACATGCAAGCAAATAAATTCCACTAACCTCATATTCCTTTTAATTTCAGAACCTGAAGAATATAAAATTAATGGTTATCACTAAAAAAATGTAAAATAGCAAATAGGGTTCAAAGCTGTAAAATGGTGGGAATATTTACCATTGATGTGCGGCAGACTGAAAGTTTGAAAATGTCTTGAGTTTCTACACGGATTTGACACCTAAAAAAATGTTTGGCAAAAAGTTTTAAAGAACGCTACATTGCTACATGAATAAACTTCTTGTAGCAAAGTCCCAATGAAGATTACGCATTCCCCCAAACAAAATGATGTATTGGGGATTATGAGGTTCAGTAACAACGAATTGTTTATCACAAAAAAGGAAGGCGAGATAAATGGACTCCAATGACGAACAATAAAGAGAAAGCAGAATCTGTTAAAAATAAATAGATGAAAAACAACTAGTTACAAAAGAGAAATAGGAGCCTGGTCTGCAGAATTCAGGGTAAGGTGAAAGCAGGCTCCGTGTATAAGATTAAAGAAGAAAAAGAGCGCGCAAAATTGAACCAGGGATCCTACATCTGATTTCCTTCATATGGTTCCTAACCATGAGTATATAGTTATTTAATATTCCAAATCCACAATATTACAGACACAGATATACCTCCCACATCTGTATCAGGTTCAGGCACAGTCTCACCCAGTTCTCTCAAGTGTCGAAAGTAGAGAAATGTCCCCACAAGATGTCCACTATGGGACAGGTTAGTTTCAAGCCTAATTTGATTTTTTGAAGAGCTTTCAAACTTAATCTGATTCTTCGTGACCTAGATGATTGGAGACAGGAAAAGAATTCCCACCATTTCTGAGCAAATCTCAAGTTTATGAAGAAGAGGAATAGATATCAATACCCACATTTCCTAAAAGTGGCTTGAGACCATAAAGGTGTGGTTAATATAATTTCCCGGAACCACAGAAACTGATATATCTCCCTGATTTGCGTCTGAGATCCTCTTGTGAGACAAAAAGTTGATCTGACCAATATGGGAAAAAATATCCTCTCAAAAATACCCAATATGAGAACAAAATGTTTCAATCCTAGTCTGATGACCTAGTTTACTGGTGAGATAAATTGAGTTCCCTCTGTGTCATGGAAAAGCTCAAGATTATGCAGAAAACAGACTGAGAACCAGACCCACATTTCCTTTTCCTGATCAAGAACTTGTGGTTCATTGGATCTTACTGACCAACAGAAACTGATATATCAACCTGATTTGAGACCAGTTCTTTTTAGCTTCCAAAAAGTTGATATAAATGGTTAGACTGAAAAATACGTTCCCTGCAATATACCCAATAAAAGGAAATGATATTTTCAAGCCGAAATGGATGCCTGGTGACCAAGACGACCGGTGAGAAAAAAAAAAGAATTCCTTCTCAAGTTTAGGCCGAAAATGAACTGATACACAGAACCACTTTTCCTCAATAAATGGTTATTTAATCTTACTAAACTGCACTACTACATTCTTTTGAAGAGAACCTACAGAACGTGAATAGATAACACTATTTAGATTGAGAGATATGTCACCTAGAGAAACCCAATGCAGGGAAAAAAAATGTTTTCTGGCCTAATCTGAAGTTTCTTGACCTCAATGAAAGTAGAAAGAAAATGAATTCCTCCTATTTCACATCAAACAAACCCCATTTTCTTTGATTTTCCTGAGCTATAGAAACTGGCATATCTCTCTGATTTGTGTCCGGTTCACTACTTGAGCGTCAAAAAGTTGATCTATCGCTTTGAATTGAGAAATATGTCACCTAAATATGCCAAAAATAACCACGAACGTTTTCAAGCGTAATCTTAAGCTTCTTAACAGAGATGGTTTGTGAGAGAAAAAGAATTCATCCTTTTCACCGTAAATCTCAAGATTGTGGAGATGATGAACTGATAAGCACTAATACAGATAAAAAGATGAACACTGGATACCTCATTGCCACAGCTCTCCGACAAAAAAACCGCAGCCAGGCGAACCCTGAGCAAACCCTGTCCAATGACCTAAAATGCACGCAATCAAAAGGAGAGTAAATTATCGATGACCGGAAAAATCCAGAAAACTCGACGAAATCCCTTACCTTTCTCCTTGCAGCCGCCAACATCTCTACCGCGTCTCTATTAGGCCCACGAAATAATGAGACAAGCAGGCCAGATGAGAGAATGCATAAAAAAAGGGGAAACGGGAGGAAGAAAGAGAGGGCAGCAAATCTGCCGGCGATCACCTGATCCAATAGCAGGCTGCAGAGGAACGGAGAAGGAAAAATGCCCCTCCTCGATGCAGAATACTTGCTTTTACATTACAGAAGGTCTGTGAGATAGAGATCGTCCGTTAAAAGTAAGAAGCACTGCTTGCTTTCTGGATCTTCCGACGTCCGTTCATCTATCCTCGATCGTGATTGTCTTCGATGATGATTCGATCGACGGTTCACCTTCTGTGTTGGTGAGCTCATCGCCCCGAGATTGCCCCAATCGGACGGTCCAGGGTTAAAGATGGACTGCGCATGTGGTGATTTTGTTTCTCTGCCTACCTGTTTAAAAAATTTCTCGTTGTTAAAGATAATATTTTTCAGATTTATGTTTCCTTTGTAGGTTGACCAGCTTTCTGGTCAAAATATGCTTCCTTTGTAGATCGTCGGGCGAATATTCTTCACGTTTCCGTGGATTTTCACTAAGCCGACTTTGGAAAATTTCCCTGATATCAAAAAAATCGGAAAATCAATTTTTTTAGTGACCAATTTTTGTTTGTTTTCAGAAAATCAACGCCATTTTCCAATTTTTTCTTTCTATTTGACACAATTTCGGGAAATATTAAATTCTCTCCGGCAGTTTTATTTCTATCGAAAATTGGCTGGATTTTCCGGCCAAATGTTAGTGATTTCAGCGTATTTTGGTAGATTTTTTGACTGATTATTTTGGCATTTTTCTGCTGACTTTCTGAAAACTTTCTGCAGCCTACTTGGGCCAAACCGGCATGGGGTGCCCTAATGGGCCAGTCCACTTGAGCCTCCTGCTTGGGTTCAATTGCTTGGGCATGACCACCCTGGCGGCTTACATGGTCTAGATTATCACTGTCCAACTTACCGGACCATCATATACCTTCAATGGTCACAATTATGCTTAATGGGCCTCAAGCTTTGAAACCTTCACCTAAATTGACTTCTCAAAGCTATGATACACTGCCTCCACCTGACTCAACTCTTCGAACTTGTATGTGTAAAAGCATTGTTCTTGTCATTATGCTTAATGGGCCTCATGTATCAAACTTGCAAGTACACTATGCAATATCTTGGAGACCATGTACACAAACAAGACTATCATCAGCCGTGCAATAGAAATTTTTTAGCCTATATTTGCTTACAAACAAGGTGATCGATATTTGTGTTCAAGATCAATTTGATCGTCCCCAAGCTCTTCTACAAGAGTGATCTCTCTGGCAACTTTTGATGGCCAACCTCTGCATATTGGAAAGATATCTTTAAGAGCTTATCATTGGAGTTTATCTTAATGCCTTTAGCCTTCAGTTGCTTCTCAATTTTGTGCTTAGGCACTTTCTCATGTTCAAGTTTTTAGTATGGCACCTATATTATCGTCTTATCTTTGGGTTAGTACTAGAGTAACTTAGTTCACAATATCTATATATGTTTGCAATTGATTTAAATCTAAGGATCAAGTTTGCTCATTTTTAAAAAATAATCATTCATCTGCAGAACAATCATGAATGGCTTGGGTTATGTTCAACTATCAAATCCTAATAGTTATTAAAGTTAGTATTGATGCGAGAAAGAAATTATCAAGAATAGTTTCTATAATATTTCTATTAACTTAGCGAAGAATTTAATCGCATCCCATTCCTTGGATGATCTATCTCAACCACAATCGCTGATAAAGACTTCATGTTATATTCAATAACTTATGACATTTTGGAAATCTCACGGCTAAGGATTTATAAGTCTTTGGTGTGTTAAGTCATCCACCCATAAGATATATTTGGTATTTTAAGTTAAAGGACCACATACATGACCATGAACTGAATCAACTTGATATATAGTTAAGTCTAATATCGTTCATAGACTCGTATGGATCAATACCATGAACTATTATCAAAAGAGCACCTTCTATCTATCCTTAGTGTCCTCTTATTGATGGCCATATGATTCTTCATACTCATCATACGAGTGAGATTAAAACTATGTTATTCTTTCTAAATAATTTGATGTTCTTCTCAAATATCCCTTAAATATGAATATTTATACTACATGTTAAAAGACTAGTGATTGATAGATTGTTATTTCATCATAATTCACTTGGTCATTGTATATTTTCATAGAATTTGTTACAAACATCACATAAGAATAACTAACTTTTACTTCAACGAATATAAATGAGACATGAAATTATGATTTGATTTATAGGCCACATAATGATTTCCATAAATATATTAATATATATGTGTGTGCGCTATTTATCTGTCCCCTTTTTTTACTCACCTCTTGAATATCTTTCCTCTCTCTTTCTCAATTCATGGTAATGTCATTGTCATTTCTCATTGATGTTGTCACCATCACCCCTCTCGTGATTATTATTATGTGATATGGAACAAAAAGGGGATGAAGGTGAGCATAAATTTGGGAGGAAAAGGAAGACATAAATTTGGGATAAGGAGATATAACAAGAGCTCTCAAGGTCCTTACAACGACCTCATACAATCAATGTCAAGGTCCTCTTGACCATCTCCATTACATAGATCACAAGGGGCATAAACATTGACAATTTATCTCCAAAAATTTATCTCAACATTGACTCAGAAACACTAGATTGTGCCCTAATTCTTGGAACATACATAGGTTAGCTACAGTGGGCCTTATGGGCCCCTCATTAGTCTACCTAAACTATCATCATTATATCATCAATTCCATTGATAGTGTTGGTTGTGGCCCAATTATTTCTGAAAGTGCCACCAAATGGGGAGAGAGAAACCACCCACTCTGGTGGAATGTTTCCTTTTGTGTGGTAACATGATTTTCACTAGGGGGAGTACATGGCCCCTTGAGGTACCCTACTTCTACCTAGGGTTGGTCAATTTTGATCGAGTCGACGATCAGATCGTCGCTCTTCGATTTTATGATCGATCGCCGATCGATCGATGAGATCGCCATGATCGATTTTAATTTCTCAGAAATCAAAATTCACTCTCTCAGTCTCTCTCTCGCACTCGCTCGCGCTCTCCCCTCCCCAAATGTTTCACACGTGAATCTTGAATGCGACGTCGTATAATCATCTTGCATCACCGCTTCTTCAGAAGCTCTTCATCATCTGCAATCAGCACCTTTCACAGCCTCTGCTTCTTCATCGCCGCCTTGATACGCTGCACAATGCTTTCAAACTGCCGGTGAGCCTGAGAATTCATCACAGGTTTCTTCGTCATCGAAGATTGAAGCCATTGAAGGGCTCTGATTACGAGATAAGAATCTGGCAATGGCGGTGTCAAAGGAGTCACAGCTGAGCGGGATGCCCGGCCAAGTAGAGCCATTCTGACAGTTAGCATCCGATAGTAAATCCCCCACACGTTGGTAAGACTGTCAGCCCATGCCACGTCATCTCTCTTCTTCTCCTGCAGTTCTCTCTCATCCTCTGTCCCTTGAAGATCAGAAGCCAGTTGACCAGGTCTTGATCGGTCCTTGGTTTGACTATTAGAAGAAATTTGGGCCACTGAAGGTTGATCCTCTGGATTGGAGAACCAACCATACCTTAAAAGAAGAAGAGTACTTAGCAGCCAAAAAAAAGAAAAAGAGGAAAGTCAAATTAGGATTTGGTGGGACAAGAAACCTTGGACGAAAAACAACGGGACTTCCAACGGCGCAGTGGACATCTCCGGCACTGGCGAAAATGTCCTTCAGGGTCCATTTTGGACAACGAGAGACATTATCCAGTTGGGCATTGTAGGGAAAGAGCATGATATTGGCCGAAGTGGAGCCGATGGAGATGTTCTGCGGTGGAGCCGATGAAGAGCTCAAATGTGACTCTGTGAGGCTAAAAGTCGAGGTGGAAGTAGAGGAGAGATCTTTCTCTTCTACTCTCTGGATTTCAGTCCGATGGAGAGGTCGACTGTGAAGCTTGATTCAGCGGGAATAGAGAAGACGCAAGGTTCCTGAATCAAGCTATTATTTTAATGTCTATTATTTTATTCCGGAATAGAGAAGACGCAAGGGAATAGGGTTAATCGCCCCATTTATCTCGTGTTTTGGGCTTTATTTTTGTTTTATCCCCTGTTTTGAAAGTTAGCCTAGTTTATCCCTCAATTTGTCTAATCAGCCCGGTATATCCCGTGTTTGTCACATCAAGCCCAGTGGATGTTGAGTGTGCTGTCGTGGACGGCCACGTGGGCGTGGAATCCACGTCGGACGCCACATCGTCACGGGAAGAGGGTTTCTCTTTCCTCCCCGGCTCCCTCTGTAGGTTAAATTGGCGACCCACCAAAGATACAGAAAGGAAGAAGATGGCGGAGGTGTTCGAGCTGAGAAGAGGTAGCCTGACAGTCAAGCTCACTAACTCGGGTGCCACCATCATCTCTCTTCTCGTACCCGACGCTTACGGTGAGTCGTCTTCTCCCTAATGTTTCTACCATCTGCGCATCTGCAACTTTGATCTTCCTGTTGGATTCTTTCAATCCCAGGCAATGTCACCGATGTCATCCTGGAATTCGATTCCCTCCAGCCTTACATTGTAAAAACCCTGATCTGACTAATTCGTTCTTTCTCTGTTCTATGTTGATTCTGTTTATGATTCTCTACCTCGCAGGAAGGCGCAGCGCCGTACTTCGGCTGCATCGTGGGGCGCGTGGCGAACAGAATCAGAGGAGGAAAATTCACTGTGGACGGAGTGGAGTATTCCCTTTCCCATCAATAATCCCCCAAACTCCCTCCACGGTAAGAGAGAGACGGCCGCATCCCCTAACACTAATTCACCGTCGTCTCCCTTCTCAGGCGGCCACCGCGGGTTTGACAAGGTGCTCTGGGAGGTGGCGGAGCGCGAAGACGGCGACATCCCATCCGTCACGTTCAAGTATTGCAGCCATGACGGGGAGGAAGGTGCCCCATCCCCCAATCCTCCTAATGGCACACCTTACGCTCTCATTCTCGTCAATGTCAATCAGGCTACCCTGGGGAGGTGGCGTTGATGGCAAAATATTCGCTCCCGTCGGGCTCGGCGCTGAGGCCGGACATGGCTGCGACGACCACCAAAGCCACGCCGATCAGCCTAGCGCAGCACACATATTGGAACCTGGCCGGGCAAGACGCCGGCGCCGTGCTGGACCACTGGATCCAGATCTGGGCCGAGCAGATGACGCCGCTCGGCGAGGACGCCGTGCCCACAGGGGAAATAGCCGTGGTCGCGGGCACGCCTTTCGACTTCACGGGCGGGGAGACGATCGGGAGCCGCATCGGGCTCGTCGCCGGCGGCTACGACCACAACTTCGTCCTCGGCGGCAGCGGCGAGGATGAGAGTGGATTGAAGAGGGCGGCGCGGCTACGGGATCCAGGGAGTGGGAGGGCCGTGGAGCTGTGGACGGACGCACCGGGGATGCAGTTGTACACGGGAAACTTCCTCGACGGTGTTGTGGGCAAGGCCGGATCCGTCTACGGGAAGCACGCGGGAGTGTGCCTCGACACTCAGGGATTCCCCAACGCCGTCAACCAGCCCAACTTCCCCTCCGTGGTCATCCGCCTAGGCGACCACTATCGCCACTCCATGCTCTTCCGTTTTTTCTCCGAGTAAGACAGTCGACTGACCGCTGGGAAGAATAATATTTCCAGGGAAATTCCAGCTCTCTTTCTTTCTCTGTGGTACCTCATCAATTCATCAGTTAAGATGCTGGAGAGGGGAAAAAAGAAGAAGACGAACCACCCGAACGTACTCGCTTATATCAGGGCAAAATTTTCGTACCCATGCATCCAAGCATATAAGAAAGAAAGAACCATCCCCTCACTTCTTCACTTCCTCGTACTCGGCCTCGGGGGGCCTGCCCGCAGCACCGCCCTGACCTCCGCCGGAAGCACCACCGGCCATATGCTGACCGATCTTGGAGACAGCCTGGTTGGCGGGGTCCAGCTTGGCCTTGATCTCGTCCGCGCTCTCCCCAGCCATGGCCTTTCGCAGCTCTGCCACGGCGGCCTTAATCTCAGACGCCACCTCCGCAGGGATCTTGCCCCTGTACTCTGTCAAACTCTTCTCGATGTTGTAGATGGATGTATCCGCGCTGTTCCGTATGTCGATCAGAGCTTTCCTCCTGGTCTTTCTGCGCGTGCAGCTCGGCCTCCCGCACCATTTTCTGGATCTCGTCCTCCGAAAGCCCACCCGATGACCGGATAGTAATCTGCTGTTCCGACCCCGAACTGAGAATATACAAATAAACAATTAGAAAAGAAAGAGAAACCCTCTTCCCGCGATGATGTGGCGTCCGACGTGGATTCCACGCCCACGTGGCTGTCCACGACAGCACACTCAACATCCAATGGGCTTGATGTGACAAACACGGGATATACCGGGCTGATTAGATAAATTGGGGATAAACTAGGCTAACTTTCAAAACACGGGATAAAACGAAAATAAAGCCCAAAACACGGGATAAATGAGACGATTAACCCCAAGGGAATAGGGAGAGACTGTTATTTATATTTTTTATTTCTATTAATGATCGTCGACCTCGATCGATCGACTATCGATCGGCGCACAGACCACTTTGATCGATCGAGGCGTCGACTTTTTGACGATCGATCTCGATCATGATCGATCATGATCGTCCAACCCTACTTCTACCCCATTGGACTGTGAATTGAGGCCATCTCTTGCCCATCGAAACATCCCATCACAGAGAGCTTCAAAGAGTTTCTAAGGGATCATGGGATGATGGGTGGGTCTTTAGAAGGTTTCTTGAAAGAGTCTCCAAGGGGACTTTTTCATCGTGAAAGGTGAGAGCGCTTTGAGAGCCATAGCTGTAGCATTTGCTCCTCGGGGTGGGGAGAGTGAGAGTTCTTCTTTGCGATTATCTTCTCATTATCTGGTTTGTATAATCACCATTATCATATTTGTGTCTTCTATTTCGCTACCTCTTCTCCATTTCCGAATCTACAAACTTGGCGATTTCTCTTCACAGTTATTCTGTAAGATCATATGCTAACAAGTTGAGTCCCAGAATTTCAATTTGTTAGAATTTTAATCATTTTGGTGATCTTTGCTACCATGAAGACCTAAAATTTTTTTTCTCTCATTTCAGAAACTCATTGAATTTTCGAGGTGCCGAACCCTGAAGGATAAGTTCTAGGAATTCCTCATTTGCAGAAGAGGCGTTTGGATAGTGGGATTTCAGATTTCTCGAAAGCTTTATTTATATATCCCCCAGGATAATTTTCATTATCATAAACTACCCTTCATAACAATAATTTAGGCTTTACGTCCATAGATGATTTTCTATATAAACGGGTCTCAATTCTACCGTTGATTCTCCATCGCTACTACCTCCTCTGCAACATCCGGAGGCGTCGCAATCATCGGTGCGATGTTTTCCGCTTAGTTCTCTCTCGATTTCACTTATAGATCATCTTTTGGACCGAAGTTCTTCTTAATCCATTTTTCTCATGGGTACAGAGTGTATGTTCAATGGAGGAGCAGTTCATTCTCAGGGTACCGCCATCAGTTGCAGAAAAAATAGAGCGGCTGTTATCTGAGGGAAGCTCCACGTCCGAATCCCCATCTCTGGATTTATCTTTCTCGGGTTCACTCTCCACTCTTTTCTTCTCATAAGTCCTCGGCCAAACTATTACTTTCTTAATTGGGTCAGACGTTGTTTTTTCGTCATTATTTGTTTCGGAATTCGGTCCAAAATTGATACTTAATTGGGGGCCAAAATTGTTTCCGTCTTTATTGGGTCCAAAATTGTTGCAGAGGGCGGAAGAAAAGGCACCTTTATGATCGGCGATGACGCTTTTCCAGCATCCCTCTTAGATCTACCCTGCGTCGTTGAGTCATACAAAACGTACGACGACAATGTTCTAATCAAAACCGCTGATGTGGGTCAGGTGATTACCTGTTTCCCATCTCACCTTCTACACAAAATCTCTAATTTTTTTAACATTATCCGCCGATGTCAGCCAATTGGCTTATTTGCCCCAAGTTTTGATGTAGCAGTTATATTTATATTCATCCTTTTCTTCCAAGGATTTCGTTATGTGAAGTATATTCTTTGATTTCCATTACTTGGCCATATATGAAAAAAATATTGTGCAAGTCCTGCCTCACCTTCTACACAATTACGCTAAATCTTGATCTATCCACTGGTCAGTCCGGTTGGTCCTTTGCGTCTAGTTTTGGTGTATTTTGATTTATCCTTTTCTCCCAAGGGATTCATGATCGGATGCTGAATCCATTATGAAGAATATGATCTCCGTTTTCCATCACTTTGGGCATGTATAAAAAGATATTGTGACTATTCTTTTTGCACAACATTTTCAGAGTTATCATTATTTACAAAACAATGGATGATGCCATCGTTAAATAATCCATTTTTTTTGTATCAAAACAGTTTTATCTTTTTACTTTCTAATTCCCCAATGTTTGAGTTTGACACAGATGATCATGGTCAGAGAGGAAGGGGATCCTACCCCAGAGGGATCCGAGTACAGGCATGGCCTGACTCCTCCAATGAGGGATGCTCGCAAGCGGCGGTTCCGCCGAGAGCCTGATCTCAATGTAAATAATTTAGGGTTTATTGTTTTTTTGTTGCATTTAGGTTTTACATCAATCTTATTGTATGCCATAAATCATGAAAAGATGCAATATCTTCTTTGGTTTCTCTTTTAGGGTTTTGGTGCTTATCATTCTATTTCACAGTAATAGTCAAAAATGGATTTGATTCCTTATTTATCTCTTTTAGTGTTCATATCTAAATGATGCAATCTCCAATGGTTTAGTGTTCATCATTCTATTCTTTCTCACCATGAATCAGTAAATCCAGAAATGGATGCAATCTCGTCATTTATTTCATGCCATGAGCCAAGAATCTTATGGACTCTCTTGTTTAATTTCTTTTTTTAGGGTTTAGTACTCATCATTTATCAAGAATTTCAAACCATTAATCAAGAAATGGATGCAATCTCCTGTTTTAATACCTGTTTTCTACGATCTTGTGTTCATCAGCATATCTTTCTTCAATCTCTTGAATCAAGAAATTCATAGCCATGCCTTGTTTTATCTCTTTTTTTTGGGGTTTAATGCTCACCATCCTATTTTGCACCATAAATCAAGTAATATAATCTCTTTTTTATTCTGTTTTTAAGGGTTTACTGGTCGTCTACTGTTTCAGACTATAAATCAAGAAATGGATGCAATCTCTTCTTTGCTCTCTCTTTTAGGGTTTAATGCTCACCATTCTATTTCAGACCATGAATCAATAAATCCGGAGCAATCTCTTGTTTAATCTCCTGTTTTAGGGTTTTGTACTCATTATCTATTTCACTCTATCATGAACAAGAGAGTAAAATATTTTTTTGATCTCTTGTTTGTTTAGCCGGAGCTGGTCCAGCGCGTGGAGAAAGACCTGCTGAACATTCTCTCGGGAGGCACTGCAGAGGATATCCTTTTACACTAATCTTTAATCCATCATCCATTCATTGTTTCTTTATTTAGATTTATTATCTTGTTCTTCCATGACTGGCATTTGAAGCTCACGGGTCGATCGCTCGAAATCCGCCGCGGCAAGGAAGTCGACCGCTGCAGAGACCCCCGGAGGAAACGGTGGAGAGCCTGAAAGATCTGATTCCGACGATTCTGCAGACAGCTGATTGTACGAGTAAGAAAACTCTTTCAAAACTGTACGACGGTACGTGTTAATTCTGAAACCCTATCTTGGGCCCACTAGAATCCATGTGTGCGGCGGAGAACCGCAGAAACGAGAAGTCTCCTTTCTTCCTTTCTCCTCTATTCTACTTCTATCCAGATCGCTCTTAGCTGGCTATGGCGTCGTCCCTGCTCCTTCCGTGCATCAACTTTCCGAAGCCGACCCCTCTCACGAAAGTACCCCGTCTCCGCCAACTTCATTCTAATTCTACCAAGATCGCCGCCAAGTTCAATATCTCCGAGATTCTCGGCGGCCGCGGCCTCTGCAATGGAGAAGCAGGGCTGCGTAAATTCCTAACAGATCCGCCACCGCCCGCCGGAGAAAAATCCATTCCTCCACCGCCGGCGGCGCCGCTGCCATCCGATGTCTCTGGCTTCGAGAAGGAACTGTTGGGTCTCACGGGAGGGTTCCCCGGCGGCGAGAAGGGGTTGCAGAAGTTTGTTCAGGAGAACCCGCCGCCGGCGAAGGTCACCGGGTCAACGTCGTTGGCGCCGCCATCGCACCGGCCGGCTCCACCGGAGTTGCCTCTGCTCATGCCAGGGATGATCGTGATCGTGAAGAACCCGAGTAACCCGTATTATCAGTACTGCGGGACGGTGCAGAGGGTGACTGATGGAATGGCGGGGGTGCTGTTCGAGGGGGGGAACTGGGACAAGCTTTTGAGTTTCCGGCTAGAGGAGCTCGAGAGAAGAGAGAAGGGCCCTCCCATGGTGAACCCTAAGTCCGCCGTCCTGGAGACCATGGCTGAGGAGAATTCTTGAGCGCCAGGCGGCCGCTTATTCTTCACTCTTCGTTGGCAGATGTTAGACGAGATGTTAAATTTTGTGACCCTTGAAGGAGCTAGACGAGATATCGTGGCAGATGTTAAATTTACAAAAAGGTTTATTTTTTGTAAATTCTTCCTTTTTCATGCAAATGCCCCGCTAAGCACAGTTTGCCCTTCAAATTTTTATGAATATTGTGTAGAATATAAGCCAATTAAACTTTTATACATTGTTTATATTTATTCAAATGAATCCGTTTATTATTATTTTTGTGTGATATTTGTGAGGAAGTTTATGAGCATATACAATAACTGCGTGAATTATGATCAGATTATAATACACCAATCATTAGTTTTTAAACATATGTTCTAAATATTTATATTCATAGGATATTAGAGAAGTACATCGAATTATCCAAAAATAATAGATTATCTTATTTGACTCAAATGATGAGTATAGTTAATCTTGTGGACATCAATATGGAGACACCAAAGATAGATAGTAGATACTCTTTGGAGAAAGAGTTCATTAGCTCAATCAATATAAATCATTAAATGATATTATACCTAATAGTCAATTAGGTTTATTCATGTCATGAATGTGTACATGATCCTTTGACTTGAGACATCAAAGACATCTTATAAATAGATAATCGTGTTTTGATTATGATTTACGAATTGCTAACCACGAGATCTCCAAAACATCATATATTTGATACGACGTAAATTTCTCGAAGATGATTATGTGGTTAAGGTGAGATTTCTCCTTGTGAATATTAGAATAAATTGACTCAAGGAATAAGATATAATGAAATCTTTGGCCAAGATATTAAAAATATCAGAGGAGGTGTTTAAGATAAAATTTTCCAAACATCATTACGAATTTCAATGACTAATTAGGGTTTGATAGTTGAACATACCGTAAAGTCATTCATGAGTCTCGGTGAATTACACCCAAGGCTCTAGTAACTTGACCAATAGATTAGATTAAATCGATCTTTTTATTAATTAATCTATGTGTATTGATATAGATAATGAATAAAGTTAACCAATAATCCGTTCTTTTGGCTTATGGAGTTATTAATTAGCAAAAATATATGAACCTATAGGGTCATAAACATATGGTTTATGGATGTTTATGAATATAGATATAATTATAAGGGTTTTATAAAAGTTCATATAACCAATGTCTATAAATAAGAAAAAAAATGATAACAACTTAAGGTGCTCATATAAGTCGTGTAGGAATTCTCTTATTTCTTCATTTTCTCTCTCGATGAAGAGCACTAAAAAGGAGATCCCACTGTCCGGTGATCATGCATATATCATTAGAGGTTAGACTCTTGAAAACTTTGAGATCTCCTTCAATGGACCCTATAAATATAGATTTTAATCTATAATAGATGATACAATTATTAATTTTTGTTGCCTTGATGTTTTGAAAGCTTAATACAATGTGTTACATTGCATTTGATGGTTTGGTTAAAATTTTGAGAGCCTATTGAGCATTAAATCCTATCAATTTGTTTTGAACTTTTGTTTTGGTGTTGCTCCAAAGTCTTTTTCGCCAAAAACTTAAAAGGAATTAATGGTTTGGATTATGCATTGATGACTTCAGTTTTAGGTTATAATTAGTCATTGTTGTGAATTAAATTTCATGTAGAAAATTTATATTTCCTTGCTTATTATAGTGGTCAAAAGTAGATCCTTAAGGAACCTTGGCAATGAGATTAAGCGATTGAATTTGGGAGAAGAAATATTACTAGGTAAGAAAAAGATGGAAGATGAAAAATTTTAGAATATGAATTTATAATGGTGGTTATAAAGGACAACATATGGTAATTTTAAGGATATATATATATATATATATATATATATATATATATATATATATATATATATGAGAAAATGGATTTAGATATTAGAATGGAAAGAATGGAGAAAATGGAGTATTGAAAAATGGAGTATTGAATTTATAACCTCTTTGCAATAATCGTAGACATGAAAATTCACAAGATTAAATGGAGCAAAAAAAGGAAAAATAAATAGAGAAATCTTTTATATGCTAGGTTTAGAGGCTCCATTTGATTAAGAGTGGAGATTTCATATCCTTGGTGCCACCCAATGATCAGTGGATATTAAATCACTAGGTGATGTCCAAAACCACTTATTAAGGTAACCTTAGCACTTCATAAGGAGGTGGAGTTTCCTCAAGAATAGGATGACTACCCTCTCTCCCCTTGTAAACATTGCTTCTTTCTAGTGGAAGGAAAAACACAATTAATCAAAAAAGACAAGAGAAGAAGATTGACCTCTTTGACCCTTCAATAATACTTGTGACCAGCTTAAACTAATAAATAATCACTTTGGACATCATTTACCTGGAACAAAAGGGATAACTAGTCTCCTAAAAAGGCAAAAGGGTTTGACTAACCTCCTAAATGGGTGGAGGACCCACTTTCTTCCTCTCCTTGATAATGTCCATCCATGTACTCATTGCATTTCATATAATTCAATAATTATGAGAAATTCACCAACTAGTCTCATAATGTCAACAAACATAGAAAATGATGCTAAACTCATGTTTGATCTGTATTTAGTCATTGAGAGAAGGATATTTATGTCACTTAGCTAGTAATTAATATCTAAATGTAGCATTTTGATGCATAGATGTAACTAGTAATTTTATGCTTATCATGTATCAATGATCAATCTTAGGTATAATTAAAATCTAAGTGATATAGAAACATAGAGAATAAAAAAATGGTTGACTAGAAGAAGTGGTGAGAAAGGCACTTTTTCTTTGGTGAGCTCTTCACAAGACGAGTATCTAGGCTACCATAATATTCGTGGCTCACTATGTTATCGCAAAGTTTTTACTTACGAGGGAATGGCTCTTATCACAGCAGGAGTTCAATTTGCAAATAAGGTCCGAGTACATTGTTACACATCTCATCGAAGAACTTAAGGAAAACCTCTCATTCATCGATATTTCCTTTACGAGTAAGTCTTTGTTTGATTTCAACATGATCTTTGGTTGGGGCATTGAAGGGAATATTGTTGTCATAAACTTATTGGTGCATTGCAGGTAGTGCCTCTATAAATTCAATTGTTTATTGAGATTCTCATATGGAAGGGTCTAGTGGACTGAATTGATCTATCATTCAAGTACGATGGAAATGGAGGTAGAGATGCGAGAGCATAAATTTTATAAATCCAGAGATGTCCAATGTATAAAAGAAAACAAATTTATGTCAATGATTTAAAATCTTGTGCTTGGTTTAAAGCCAATTGTTCTCCAAAATTTCTCATTGTTTGAATGATTTTAATGTTCTTCAATCAAAAGCAAGTTATTCAACTCTATTGGGACCATCTTACTTTTTTAGATTTATGATATCATCATCTAAAATCTATCATCCACAGAGATAGAGGTAGATAGTTAATCTATCATCCTCACAACACACTCAAATAGTTCTTGGGGTAAATAGTTATTTTATCCTAGGGAATTTTTTTTATCCCAACATGATAATGCCCTTCAGCTCCTTGATTATATTAAATTTTGGCAGCAGAAATGAGTAACATGCCCATGGACAAAAGACAATGCATATCCATTAACAAAGGGATTCTATTTTAGGGTTCCCAATGATCTAAATAATAATAAAAATACTGATGTATTTTAAACTCTCATGATTTGATGTTACTTATGCCATGAAAAAGCTTAGATGGGTACATGAACTATCCATGTAACACACCTAAAAACATTATAAATGGAGCATTTTTTTCGAAAATCAATGACCAGATTTGCGCCTTCCTTGGGGATTTCTTAATCACACGGAAATTTGAAAAATGGCCGATGGATTTTAGTCGAGGCACAATATACAGCTTCGGCATATGGGTCTACATTGATCAATAGGATACATCCATTGCATGATGATCTCACAAACCTCTCTCGTGATAGTCATGCTGAGAGACGAATTACTTTCTATCCGATATTCCACCGACGCTCTAAGCGCATTATGATCGATGTCACCTTATTCTGAACGAGGTTCATGCAGATTTTATGAAGATTTTACTGTTCGAGTCAGAGCATTAACTGGGGGATACGGTTTCATCGGCGATGATGCTATACCACCATTTCAGTATGTACCAGATGGATCAGGAGCATACCTTCAGATGCCATAGATGCGGAAGATGACCCTTGCTCCTTGATCGTCGCTATTTGAGACGTCGTCGATCCCGAAGATTGATGTCGGGTGCCGAAGATTGATACCGAAGAGTGATGATCGTCATGCTGGTGATGCAAATTTATAGAGAAGCGATCAATGACGCTCTCTTTCCCACGTATATCTTCGCGTACAAAAACCGCCCAATAATGAAGGCGAAACAGTCCGGCATTCCGAGAAGGTCATCTGCCAACAACGCCATGATGCTATCGCAGATTCATGTAAAGATAATTTCCAACATGATATAGCCATAAAGATCTCTCATGGATACCAGGATATATTTTTTTCACAAATAATTGTCTTGTCAATGTTCACATGGGAGGCCAGAAAATCTTTGATTTCTCGGCTAATGAACATGTCGATTTCTCCTTCACTTTGTTCTAAAAATTTGCGATTAATTCATGATCAGATTCAAGAGGAGCGCTTTCTTCAGTTTCATACCCGTTTTAAAGAGAGAAAGGGAATGCGAGAGATGGTGGAGAGAGGTGGATAGAGAGAGAGCTTCAACGAGAGATAGAGAGAGGCTGAGAGAGACAGGTTCACAAGAGAGAGGGGGATGGATAGAGATATAGCTCCGACAAGAGACAGAGAGATAGATAGAGAGAGAGAGAGAGAGAGAGACAAACAGATAGATGTTGTTAGGGAGAGATATGGATAGAAAGATAGCTTCAACACGGTGGTGTGAGAGATAGGGAGAGGGAGAGGTGGCTTTAACAAGAGAGAGAGAGAGATATGGATAGAGACTTAGCTTCAACAAGAGATAGAGAGAGAGAAGGAAAGAAAGTCAGCTTCAACGAAGGGGAGAGAGAGATGTTGTTAGATAGAGAGAGATATGGATAGAGGGATAGCTTCAACGAAGGGGAGAGAGAGAGATGTTGCTTGATAGAGATATGGGTAGAGGATAGTTTCCAACGAGGGGCGCAGAGAGAGAGAGAAAGTTTCAACTAGGTCACTGCAACAAAACAACTTTTATTTCATGAAAGCTATAACACGCGCTTCGAAACAAGAAGCAGAAGAACAAATGCAACGAAACCAAAAAAAGAAGCGCGATAACGATAGCGATGAAATCACCGACGGCAGCGGTCGACGAGATGGTTCAGGAGCTGGATCTTGCGAGGGTTATCGGCAAAGAGCACATAAAAAGCAAAGCCTGATCTTCGGCACATCCGAAAAGGATTTCGCTGCAGCAAGCGGCGGGAGAGAAGAGCTAGAGAGCGCCGCCATCACGCAGGGATGCGCCCTGTATAGTAGCTTGCCGCAGGAATCCGCCGTCAGCTGGTCACCGGCGGCGGAGAGAACCAGAGAGGCCGCCAGGAAGAGAACCATGAAGGCGATGCTGGTGCGATTCGCCATATCTTTGATACTCACTGGGCGCCGTGCTCGGACTCGGCTTCTTAAATAAGGGATCGCTGGGGGAGAGAAAGAGAGAGAGAGGGAGAAGGAGAGAAAGAGAGAGAAAGAGAGGGAGCGAGAGAGAGAATGCGTTTTTGGAAACGGAAAGATATCCTCGAGAGGATTCAGGCTCCAGCGACGCACCGGTTGGCGATTGGGGTGATTATTACCTCTTCACGAGAATTTACTCCTGTATTAAGAAGCCAAAAGATCCGCACTTTCCATGAGATGATGACGACGCTCTCTCTCTCCCTCTCTCTCCCCCTCTCTCTCTGTAAATCCATATATCTCAAAGCACGTAGCCCTTCACACTTCGTTTGAAAAAGGGAAAGACATAACAGGACAGTCCGCAGGCCCAACTCGAGCCCATTGTCCTTCCCCTTCTACCAGGATATCCTCAGCAAGGCCATGTCTTTGATTTTCTGATGCAGACGGGCTTTCTTTAGTCAGCATACCTCATCTTGATGAAGTAGTAGGCATCCATGCGTCTCAATGTCCTATTTGAAAGGTTTAAGAACAAGAGAGAATGAAGTCCGCAGATGAGAAAAGGGGCTTAGGACATTTCCGCGAACCCTACAAGGACAGCCCCTCAACCATTGAGGGTCTGCCCAAAAGGGAAAAAAGGATGTACCTTCTGAGGTTTTGTGAAGAAGTCAACTACTCCAGGGACAAGGGAGCATAGATTTCGGTCTTTGAAGAGGGTGGCAGACAAAATGACAAATCAGAAACATTGAGAAAAGTTTTACTGTCGCAATTGAGAAATGTTGATGTAAATTCAGTTATACACATGTCTTTAAAAATAGAAGTAGAAAAAGAACATCACCTGCTATGATGCCTTAGCCTTATATCAGGTTCAATTGAGGAACATGCATAAGATCATGTTCAAGTGAGAGCATCCATTAGAGACTTATGTATCAAGGTTTAGCCATCATATCATAATGTCCAGTATGAATTTAAAGCATATTTTCCAACCTCTTGATACATTTTTCTCTTATGTACATTGCATTTTTCCAACCTTTCCACATGTTACCAAGCAGGCTATCTAGGGTTCCTAGAATTTTTTATAAGCGACTATACATATCTTGTTCAAATAAAACTAAATCTTCTACTCATCTTCTACATAAAGTGGTGATTATGATAAAGTCAACGGATATGTGTACTAATCAATAAATTCTAATAAGATCATAACATGGTAATTAATTATCATAGGATATCTAATAAGGATATTCATTATCAAGATAGAATATGATTTTTAACTCTTTCTCATATTGTGAAGTGGGGCATTAGGTGACTTTTAGAGAAAAATTTCACTGAACTTGTCCATGAATCCTTGGATGATTTTGTACCTAACTATCAATAGGGTTGGTTCATGCCACGATTGTAAAGTTGATCCTTAAACCTAAGTTTTCATAATCTGTAAAATATCTTTCTTGGGGCCTACTAGAGCCTATAAGTTTCCTTTTTATGTTGTTAAGTCTGTTCCCTAACATATGTGTGTTGTCAAAGTTGTATTTCTAAGGCTTTGAGTTGTATTTTTCAAGGTTTTATTCTTTGGATGACCCTTCTCTTTTTTAGGCTTGTATAACGCCTCCATTGTAACCCTTGGAGACACAATTGAAGTTATTCCCCTATGAGAGCTTTGCCCTATTCCTCTTGAGTACCCTCCACGTCTAAGAGTGCTCTAGTGCTTGTGGATTCAAGTACAACGTCTTATGAATTCAAAGGTTGAAAATGATAGTTATGTGGATTTAGAATCTAACTCTTCTTGTAGTGCAAGGCTTGTGGCTTCAAGTCATTGTTTTGCATTGTTCCTACTCTAAGTTTGCTTCAACATCATCCCATCCATTGACTTGTTTGAAATATTATTTGATCATTGACTCATTATTTTCTCTAATGAGTTATGCTTGAGAGTTTCGAGTGAAATTTTTTTATAATATAATCCACTCTCACCTCGAGCCACTAAATAAACTTAATTTATATGACTTGATACAACTAGAAATGAATCTAGAATCGAATAAAATTAAGAGATTTAAGAACCTTGTTGTCAAAAAGGTTCAAATACCTGAGTTTTTCAATCATATAACCATCAGAGGAGAGAGAGAAGTAATCAACGTCCTTGTTGTGAGATTGTGCTTAGTGACAATGGACACAAGATTGTGCCATGTTACCCACGTCATTAAAGAGAGTAAACTTCCGGATAAATATTTTCCATCATATCTACATTGCATGCTCTTAATGAATATATGTCAAGGAGACATAATCAGATCCTTTGGAAGATCGTAGTCATCAAAGAATCTCGATGAAGATTTGATGCATTCTACAAGACCACATATAACATTCCTTTTTATGCATTTAATTCATTATTCTTCAATGATTTTAAAGCTTAATTCATGTCATTATTATACATGTTATCATAGTTTGTTCATTTATCATATCATATCGTTCATAAGTCGAATTACCTTAAATTACCTTTAATTTTACGCATCTTTGACATTTGATATTTTACATGGTCAAAAAAGATGATTTAATTATGTGTGATGAGGAATGAAGAGGAAAAGTGATTCTAATACAAAAATTTCCCTTTTGTGGTTTTTATATTTTATTTTAGGTGATATGATTAAATGACAAAAATTTCATCCAAAAGGACTTTTCTATATAAAGATATTAACATTTTAAGTTTGAGAGGTTTTCTATAATTTTTTCCTAATTTTTCTATTCTTTTTCATTTTTCAATTTTTTTATGAATTTTCCTAATTTTTTTAGATTTTTAAAGAATTTTCAGGAATTCTTATAATAAAAAATAGGTTTATTTCAATATGGTGACATGGCATGCTGATGTGGTTGAGTGTACACCTAGCATGAAGGCATGTAGTCAATGCACAAGTGGCACCAAAAAGAGAGTATTAGTTTATTAGTTTATATCTTGTATACATATACACATATATATACACATAATGTCTGAAATGGGCTGCATATATATACACCTAATTTTCTTTTAATTTGGCCCATGTGGGACTAATATATCTTATAACCAAGGAAAAGTGGTAGTGGGAGAATCGATCGATCCGGTGGATCAAGTCCACCGGATCCCTTTTTATATGCAGGTGACACATGGCATGCTGTAGTGCGTCAAATGCAATGAATTGTGTGTCCACCCATACTAACACTCTACATTAATTTTTTATACTCGTTTATTGCAGTAAATAAGATGATGACAAGTGGCGCAATCTTAGGCATTTCGCACTTATAAAGCTTGATCCAGCAGCCCAGATCTCACCCGCTCTTTCTCTCTCCTCATAGCAAACCACAACGTGACACATGGCACAATCTGGTGCATTCTGATGATCAATTTGATGGAAATCAATAGTTTTAATCAAATCAAGGACTTTTTAAGGAATTTTCAACAACTAAGAATGCTCCAAATTGAAATCATGATATCTCATGATCTTGGAGAAGTTAAGGGCTGAAATTTTATGCGTATGATCATCATTTCAAGCTCTACAAATCCACTAGAGCTGGTTCAAATTTTGAGGCAAAAAAATTAGGGTTTTAAAGTTTCATTGTGTTCTTCTAACGCTAGCTATCCAAGAAGAAACAAGGCATCGATTCATCATTCTTTGTGTATGAAACATCATATCTAGTGAGTTTCATTACTTTTCTATTCATTCCTCATGTTAAGTGCAAGACACCAAGTTTGGGCAAAATTCATGAGCTCCCAAAGGTGTGTTTTGATTAGAGAGTATCACTAGAGTGTGTTTTCGTCGTCAATCCATATATTATAATCATTTTCCATTGATCGTTTATATTTTCCCCATCTTTTCATCAAATTTTTCATATTTTCAAACCCTAAGTCACATGTCTGTCATCAATCAAGGGTTCTCAATCTTCGAAAGGAGTTTGAAAGTGTTTGATCAATTCATTTCAATTCTCATGTATATCTTCTTCTTTGCATCAATCATCTTTGCTTTCTTAATTTAAAAATATCAAAAGATTATTCCTTGCTTTCAATTTATTAACCTTCCTTCCTGTGGATTCAGCCTCAACTCACCACTATTCTTAATTGTAAAATTGAATTGGAAGAGTTAAGTATAATTTTTATATGTAAACTTGTGTTGCTAACAATCGTAATTTTATTCATATCAGGCAACTATTGAAGATGTGGGCATCATGGCCCATGTCTTTGGCTTGGTGAATCACATTTCACCATGACGCCAAACTCCCCTAAGTGAAGATGAGAAGCCCTTGTTTATCCACTTGATCCAATGCTCTAAAAGTAGCCATGCCACCTGCAAAAAGAAAACCTAAGAGATAAGATAAAAACTTTAGTACATATACCAAATATATTGCCATGAAGATGTTGATAGGGCATCGTGTTGTATGCCAGCTCTGCCACGTGAGTGTGCCACATCAATGCCCACATATAGAGCCTGAAAAATCAATTTCAATTGTTCAATTAATTCCCAAAAATATAGAAAAATTACATAAAATAGGAAAAAATTAGAAAAATAATATTTTTCAAACAAAATTAATTCTTACATTATTTAATAAATAAAAATTCCAAGTTGTTCTGCCATTGAAACTCAAAAAAATAATAAACAAGGAAAAGATTATTTCTTTGACTTAGGTAGATTTAAAAATCTAACTTAGCAAAAAGTAAATATGTAAATTATAAAATTCTTCTTCTTGTGCCTTCGTTGATTCCTTGAATCTATATAAAGTAAAAAAGAGATTAGACCCTTTTTATAAGGTTGGAACGCACCAAATATAAAATTATCATTCAAATCATGCAAAATAAGACAGGTGAAAATGGCATGCAATAAAATATTTTAATGGGAAAATAGGCAAATATGATGATAACATGCAATGATATCATTTTTTAGATTTAGTGCAAAGGCGAAAAACCAATTGATGGCTCCCATGACTTCTTAGATGATGTGGCTCTTATCACTTCTCTAGGAGCTTGATTTTACCATTGAAACTCCCATAAAGATGCAATGTGACAATATGGCTGTTATTTTCATTATATGGAATCCAACCTTTCATAGCTTACCAAGCATGTTGAGGTTGATTGCCATTTTATTTGAAGCAGGGTCTTGTAGAGCTAATATCCACTCTATATACTTTTTGGAGCATCTTGAAAAATATATTCACAATTATTATAATTTACTTTGTGAAAGGTTAGGCATGTTAAACATCTGCATTCTAGCTTGAGTGCGAGTGCGAAAAGAGGTGTGTGATTTATCTTTTGCATATTAGTTACTAGACCTTGTTCATGTATTGTTGAGAGAATGAGGAGAAATCATCACTTGAACCTTGAATTTCTATTTTCAAAATTACGTAAAGAAAAGTCTTGATTTGGTGATTAATTGGATCATTTCGAGAATAATTTTACGTTAATTTTTGTGTATTCTTTATAATCAATTGTCATTTAATATTAGATTTTAATTTCAAATCTTAGGCCACGTGAAATTTCTAACTTTTGATTGTTCTCTCTCTCTTTTGTGAGCGATTTTCTCTCTCTTACTTAGCTCTTTGATTTTTCCATCGATATATATCCGATTTGAGTGATTTTTTATTATGTGGATAAATCTTTGAGTCTTCTTTCTTAATATATTTTCCTCTAACTTTTCATCTCAATTCATCATCTAATTTGATCAAATTCTTAAATATTATAATAACATACCATAATTCTTGGTAGATTCAACCCTTACTCACCACAATGCTAAATTAAACTTGATTAATCTATATTTTAAGTGAGTTTGGTTTTATTTTTGACGCTTGGATGTGTACCTTCGATGATCACATAAACACGGTCTGTCATGTACTGAGTAAACTTATGATGACATAGTTAACATCATGATGACCATCCATCTTTATGTACAATTGACTCAATCATGACCGTTGGATTGATTTTACGTGAAGATGGAGCGCCAAGATCATGTCACGTTGCCTCAAAGAGTTCTAGTTGACATTTGGGCACCCTCTCTAGCTCCCCTTCTCTAGCACTCTAGATTGTGCCATGCACCCCAAAGAACTCAAACCCTAAAGTGAATTTTCTAAAGAAAAAAAATAAAGGCCGATATAATTCTCAACAATTTACAGGGATTAAGAAATAAACAAATGTCGATTTAAACTAGCCATCCCTGATCTCCGGGGCCAGCTAGGGTTTATCGATCCCAGTGAAATAAGTTCAATTTTCTGCAATTTGTTGGCCTCTTTGTCACCACGGATTCCAAGTGAGAAAGAGAGAGAGAGAGAGAGAGAGAGAGATTCCCCACCTGAGATCTTTGAATTACGGGGGCTCGGTAGACATGGTTGTTCTGTTCTTTTAAAATGAACATAAAATTCGCACAAAAGAACCGCACATGGCCTTGTTCTTTGTTCTGTTCTTTTTGTGTGCGAAAATTAGAACAACTTTTCGCATAATTCGCACACAATTCGCACAATTCAAACAAAATTCGCACAGTATACAAAATCCGAACAAATTCGCACAATTCACACAATTCGCACAATCCGAACAAAATTCGCACACTCTATTTAATTTTGAACAAATTCATATAAATTCGCACAAAATCACTATAATTATTTTTTATTTATCATATATATCAGATATATATGTATACTATAATATGATATGTTCCTATTATATTCATTTGTTCTTATTATATATGTATAGAGAGAGAGAGGAGTTTCATCACTGCCATTGTAATGAGGTAAATGAGGGAAATCAAGAGTAAACAAGCATAAAAAATGGAAGGAAATGAGGGACGAAGATATTTGACTACTTGGCAACCATTGTAAGATGTCAATTCTCTAGGCATGAAACTCATAGTTGTTATTTAGATTACATTGATTTCGTTAATAGATTGTCTATTGATTTCAATCAACTAAAGTTGCCATTTCAGGAACGAAGGGTTGACAATGAATCAACAGACCGGCAATCTGTTGTGCAATTGATCAGTTTTGCCGATCCTTCATGTCCTATATCTTCTCAATCGGAGTAGATAAATTTATAAGAATATTTTAATTGATGATAACATTTATTATCCACGTGGAAATGCTCCTCTTCGACGCTCATATCCATGTGTCCCTCAGACGCCGAAACTCGAACGGGTTCCTAGTTTTAAAAGAGAGAATCACTGACTAGGCAATTGACGATATAGGGATTTTAGTATAGCTAATTGTTCTTATTATATTTATATCTTCTACTATGCTATAATCATTTTGCTCTTATTATATATATGATAGATATGTATACTAGTATAATATATATGATATGTTCGGATTGTGAGAATTTATGCAAATTAGTTATTAATGGCCTTAGTTAGTGTATGTATTAATGATATATTCATTATAATATACATTTGACATTAAAAATACAATTATAGATATTATTATTCTCTTATATTTCTGGAAAAAATTTGACATGACCTCCCCTATTTACATCGATTTCTCGCTCCATCTTGTACTCTGCGTTGCATTCATATGAGAACTAATTTCTTTTACCTTTACTTACCATTCGCGACGATCACTAATGCGTCATTGTGTGAGGAGAGGTCCACCATTTGATGCAAGATTAATATGAAAAATGAATGTTAGTCATAAAAATTTAGAAACCTTTGATAGAAAGAAAGAGTAACAAAATCTAAATATTAGATGAATCGACATTAACGACCAATGGTCCATCATCACTGTTATAACCATCGTCATCTTCTGCTCTCAAATCTTCGTTACTATACCATGACTTCAACGTGATCAGAACTTCAACGCTCTCTGCTGTGAGCCTGGAAAGTCTGTAGTTAATTACTCGACGGCCTTCTAAGAAAAGTCGCTCACACGCGGCGCTTGTCGCTTGAACTGCTAGAAACTCCTTTGCCACCAATGCTAATAAGGGGTATGAAACTTGACCTATCATGGGGATAAAAAAACAGAAATTTAAGTTTTGAAGTAACATGTTTCTTAATCTAATGAAGCACATTATATGATAATTTAATAGATACCTGTCGTCTTCCACCAATGTAACACCTCTGTACCCAATACTAGGGGGGTTGTCGCATATAAGTCAGGCTCCTCTATCGGACAAACTCTTTGTGGTAGTTCACACGGATCTAGCAATGCCTCCATCTCTGCTTGTAGCAACTCATGCCTCATGGATGTAGTAGAAATTTCAACGGACACATCCGGAAGGTCCCTAGTTAGTGAATATGATTCCATGATAGTTCGTACAGTAGACAAAATCCCATTCTTTGAGCTAGGATCAATTAGGCGAAGCTTCATCGACGGATCAAGTAGAGAACCGATAGTAAAAGCCTTGTTTTGTGCAAGTATTGACACATATTTATCTAGCTTCACCTTCATAGCACCACATACACTAGCTAAGGCATTCCTTTGCCTAGGGGAGATAGACTGTCCAATTGGAAGCATGGATGAGTTTGAGATATCTACTTTAATTCTCTCAAGATGCCTCATCAATCCCTTAATAATGAGTATGGCCTCATTTGAAGTCGGTGCCTTGCTCTGAATAGCAAGAGAGGTACCGTCCTTGAGTGGTTTCAATAAGATTACAAATTTTTGTACTAGGTCCCATTCCTCATCAAGTAAAGTAGGTTTTCTAAAAGCGGATGACATCATCACATCAATGACTATTGTCTTTTCAAGGCATTCATGTAGCATTTTGTAAGTAGAGCTCCACCTGGTTGGGCAATCTAGTGGGATCCTCCTCGTATTGGGCATGTTTGACTGTCTACAATAAGAAAAATACCTATTTTCTTGCTTTGTCGATCCACGTATTGCTTTGACAACTTCTCTAAGGCGCAGAACAACATCTCCCAAGGAAATATCAGATGGGACATTCATCTCGCCACCATTCACCACACCATCAAGGTTAGTGATGTCTACTCCATCGATGAAAGTTGATTCGGGCTTATCTTCGACGACATCCAGTGCATTCAACCCTACCTGCATCACTAAGTTAATCACATGCGCCATACACAAGACATGTTGTTTTGCACTAAAATGTGGATTCACTGGCCACAACTCTCGCTCTAATATAGTCATCATTGTTGAAGTATTCGAAGCATTATCCGTCGTAATAACACAAACCTTTGCGCTCAAATTAAATTCTGCAAGAACCTACAACACAGCAGCGCTCAAGCACTCCCCAGTGTGTGATCCCTCCAACTGGCGTATACCAAGAACACATTCACACATTTTCCATTCTGCGTCCACCCAATGAACTGTGAGACCGATGAATGAAATTTGATTATCAGACGTCCAATAATCTAGAGTAATGGCTAGTCAATCAACACTCTCTAATTGGTTACAAATGCTGGTCTTCAACTCCGCATAAAGGTTAAAAGCTTTTGCCTTCATGGCCCTTGTTGATGGAAGGGATATCTCCTCCTGTGCGATGAATCGAAGCATCGTATGAAGTATTTTTTACTCACAATGTTCCATGGTGAGGCTGACTGGCAAAATGAGCGCACAAGCTCTTCTTTTGTGTCCTCCGTCGTGCGACTAGTGTAGTATTGTTTCGCATTCACTTTTCACTCAAAGTAGTTAGCTACTGACGGTTGGCTTGGGGACCTAACTTCTTGTGCCCTCAACTCTTATACTCTTTACGGTGCTCATTTTTCAAGTGTCGCCATAGGACCATGCTGCAACTATACTTATTTTGCTCTATAGTCACACTGCAGATATTGCATCTAAAAACCTTTGGCTCGATCTGTGTGAAATGTATCCGTGTAGTGCATTCATTCTTTCTCGACATCTTTGGTTGGCTTTGGCCAACACTTCCCTCAGCCGATGAAGACCTTTCATCGGCAGCAGATGTACGAGATAAAGGATGTCTAGGCATCCTGCACTCCTCGCATCAATAAAAAAAAGTTCGGAAAGGAAATAAAGAAACTTGACAAAGAAATTAATTATTTAAAACAAATATAAGAGAACCTAAAAATACTTTTAATGATAGCTATTGGAATTAATGATACTTTTAATTTGTCTAATTATTTATATCTAGTTTTCCTCCGTATGATTATATTAAGATTGAATAATCAAATTGACACCACTAAATTAATTGATATTTATGACTTTCCTATTTCATCACAATATAAACAAACAACTTGATCGATAATCACCATAAAAAATAATGGATGCAACAAATCTCAACAAAAACTTTCTCATGATAGCTCAAGTAAAATGGGAAGATGGAGAATAAAAACTTTCGCAACATGTGTATTGATAAATCTGATAGAATTTTAAAAAATACACTCTTGATCTTCTAAAAAACGAGGATGCATGTTTGTAAATCTATCACTTCTCTTGTTTTTTTATCGAAGTTAACTTGTTTCCCTGGTTTATATGGGAGTAGTCCACATGCAACCACAGGAATCAAAAAGACAAAATTTCGATGTTAAAAAATCAGATCAACCTATCAAGAAAAAGACTACCTATCAAGATCAACCTATCAACCTATCAACCAAAAGACTAGAATCAACCTAATTCGTTTAGGAGATGAAACGAATTGGGGAGAGCGAGATGGGGCGAGCAGGCAGAGGTGAAATGTGGAGAGACTGAGGAGAGGGAAGACTGTTTAGGAGAGGGTGAGAGAGAGGAAAATAGGGAGAAGGAGAGTGATCGAAAGGGAGGGAAGAGAAATTGGGAGTGCAGGAGAGCAAGAGAGAAAGTGAATGCGTGAGAGGAGATAAAGAGGAGAAATACAAGAGAGAAGTGAGAGGGGGAGAGGACGAGTGAGCGCGCAAAAAAAAGCAGGAATGTGAGAATAGGTGTCTGCACGAGAGAGACGAGAGCCCGAAAGAGTAAGAGAGAGAAAAGAAACTAGTGCAAGAGAGAATGAATGGAGAAGAGAGGCTGAGATTGGCAAAGAGCAGGCGAAAGAGGGGTTAAGAAAAAGAGATCGCGAGGAAGAGATAGTGAGGCAGGTTCGCGAGAGTAAGAGCGCAATTCGCAAGAGAAAGAGAGCGTGAGAGTAAGAGCGCGATGGAAGAAAAATGATAGTGGGGAGCAGGAGGTTGAGAAAAGAGTCGCGATGTAGAGAAAATTACAGTGAAAGTGAGAAATAAAGTCGCGATGTAGAGAAAATTACAGTGAAAGTGAGAAATAAAAAAAATGAATTAGGTTGAATCAGATCAACCTATCAACCTATCAACCTATCAACCAAAAATCAGATCAACCTATCAACCACAGGAAAAAGACTACCTATCAAGATCAACCGTGACGTAGAATCAGGCCGAAATGCAATGTAGACATTCAAATTAAAATACAAACAAAAGAGAAATCAAATGAAGATCAACCTCATCGGTGCGGGTGCGCCTGCGAACCGAGCGCAAATTGGAGCTAGCGCGAATGAATTCTAGTCGGATGCTACGATCCCGACTGTAGGCGAGGGGAAGGTCGCGGCTGGACGACTGGGAGCGCGGTGATAACACATAAATTTACGACCTTTAATTATGAATTTTTGTATACATTGGGCTTAAAATGAATATATTTATGTGTTATTACAATTAAAATTGCTTAATTTGGCTTTATTATAATTTTATGGTATTTCCTGAACTTTATAATATTTGAATATCTCTCTTAGATTATAAATGAGCAATGAAATGAATTTTTATAGCAAAATATACCTTTTGTTTGGATTTATAAGTGATGTAAATGAATTTTCATGGCTTATTTCTAATTAATCTAATGATTCTTGCATAATTATTGTAGTCGGGAGGGCATATCTACAAATTCTGGTTTTGAAAGGTAAGTCGATAGGCGCCACGGATCGCGACACGTGTCGCGATCCGAAAGCTACGGTTTTAACTCAGCTTACTAATATTTTATTATTATTATGATTGTTAATTTATTTCTTAGTTTACTAACCTGCAGATGACGTGGACGGCAGACGTCATTGTTGACGGTAATGAGGAATGAGAGAGCGACGTGGCGCTCTCTCATTCGCCGCAAAGAGAATCTGCGGCGAGTTATTCGCTGCAGGTCCTCTTCTTCTTCTTCTCTTTTTTGTCGTTTTGTCCTTTTTTTTTGTCGTTTTCTTTCCGCGATTTCGTCGTTTTCGATTAAAAATATTAATTTAAAAAGCTAACTTACTGCTGGGCAGTGCAGGGCGGAAGACGCGCGCGTCTTCTTTGACCGTGAAGCGCGAATAAGAGAGCGACGTGGCGCTCTCTTATTCGTGCGAAGAAAGGAGCCTGCGGCGAACTCATTCGCCGCAGATCGTAAGAGAAATTCGTCTCTTTTGTCGTTTTGTGCTACTACCGTTTCGTCGTTTTGTCTTCTTCCGGTTTTGGTCGTTTCGTCATTCTGGAAATTCGTCTCTTTTGTCGTTGCCGTTTTGTTCTACTATCATTTCGTCGTTTCGTTGTTTTTATTCTTCGTTTCATTGTTTTATTTTATTCTAGCTTTTGTCGTTTTGCTTAACTTCATTTTGTCGTTTTCTCCTTAAGCCTTATAAGAGAGCGACATGGCGCTCTCTTATTCGCGCAAAGGAGAAGGGTGACTCACCTACGTGTTTTGTCCTTTTCTCACTTACTCTTTCAGGTGACGTGGAGGAAATCTGGCGGTTGGCTCTGCAGTGACATGGCGTGATCTGGTGGCTTGATGAAGGAGGACCGCTGACACAAGAGATCACCCGATCGGACGGCTATAAATGCTCGAAAAAGAAAGGGTGATATCTCATGATCTAGCCGTCCGATCGGGATGAAATTTTGAAGAGAGGTTAATCGCACTGTGCTCTTCCCATCGGTACGGTTGAGATTTCCATAGGACACTCGAAGCTCTCGAAAATCAATCTCGACCGTCGGATTGAGAGGAAGCCCTAACTCCTAAAAGTGCTCCTCCTCCACTCCGAATTCTCTTGTCTTTTGGCTCTCTCTTGACACCAGGTCACCAGCAGGAAAGGGGGAGAAGCTTAGGGCCCAAGCTAAGCATCATCGGATGCTTGAGTTTGTTCTGGAGAAGGAGATCAAGAGGAGATCGTCGTCGTAGCGAATCAAGCACCACCCGGCCTAGGATTGGCATCAACACGGGGTTTGTGGGAAGATTCTGAGGAGGGATTCTCTTGTAAGCCTTTTCCATGGATAATGTAGGACCTTTTCTTCTATTTTAATTGTAGGTTATTGCATTTGCTTCACAAATCATACCAAACCACATCATCTATCTCCATACGATTTCCCCTCTTTCATCTCCCCTTCACTTCTCTTTTCTCACCTTCAATCGATCTCTACCCTTCCAATTCTACTCTCTTTTCCTCTAATTAGTACTACAGAAATATAATCCCACCAATCACATCCATTACCTCTATATTATTCACCTTCTAACTTCTAATATCCTCCACTATAGGGATTCATCCCTTCTTCTACTTTCGTCTCAACCCTCATTACCTAGATTCCCTGAGGATCGACCCTTGCTTACTACTGTTCTAAGTGAGGAATTATAAATGTACTGAATGAATTAGAACACACAACAACGATATAATCAACCAAGTTTTAGTTCATCACGCGGTAGGATGACAAGGAAGATGGAGGATGGCTGGTTAACCGCGAGTGGAAGGCGAGGTTTTCAGGTAGAGCTGCGGGGCGTTGGAATTCGGAATTTGGCTGGTCATGGGAAGAGGAAGTCGGGCGGTGGGGGAGGAGGTTGACAACGTCTCGGACGAGAGGGGTCGGGGCGACGGGGGGTAGGTGGGAAAGATCTCCGGGAGATGGAATTGGGCGTCGGGAGGGGTTGGCGAGATCAGGGGATAGAGGATGAACTAGGGCGACGGGAGAGGGGAATGCTAGGTCAACAGGAAAGGGGAGGTTGGGGCGATAAGGAGAAGGCAAATTTTGTAGGTATGTGAGGAGTGGGTGACGAAAATGGGGAGGGGAAGAATTTGGGTGACGGTCTGACAGACTGCGCATCAAAAATCACACAAAAATCGCACATAACGAACCACACACACCTGTGTGCGGTTCTATGTGCGATTTTGAGAATGTTTTATTCTCAAAAGAGAACAGAACGCACAAATCGCACAAGTTCGCACAATGCGAACAGAACGACCATGCCTAGGGCTCGGTCAGATTCTGGATGTGGGACCAAACAAAATCTTATGTAGGCCATTGGAGCCCTAACTCCGTGCTTTTTCTCTCTCCTCTCTCTCTCATTCTCTCTCTCTTTCGCAGTTTCCACGCAGCCGCGGAGCCGCCGCTCTACCAATTGAGTAAACCGCCCGTCTTCCTTCCCAAGTTTCCCCCTAAATCCCTATCCCCCCCATTCCCCTCCAGAGAAGGCAAGAAATTCTCAGACACTGGCGTGTAGAAGATGCCCACGGTGGCAGCGATCGCGCTAGAAACTCTACTGGAGCCCAGCTCCTCTTCCTCCATTCACAATCTTCCTTTGAAGGAGAGACAAGCGCAACCGATTTTCCTCTCCAGAAAGACGTGCCAAGAGTCAAATGTCTCGTCCGCCGCCACAAGGAATAATAACCTCTCTCAGGAGGCTGGATGATGTGATACCTCGTTCGGCCTTCAGGGGGAAGGGTGGGTGAAGTGGAAGAATGACGAGGTGGAGAGGGTGTGGAAGGAACAGTGTCTCGCCTTCTCGGCGAGTTCTTCGTTAACTTCGACTCCACGAGGAGACCGTCCTTCTCTGGGAGCTAAACCAGGACCCGATGAATGCTTCCGAGGATATTTTCCGAATGATAACTAACTCATGAAAATAATACTCAAAAGGAACTTCATGCCCCGTCCGACTATCGGGGACCCCTATTTATCAACCCTCCGTTCTCTCTCTCTCTCTCCGACGCCTATCACTGAGGATTCTAAAAATAGACGAATTCTGTTGGGCGCGCTGTCGGCTTTGCAGAACGCCGGGGTCGCTCCGTATGTTCTCCAGGTCCTTTGTCCACTGCGCCTGGGCCTGCAGGAATCATCGTCGGGGCGTTGGCCGTTGCGCCTTCGCGGGACCCGTGGGACCCATCATCCTCCCCGGGTTCCAAAAGACTCGACTCCGGGGAGTCAGGTGGGTGACCAGGTTCAGTGGGGACGTCCAGCTCTCCCTGATATGGCACGAGATCGCAGACGTTGAAAGCAGTTGGGATTCTCCAGTCCGGTGGAATGGCGATGTCGTAGGAGTTGGAATTGATCTTCCAACGGACCTGGAAGGGGCCGGCGGCGCGAGGGTGTAGCTTGTGCGCATTCTCATTCGCGTATCGTTCAGGGCATAACCGGATCATCACCATGTCTCCCTCCTGGAATTAAACCGCTGTTTTAAATTTGTTGGTGTATTCGGTTAGCCTGTCGCGTACTTGTTGATGGAGAGCTGTGAGGTCCATGGCGAATGTGACGGCCTCGGTGGAATACGCACCCGGAGTCGACAGAGGAAGGAGGTCGAATGGTAGGTTAGGGTCCTTCCCCGTAGTAATGCGGAAAGGTGAGTAACCAGTGGCGCGATGTTCGGATGCGTTGTAGGCGAATTCGGCGCGAGGAAGAAGATCGTCCCAGGCCGTGGTGTTCCCTTGGACGAGGCACCGCACGAGATTTCCCAAGGTTCGGTTGGTGACTTCGGTTTGTCCGTCTGTTTGTGGGTGAAAAGCCGTCGAGAACTTAAAGTGTCGTGCCCATCAGGCGCCAAAGAGTCTTCCAGAAGCTGTAGGTGAAACGCACATCGCGATTGGAAACGATGCTGTGGGGAATGCCGTGGAGACGAACCACTTCGTTGAAGAATAGCCGGGCAATGTGTGAGGCATCCGTAGTCTTGGAGCATGCGATAAAATGTGCCATCTTGCTAAAACGGTCGATGACCACCAGGATCGAGTCGTGCTGCTGCCGAGTGCGAGGTAGACCCAGGACGAAGTCCAAACTGACCTCTTGCCAGGGGGAATCCGGAATTGGTAACGGTAGGTAGGGTCCCGAATTTTGCTTCGTCAGCTTGCCGATGGTGCAGGTAGAACATCGGCCGAGCAGGCGTCGAACGTCGCGACGGAGACGTGGCCAGTAATATCGATCTTCCAATGCACGGAGGGTCTTTGTGATGTCGAAATGGCCCGCGAGTCCTCCCCCGTGCAACTCCCAAATAAGGAAATCCCGGGTAGATCTGCGGGGAATGCAGAGACGGTTGTGGAAGAAAAGAAACCCCGATTCCTCCCGATAACCTTCGAATGGGGTGGTTGATTGGGCAGTGCTTCGCTAGGCCTCCTGGAAATCGGGGCAATCGACGTATAGAAGCGGAAGTTGATCAAACCCGGTGATGGCCGCTTGAGAGATTTGGAGAGTGTGATGGCGGCGATTGAGGGCGTCGGCTACGCGATTATCTCGATCGGGTCGGTGACAGAGAGAGAAGGTGAATTCTTGTAAGAACTCCGTCCACCGTCCGTGCCGCGCGCTGAGCTTTTTCTGGGAATGGAGGAAGCGGAGGGCATCATGATCGCTGTAGAGAGTGAACTCTTGATGGAGGAGATAGTGCCGCCAAAACTTCAGAGATTGTACCACGGCGTATAGCTCTCGATCGTAATTGGAATATCTTCCCTTTGCGTCGTTGAGTTTTTGGGTGCGTGTCCTGCGAGAGAACCGCGCCGATGCTCGTGCCGGAGGCATCCGTTGCGACGTCAAAGAGCTTGTTGAAGTCGGGAAGCTGAAGGACCGGGGCGGTCGTCAAGGTGATCTTAAGCTGCTGGAAGGCGCGTTCGGCGACTGGATTCCAGTTGAATTGGGTCTGCCGGAATAACGTCCGTCGCGGAGAGGCGATGGAACTGAAGTTGCGGACGAAACGTCGATAAAATTGGGCTAAGCCGTGGAAACTCCGGACGTCGAAAACGGATCGGGGCGTTGGCCAGTCTCGAATGACTGTAGTTTTGACGGGATCCACAGCGATTCCGGCCGCCGAGATGATGAACCCCAGGAATGAGACGGATTTGTTCAGAAAAGAGCATTTGGAGGTATTGGCGTACAGTTGCTCTTCTTGAAGCTTAGCGCAGAACGCCCGGAGATGCTCTTGATGTTCAGCGACGAAACAACTGTAGACGAGAATGTCATCAAAATATACCACCAAAAACTTACCGGTGAAGGGCCGGAGCACATCATTCATGAGGCGCATGAATGTACTCGGGGCATTGGAGAGTCCAAACGGCATGACGAGCCACTCATAGAGCCCTTCAGAAGTTTTAAACGATGTCTTCCATTCATCCCCCGCCCGGATGTGTACTTGGTGATACCCGTTTCGGAGATCCAGCTTGGAGAAAATTTCAGTGCCGGCTAGCTGGTCTAGCAGGTCGTCGATGCGCGGAATGGGAAATCGATACCGCACTGTTATACGGTTGATGGCCCGACAGTCAACACATAGACGCCAGGAGCCGTCCTTCTTGGGAGCTAGGAGAGTGGGGACCGCGCAGGGACTGTGGCTTTCGCGGATGAGGCCGCGACTGAGCAGGTCCTCCACTTGGTGCTGGAGTTCCGCGCTCTATGTGGGATTGAGGCGATAGTGAGGTAGATTAGGTAGCGTGGAGCCCGGCACGAAGTCGATGAAATGTTGTATGGCTCTGTCAGGAGGCAGCGCATCGGGAGATTCTGTGTGAAAGACAACGGCGAATACCTGCAGAAAATCCGGGTAATCACTCGAGATGGGGAGCGAGGTCTTGGTACGCAGCTGGATCGCCCACATGGGAGCGTCCTCTTCCATGCCTTGGAGGAATTGTCTGGCCGAAACGATCCCGAGGTGCTGTACGGGTGACTGTAAAGAGTTCGGAGGCCCGGCTGATACCTTGGTATCCTGGTTCGGAGGAACGAACGGTTGCCAAACTTGCTTGATTCCTCCGAAGTAGAATGTGCAGCGATTGGTCCTCCCATACTGCGCGACGTCCCGATCGTAGAGCCACGGTCGGCCGAGCAACACGCTCCCTACGCCCATAGGTAGAACGTCGCACCACACGTCCTTGCGTAACCCGCCACCTTCAAAGGTACGATGCACAGTTTAGTCACCGCCAGGGAGGCCTCGTTGATCCACATGGCCTTGTAGGGTCGAGGATGAAGCCGAGGGTGGAGACCGAGGGCGTGAACGGAGGCCGCCGCAACTGCTTTCACCACGCTCCCGCTGTCCACCAGAATCTTGACCACTGTGGAGCCTATCTTTGTGAACGTTGAAAATATCGAAGAGCGGAGGGGATCCTCCGTGCTGGGCATGGCTTCTACTCCTCCTGCCGAGGGATCGGACAACATCGTTCGTAAGGGGGTGGCTACAGCCTGGGAATGCTCCGCGATGGTCAGTGTCGTCATCTCTTTGATGATGCACCCGACGACGGTAGGGGATCCCTCGAAGGCCTGAGCCAGTTCCGGATCGGCCTCGTATACTTCCGCGAAAGCATCGTCGGGGTGGGGCGGTGGGAGTTGTTCCTCGTCTTGAATCTCGAACAGTAGCACGCGTGCCGATCGAGTCGTCTGTCGGGAGGACGAGCATTGAGCTGCAAAATGGCCCCATCCCTGGCATTTGTAGCAGGCGACTCTTGTGCCCGTGCTGCTAGGGGAGGTGGGAGGTGCACGCGATCGTGGTCCCTGCGGCACCCTGCCTGCCAGTGTCGGTTCGTTAGCAGAGGCTTGTTGCATGCGGATTCCGGGCGAGAATGGGTCGGGGGCGCGAGGCGATTCCCAGTAGTAGGGATAGGAGTTGCCGACGGGAATGTTGAGGGGGTAGGCAGGAGTAAACGGGGAGGCGGGGCTGATGAGGAGATCGGTCTACTAACTGGGGCTGATGGTGGTTCTGGGAGGGGATGTCGAGAACCCGTTTGGACGTACAGAGTGACCTCCGCGGTTGCGACCCAGGGTGTGCGTCCTCCGAGGTTGTGCATGGTGTACATCTCCATGTTGAGGGCGTAACGGTAAGCCTTCTCCAATGTGGAAACCTCTTGCAACACCAGTTCTCGTTGAAATTCCGGTCGCAGTCCGGCCCGAAATCGGGTGAGCGTTGCCATTGGTTCTTCGTGAACATTGCAGCAGATCATCAGGTCATCGAATCGGCCGATATAGTCAGCCACCGTTCCTTCCTCTTGGCAGAGATGTTGCCACTCATCGAGGATCATATGCCGGTAGCAAGCGGGAACGAATTTTTCCCGTAAACGGCTCTTCATTTCCGCCCAAGACGTGGTCATTGGTTCGTGTCGCTGTTCAAGAGTGGCCTGCAAGTTCCGCCAGTAGATCCGATCCTGTCCGGTAAGCTTCATTTGAGCGAATTGAATCCGGCGATCTTCCGGTAACTTGTACCAGTCGAAGTACTCGTCTAGCCCAGCCTCCCAGTCCATGTACCTTTTAGGATCTAAAGAGCCGTCGAAAGCCGTAACCTCCGGTTTGGCTCCCTTCTTCGCCGCGTCCCAGTGGGGATCTGCCTTCTGTTCGCCGAAGTTTGGCGGGGGAGGGGAGTCCGCTCCCACTGTGTTGGCCAGGGGATATATTTCCGTCGATTTGGCAGTCTTAAGTTCCAATAATTGCGCCATGAGGAATTCCAGTTGGACCTTCGTTTCGTCTTGACTCTGGAGGATGGACTTCGCCCACTCGGGCATGTCGTCAGGAAGCACGGTAGCACTGCCTCCTGCGCGAAATTCGGTTCCAGAACGGGTCGACATGGTTGTCGCCTAAGCTCTGATACCAAAAATATGATGTGATACCTCGTTCGGCCTTCAGAGGGAAGGGTGGGTGAAGTGGAAGAATGACGAGGTGGATAGGGTGTGGAAGGAACAGTGTCTCGCCTTCTCGGCGAGTTCTTCGTTAACTTCGACTCCGCTAGGAGACCGTCCTTCTCTGGGAGCTAAACCAGGACCCAATGAATGCTTCCGAGGATATTTTCCGAATGATAACTAACTCATGAAAATAATACTCAAAAGGAACTTCATGCCCCGTCCGACTATCGGGGACCCCTATTTATCGACCCTCCGTTCTCTCTCTCTCTCCGACGCCTCTCACTCAGGATTCTAAAAATAGACGAATTCTGTTGGGCGAGTTGTCGGCTTTGCAGAACGCCGGGGTCGCTCCGTACGTTCTCCAGGTCCTTTGTCCACTGCGCCTGGGCCTGCGGGAATCGTCGTCGGGCCATTGGGCGTTGCGCCTTCGCGGGACCCGTGGGACAAAATCTGCCATCACTGGATCTAGGGCAAAATCTGCCGCCAACGGATATTACATATCTCCTCAGCTATACGTGACGCCGGAACCGACTCTGATTGTTCCTACGGGGGGAATCTCCTCCTCTTCTCCCACTTACGTCGTCAATTATAAGCGCCGCGGTTTGCCTCGCCCGCCGCCTCCTTTTCCTTTCAAGGAATCTGAGACGAAGACCGAAAACCCTAATTCTGTTGTTCCAGAGGAGGAGGTGTTTTCTGAAGGCGTTAGGAGTATTGAGAATCGGGATTGTAATGAGAACTCTGCTGGGAAAGAATGTTTGGAGGTTGCTATAGAGGATGATTTAGATGGAAGCTTCTTTGATCCTCGGGAACTGATGAGCACGATGAGCGGTAGTGATACAGAAGATGCAGGAGGTGGTTTTCGCCGATGTGGGTCTGGGTGATGTCATACTCCTTTATCCGGTCAGAGCGAATTTTACGACGCCAGCGAAGGTTTTGTTTCTAACCCTTATTCTTTTTCTTTTGTTGTCTCGCTATCTTCATTCCTGTCATTTTATTTCACTATCGTACGAAACTATCTTGCATTGTGTCTGTTCTTCTTTTTTAGCTAGAGGGAATTTTCTCTGATTAAAATTTTCATTTGTTGGAGGAAATGTTTTGTCCTATTATTAAGTTTATCTGTTATGTTGAATTGAATACAGAAATCTGCTCGGTTTCTAGAAACTGATCAGCCTCTTAATGGAATTTAAAGAATTCTATTATGGAAAAAAAATCAAGTCTTGGAATTCTGTAAAGAACTTGTTTCTAGGACTTTGTTTTGTTGAATAGCTGCAGCTTTCTTGGGAAATCTATCTGTTTCTTGATGCCAATGCTGTTCTCTGTTCCGCACATACGAAAATCATTGTCGGCTTGAATTTTGCTGAGTATCTCAAACAAGAAGTATGACAGAAATTGCTTTGCTGCGGGGAGATATTGGTCACAATGAGATTCTCCCCTTAATTTAGTTCCCTTGACTGTACTCAATTCTATGAAAAGGAACGAGGGGCCATTACATGCATAAGGCCTGGATTGGCTGTGGGATAAACTTGACGATCAAGTTTCTGTGATCAAATTCCCTTCTTTTTGATAGCTTTACTCAAACGTCCCTCAGAATAGCTTGCACAGGAGCCGAGGAATTACCAACTTCTGTGCTGTGGCCTCTTTATGTGGAAAGCTTATTTCTCTCTTTTCCTTGCCAGGATAGCGTATCTCTTTTGAGACCAAAGACCTAGAAATGGAAAATTTTCATGGCTGAAAAGCAAAATATTGCAGAAATTTTCATCTCTTGGAATTATCTACTTGTGCATTGTTTTCTAGATCATTGTATAGGTTTGTAAAATGATGTGGAAACTGTTTCAGATACCAATAATTTGTTTGCAGGGCTTATAATTTTACACAATGAAATGAATCCGAGTCTGATGTTCATCCCGTTTATAATTTTTCTGCCTACCGAGATCCAAATCCAAACTGTTAAATCTGTGTTCAGTTCTGTCATGTTTTATATTTCAATGTGTGTTTCTCAAACCTGAGAAAAGGGAATGAGACCACTAGCTGTGCATCTGCACTATGCAGAGCGACCTTTTTATCTGAGCAAAAATCTAATTTGGACTATGAGTTGTCATTTTTTTAGTAGAGTGAAAGATCATCCTGTGGGTGGGTTAGTCCGTAATTCCGTGGAGCGCAGATGTTGAAACCATTCTGGTGTAATGTGACCATCTTCAATTGAGATTGCTGATCCCGATGACTGTTTATGCAGATTTCCTGTCTGAAGGATCCTCTGTTCGGGCAAGTCTTCAGGCTGACCTTCATGCTCTCAGGATCAATCTCTTCGAGGAGATGGAGAGGCGGAGCAAAGCAGAGGATGCTCTTGGCCATGCCCAGAATGTGCTTCATATGATGGGCCGGCTTCTCTCTGGCACAGCTCACTTAGACATTGATTCTGCCGATCAGTTCTGCCAGGAAATTCTCTTTACAAGGATGGTCTCCGAAGCTCTGGTAACAGACCTGGCGCAGCTCCAGAACCATGAAATTGCCCGGCTCCGTGATCGCCTCCAGTATTATGAGGCTGTCAACCAAGAGATGTCACAAAGGAACCAAGAAGCCATTGGTACGCTCTCTCCCTCTCTCTCTTGCTCTCTTGCTTCCTCCTACTCCCTCTACATGGACCATCTGTAAATCCCTGCTCATTTTCCCTTGTTGTCTCCGCAGAGCAAGGTAGGCGGCGAGAGAGCAAGAGGAGGAGATGAGGAGGAAATGGTTGAGATTGGGTGTATTGGTGTAATGGCTGTTACGGTGGGTGCTTCTTTGATGGCTTACTCTTACTTGTCTGCGGCGCATGGTGGTGGTGCAGCATGAGAGCTCCACGCTTGCTCTGATTAGTGATAGCCACGAGCCAGTGGAGGGTCACTCAGCATAGCCAATCCTCGGCCATGGCTGAATGAACAACTCTTTAAGCTAATAAAACTCAAACGAGCCTGTACATGCTGAGTTCTCCCGCCGGAGAGCTTACAAACCTCAGAAACCACACAAGTTTTATTTTTCCCTTTATTATTTCCTCTATCGCGATAGGGTTGTGCTAGCATGTTCTTCAACAGTGACTGAACGACATTGGTACATCGATCAACCAACTTTGAAAAACTGAGTGTGTGTGTTCGTGTTTCGTGCTTTTAAAAGCATGAACAAGAGGCAAGCGGTGTGGAGCACGATGTGTAGGTCAAGGTGATGGCTAGAGCAAGTGATGCTTAGCAAGTGCTAACAAAAGTAAAAGGGCACTGTGATTACTATTGAGCAGACTAGCAACGTTGCCGTATTGCGGTCACCTCACCATGTGCCAATGGCAGCATGCTAAATGAGGTGACACTGACCAAGTGCCACTAGTCAGAGCAGCACTAGAGTAGGCGTTGCTAGTCAAGGCAATGCTAGAGTAGAATGTGGAGCACTTGGCAGTGCCGGAGGCAAGCTATCGATGGGGCCATCGCAATCAAAGTATTAAAGGGCTTGGTGTGTACTAGCGTATAACGTCGAAGCAGCGTGCCTGAGTCAACGTATGGCATTGGTAGGCATCATCCATTGCAGACAGCGTGTAAGCAGTTAGCTCGAGGAGATTCTCACTGGCTACGCCACCCGCACCTTCTAGTTTCCTTGATCTAATACCAAGTAGGGAAATCATCCATTGGTGAAGAAAGTTGAAGAAGGAGAAGATGAGAGAAGGGAGGGAGAAAGAGTAGAAGCTGCCAATCATGTAGAATCCCTACATGATCAAGAGAGAGAGATTACAAGAATGGACAAGGAAACATATTCACTCACACCAAAAATTACTCCACAAATTGAACATGATTTTTATAAAAGGATCACAATATCCTCATATAATGATTGCCTTGATATCTAGGGAAGATGATTGAGGGTGAATAAGATGGATAAGGTAATATGAGTAGAGATGAGAGTTGCTATAACTTGAGGCAAGTGAGAACATGTGAGATGAAACCTTAGCAGGCTGAGGCCATGTGGAGTGGAATGCACACCAGCTAGCATCTTCAGCAGGTAAATCCACAGCTGTCAGGTGCTCTCAAATGGGGAGACCATTCCTTCAGCAGGAGCAAAGCTCTAAAAGGAATAACTTCAATTATGCCGTTAACGGTAAAAATAAGGGCTTTATATAAGCCTAAAAAAGTGAAGGGTTATCCAAGTAACAAGACTCCTCAAAAGAAAACTCAAAGTCTTATAAATAAAACTCTAACATCATGTTTGTGTTTATCAAACACATAAAAATGGGTTATCGTCTTTATTAAAAATGGGTCTAGGGAATTGGAGTTCTATAGACGAGCTTTCCCAAAATGGCAATAAATGCCCTAATGATTCATGAAGCATGAAATGAACTCATTCAGCGATGTCATGATGGTGTTGCATAAGAACATGAGGGTCATGCACTTAGACCCTGACAAATTGACAGTTGCGATCATCAGGCGTGTGCTATGCCGCAGCCTCTCCCCCCTCACTTATTGATTGGTCTGTGGAGCGTGTAGAGAGATTGAGAAGCTGCGACGTGGGTCCGATTTTTTGGCGTGCGGCTCTTCCACAGAAAGTCAACTTTTCGCCGTGGCTGTTGTGACTCGAGAGAAATCGAGAGAGTCAGAAATCAGTGGAGACGACCGCGGAGACGTTGCCGATCCTAATCCATCACTGCGCTTTTTACACAGCTGGCGGATCTTCCGTTCTTCGGAAAAGACACGACCGTGTTCCTCCACGCCTCCACGTAAGAGAGACGGTAGAGAACGGCAGGTAGGTAGACAGAGCCAGTCGCATCCAATACGGTCCACCTTGCGCTGCTGCGCCGCTATACAGGAAAAAGGAGAGCCCTCGTCACCTATATATTTATAACAACTCGGGTAAAATTTCTTCAGGGATCCCCTCGCATGTGATCTCTTCCTATTTCATGGCGGCGGCGAGGCTCGGGAATCCCCTTCTCGAGAGCAGAAGCAGCTCAGGTGCTTCGGCGTCGTCGAGCTTCCGCCCGAGCAAGTCCGCCGAGGACCTCGCCTTCCGCATCGCCCTCGAGCGGCTCTTCTCCCGCCCGTCGGACACATCCGCAACCCGCTCGCTCCGCGTGGCGTACCAGGGCGGCCGCGGCTCCTACTCCCATGAGGCCGCCGCCGTGAGCTTCTGCGCCCTCCCCCGTACCGTCACCACTTTTCCATGCGAGCACATGGAAGACGCCTTCGCTGCGCTCGAGACCGGCATAGCCGACCGCGCCATCGTCCCTTCCGAAAATTCCCTCGATGGGCCCGTTCCCCGCAACTTTGATCTCCTCCTCCGTCACCCGCTGGTCGAGATCGCTGCCGAGCTTGTCCTCCCCGTTAACCACTGTCTCCTCAGCCTTCCCCGCGATAACGTTCTCCGTCGCGTGGCCAGCCACCCCCAAGCCCTCGCCCACTGCCGTAACCGCCTCTCGGCCCTCGCGCTTCCCACCGAGGAGATGCCCAGCGCCGCCGCTGCCGCCGCGGCGCTCGCACGAGGGCAGCTGACCCCGTGCCGCCGTCATCGCCAGCCGCGCGGCGCCGGAGTTCCGCTTGGCGGTCGTGGAGGAGAATCTCCAGGAGGGCGGTAACCTCACGCCGATTTCTTCAGCTCGCTCTCCGCCGTGGGGACACCGCCGAAGCTGGGGCGAAAAAGGCGTACAGTGGCATTCGCGCTGGAGAAGCCCGTCGGGCTCATCAGAGCGATATGGGCGTTCGAGTGTGGGGGATGGTGGTGACCCGGAGTCGACCACCGGCCGGACCGGGCGTCGGTCCGGTTCGGGAGGTTCGAATACGTGTTCCTATTGGATGTTGAAGCGGCTTCGGGGATGGCCCCGATTTGACTCGGCACTGAACGCCGCCTTGACGGTGCTAGGTGAGATCTGCCGTTTCGTTCGCGTAATGGGAGTTTACGGCAGCACGACTGCCCTCATGGCGATCCAGTGACGACATCACCTCCAGCCGGATGACACCGCCGTATTTATTTCAGGTACGCCGTATTTATCTCTGGCAGACAACTCCTACGCACGGAATGTGATCGGCTTCAAGTCGCCCGAGGCGATCGATGGATTTGATTGATCACACAAGTGATGATCCGAATCTCATGTGGATGGCCGATGCCCGCGCCGAGACAGTCTGATCGTTTGTCGGTGATCGATATCCGTCCGCGATCTGTGATCGATGAAATGTAATATGATCAGCAATAACCCGCAGTGATAAAATTGAAGGATTCTGAGCGAAAATTACCTGACAAGGTAATTTCATATTTAAATAATATATTTTATATCTATGAACCGATCGGCGAAGTGATGGCCGATTCGATCACTCGGCGATCTATGGTTCACCCGTTTGCAACGTGCAGAAACCCGTTTTCGGCGGCTGGGGCCGAGAGCGGCCAACAGTGCCAGATACCGTTTTCTTTGATTTAAAATAAACTCTAATATGATTATAAATTAACATACTCGGCTATACTATCGGCTCTCAGCGGCACCCGGCTATACGCGAGCACCTATTCCGACTATACGCGACACTCGGCTGCGTTCCGGTAACACACGGATGGCAACGGCAATGGGATTGCAGTTGCCATTGTCGAGTGCCGAAAAGCAGGTGCCGATGCCGCCCTCATGGTCTTTTGAGTTATCTTATCAAAGTTCTTGTCACTTGGATGACCCTCCACTTTTTGAGGCCTATAGAAGGCCCCCTTTGAGGACACAATTGAAGTTATCTCTTTTTTTAGAGCTTGCTTTCTCCCCCTTGAGTGTTCTCTCTGTTTGAGAGTGCTCCAGTGCTTATTGATTCAAGAAAAACCTCCTTGTGGATGCAAGCGTTGAAGAGGTTAGTTCTATGGATTCAAACTCGAACCTTTCCTTTAGATCAAGGCTTGTGGATTCAAGTCTCTATTATACATTGTTTCTACGCTAAGGTTGCGTCACCTTCTCTATCACTCTTTGAGTTTCCACCATCAGTCTCATACTCGACCCCGCTGGAACCCTCAAACAATTTTGCCTTGGTATCTAAATGGAGAAACATAATTTGAAAATCATGTTTTGGGTTTCACTCATGAACTATTTTTAAATGGAGCTTTTCATGAAGCCTGAGCTGGATCTAATGAGTAATTTGGGAGTAAGTGGCAGGAAGTAAGTGTTAGATGTCCCAACGCAGACCAAACCCCACAAAGTAGTCCTAAGTTCAGCATCACCATGGGCTGTGAAACTTTGCCTATCATGGATAAAGCCCAAATCCAACGAGCACCAAGCCCTAGAGGAAGCTGAAATTTTGTTCAAGCAATAGCCAACAAAAACCCAAATATACAAGTGATGCTGTGGCGTTGCGATGTGGAACATCACTGAAAAATTAAATTAAAATTGATTAAAAATTCAAAAAATATAAGAAAACTAGAAACAATTATAAAATTTTCCTTGACTTTAAATTTCAATAACTGCCAATCAAGATTTTTTTCTGTAAGTGTTTGCCAATCTACTCCATTTGTAGATTTCTTTCTTTGGATTGATTCTATAAATAAAAACTAAGGAGAGACTTCTAAGTAAACACATTGAGATTGGAATGTCCATAAATCATATCATCTTGTTTTCTACTTTCATATTCAAGTATGTTATAGAGAGGAAATGAGTTTACGCAAGGTTTCC
>CM044111.1:12210856-12353946 GCA_024174645.1 Lemna minuta
AGTGTTCATATCTAAATGATGCAATCTCCAATGGTTTAGTGTTCATCATTCTATTCTTTCTCACCATGAATCAGTAAATCCAGAAATGGATGCAATCTCGTCATTTATTTCATGCCATGAGCCAAGAATCTTATGGACTCTCTTGTTTAATTTCTTTTTAGGGTTTAGTACTCATCATTTATCAAGAATTTCAAACCATTAATCAAGAAATGGATGCAATCTCCTGTTTTAATACCTGTTTTCTACGATCTTGTGTTCATCAGCATATCTTTCTTCAATCTCTTGAATCAAGAAATTCATAGCCATGCCTTGTTTTATCTCTTTTTTTTGGGGTTTAATGCTCACCATCCTATTTTGCACCATAAATCAAGTAATATAATCTCTTTTTTATTCTGTTTTTAAGGGTTTACTGGTCGTCTACTGTTTCAGACTATAAATCAAGAAATGGATGCAATCTCTTCTTTGCTCTCTCTTTTAGGGTTTAATGCTCACCATTCTATTTCAGACCATGAATCAATAAATCCGGAGCAATCTCTTGTTTAATCTCCTGTTTTAGGGTTTTGTACTCATTATCTATTTCACTCTATCATGAACAAGAGAGTAAAATATTTTTTTGATCTCTTGTTTGTTTAGCCGGAGCTGGTCCGGCGCGTGGAGAAAGACCTGCTGAACATTCTCTCGGGAGGCACTGCAGAGGATATCCTTTTACACTAATCTTTAATCCATCATCCATTCATTGTTTCTTTATTTAGATTTATTATCTTGTTCTTCCATGACTGGCATTTGAAGCTCACGGGTAGATCGCTCGAAATCCGCCGCGGCAAGGAAGTCGACCGCTGCAGAGACCCCCGGAGGAAACGGTGGAGAGCCTGAAAGATCTGATTCCGACGATTCTGCAGACAGCTGATTGTACGAGTAAGAAAACTCTTTCAAAACTGTACGACGGTACGTGTTAATTCTGAAACCCTATCTTGGGCCCACTAGAATCCATGTGTGCGGCGGAGAACCGCAGAAACGAGAAGTCTCCTTTCTTCCTTTCTCCTCTATTCTACTTCTATCCAGATCGCTCTTAGCTGGCTATGGCGTCGTCCCTGCTCCTTCCGAGCATCAACTTTCCGAAGCCGACCCCTCTCACGAAAGTACCCCGTCTCCGCCAACTTCATTCTAATTCTACCAAGATCGCCGCCAAGTTCAATATCTCCGAGATTCTCGGCGGCCGCGGCCTCTGCAAGGGAGAAGCAGGGCTGCGTAAATTCCTAACAGATCCGCCACCGCCCGCCGGAGAAAAATCCATTCCTCCACCGGCGGCGGCGCCGCTGCCATCCGATGTCTCTGGCTTCGAGAAGGAACTGTTGGGTCTCACGGGAGGGTTCCCCGGCGGCGAGAAGGGGTTGCAGAAGTTTGTTCAGGAGAACCCGCCGCCGGCGAAGGTCACCGGGTCAACGTCGTTGGCGCCGCCATCGCACCGGCCGGCTCCACCAGAGTTGCCTCTGCTCATGCCAGGGATGATCGTGATCGTGAAGAACCCGAGTAACCCGTATTATCAGTACTGCGGGACGGTGCAGAGGGTGACTGATGGAATGGCGGGGGTGCTGTTCGAGGGGGGGAACTGGGACAAGCTTTTGAGTTTCCGGCTAGAGGAGCTCGAGAGAAGAGAGAAGGGCCCTCCCATGGTGAACCCTAAGTCCGCCGTCCTGGAGACCATGGCTGAGGAGAATTCTTGAGCGCCAGGCGGCCGCTTATTCTTCACTCTTCGTTGGCTTCTCATTGTTATGACTCTCTTCTGTAAATTTTGTGACCCTTGAAGGAGCTAGACGAGATATCGTGGCAGATGTTAAATTTACAAAAAGGTTTATTTTTTGTAAATTCTTCCTTTTTCATGCAAATGCCCCGCTAAGCACAGTTTGCCCTTCAAATTTTTATGAATATTGTGTAGAATATAAGCCAATTAAACTTCGTTGACTTTTATACAAGGTTTATACACAGTTTATTATTATTTTTGTGTGATATTTGTGAGGAATTTTATGAGCATATACAATAACTGCGTGAATTATGATCAGATTATAATACACTAATCATTAGTTTTTAAACATATGTTCTAAATATTTATATTCATAGGATATTAGAGAAGTACATCGAATTATCCAAAAATAATAGATTATCTTATTTGACTCATATGATGAGTATAGTTAATCTTGTGGCCATCAATATGGAGACACCAAAGATAGATAGTATATACTCTTTGGAGAAAGAGTTCATTAGCTCGATCAATATAAATCATTAAATGATATTATACCTAATACTCAATTAGGTTTATTCATGTCATGAATGTGTACATGATCCTTTGACATGAGACATCAAAGACATCTTATAAATAGATAATTGTGTTTTGATTATGATTTACGAATTGCTAACCACGAGATCTCTAAAACATCATATATTTGATACGACGTAAATTTCTCGAAGATGATTATGTGGTTAAGGTGAGATTTCTCCCTGTAAATATTAGAATAAATTGACTCAAGGAATAAGATATAATGAAATCTTTGGCCAAGACATTAAAATATCAGAGGAGGTGTTTAAGATAAAATTTTCCAAACATCATTACGAACTTCAGTGACTAATTAGGGTTTAATAGTTGACCACACCGTAAGTCATTCATGAGTCTACTGTTTAAGGGTTTACTGGTCGTCTACTGTTTCAGACTACAAATCAAGAAATGGATGCAATCTCTTCTTTACTCTCTTTTAGGGTTTAATGCTCACATTCTATTTCAGACCATGAATCAATAAATCCGGAGCAATCTCTTGTTTAATCTCCTTTTTTAGGGTTTTGTGCTCATTATTCTATTTCACTCTATAATGACGAAGAGAGAGTAAAATATTTTTTTGATCTCTTGTTTGTTTAGCCGGAGCTGGTCCGGCGCGAGGAGAAAGACCTGCTGAACATTCTCTCAGGAGGCACTGCAGAGGATATCCTTTTACACTAATCTTTAATCCATCATCCATTCATTGTTTCTTTATTTAGATTTATTATCTTGTTCTTCCATGACTGGCATTTGAAGCTCACGGGTCGATCGCTCGAAATCCGCCGCGGCAAGGAAAACGACCGCTGCAGAGAAACGGTGGAGAGCCTGAAAGATCTGATTCCGACGATTCTGCAGACAGCTGATTGTACGAATAAGAAAACTCTTTCAAAACTGTACGACGGTACGTGTTAATTCTGAAACCCTATCTTGGGCCCACTAGAATCCATGTGTGCAGCGGAGAACAGCATAAACGAGAAGTCTCCTTTCTTCCATTCTCCTCTATTCTACCTCTATCCAGATCGCTCTTAGCTCGCTATGGCGTCGTCCTTGCTCCTTCCGAGCATCAACTTTCCGAAGCCGACCCCTCTCACGAAAGTACCCCGTCTCCGCCAACTTCATTCTAATTCTACCAAGATCGCCGCCAAGTTCAATATCTCCGAGATTCTCGGCGGCCGCGGCCTCTGCAACGGAGAAGCAGGGCTGCGTAAATTCCTAACAGATACGCCACCGCCCGCCGGAGAAAAATCCATTCCTCCACCGGCGGCGGCGCCGCTGCCATCCGATGTCTCTGGCTTCGAGAAGGAACTGTTGGGTCTCACGGGAGGGTTCCCCGGCGGCGAGAAGGGGTTGAAGAAGTTTGTTCAGGAGAACCCGCCGCCGGCGAACGTCACCGGGTCAACGGCGTTGGCGCCGCCATCGCCCCGGCCGGCTCCACCGGAGTTGCCTCTGCTCATGCCAGGGATGATCGTGATCGTGAAGAACCCGAGTAACCCGTATTATCAGTACTGCGGGACGGTGCAGAGGGTGACTGATGGAATGGCGGGGGTGTTGTTCGAGGGGGGGAACGGGGACAAGCTTTTGAGTTTCCGGCTAGAGGAGCTCGAGAGAAGAGAGAAGGGCCCTCCCGTGGTGAACCCTAAGTCCGCCGTCCTGGAGACCATGGCTGAGGAGAATTCTTGAGCGCCAGGCGGCCGCTTATTCTTCACTCTTCGTTGGCTTCTCATTGTTATGACTCTCTTCTGTAAATTTTGTGACCCTTGAAGGAGCTAGACGAGATATCGTGGCAGATGTTAAATTTACAAAAAGGTTTATTTTTTGTAAATTCTTCCTTTTCATGCAAAGGCCTAGATATCAAGGGTTGTGACTCTCTTGGAGGTTCTCATCAGACATTGCGACAGTTTGCCCTTGATATGATCATCCAGTTCAATTTTTTATGAATATTGTGTAGAATATAAGCCAATTAAACTTTTATACATTGTTTATATTTATTCGAATGAATCCGTTTATTATTATTTTTGTGTGATATTTGTGAGGAATTTTATGAGCATATACAATAACTGCGTGAATTATGATCAGATTATAATCTACCAATCATTAGTTTTTAAACATATGTTCTAAATATTTATATTCATAGGATATTAGAGAAGTACATCGAATTATCCAAAAATAATAGATTATCTTATTTGACTCATATGATGAGTATAGTTAATCTTGTGGCCATCAATATGGAGACACCAAAGATAGATAGTAGATACTCTTTGGAGAAAGAGTTCATTAGCTCGATCAATATAAATCATTAAATGATATTATACCTAATAGTCAATTAGGTTTATTCATGTCATGAATGTGTACATGATCCTTTGACATGAGACATCAAAGACATCTTATAAATAGATAATCGTGTTTTGATTATGATTTACGAATTGCTAACCACGAGATCTCTAAAACATCATATATTTGATACGACGTAAATTTCTCGAAGATGATTATGTGGTTAAGGTGAGATTTCTCCTTGTGAATATTAGAATAAATTGACTCAAGGAATAAGATATAATGAAATCTTTGGCCAAGACATTAAAATATCAGAGGAGGTGTTTAAGATAAAATTTTCCAAACATCATTACGAATTTCAATGACTAATTAGGGTTTGATAGTTGAACATACCGTAAGTCATTCATGAGTCTCGTGTGAATTACACCCAAGGCTCTAGTAACTTGACCAATAGATTAGATTAAATCGATCTTTTATTAATTAATCTATGTGTATTGATATAGATAATGAATAAAGTTAACCAATAATCCGTTGTTTGGCTTATGGAGTTATTAATTAGCAAAATATATGAACCTATAGGGTCATAAACATATGGTTTATGGATGTTTATGAATATAGATATAATTATAAGGGTTTTATAAAAGTTCATATAACCAATGTCTATAAGTAAGAAAAAAAATGATAACAACTTAAGGTGCTCATATAAGTCGTGTAGGAATTCTCTTATTTCTTCATTTTCTCTCTCGATGAAGAGCACTAAAAAGGAGATCCCACTGTCCGGTGATCATGCATATATCATTAGAGGTTAGACTCTTGAAAACTTTGAGATCTCCTTCAATGGACCCTATAAATATAGATTTTAATCTATAATAGATGATACAATTATTAATTTTTGTTGCCTTGATGTTTTGAAAGCTTAATACAATGTGTTACATTGCATTTGATGGTTTGGTTAAAATTTTGAGAGCCTATTGAGCATTAAATCCTATCAATTTGTTTTGAACTTTTGTTTTGGTGTTGCTCCAAAGTCTTTTTCGCCAAAAACTTAAAAGGAATTAATGGTTTGGATTATGCATTGATGACTTCAGTTTTAGGTTATAATTAGTCATTGTTGTGAATTAAATTTCATGTAGAAAATTTATATTTCCTTGCTTATTATAGTGGTCAAGAGTAGATCCTTAAGGAACCTTGGCAATGAGATTAAACGATTGAATTTGGGAGAAGAAATATTACTAGGTAAGAAAAGATGGAAGATGAAAATTTTAGAATATGAATTTATAATGGTGGTTATAAAGGACAACATATGGTAATTTTAAGGATATATATATATATATATGAGAAAATGGATTTAGATATTAGAATGGAAAGAATGGAGAAAATGGAGTATTGAAAAATGGAGTATTGAATTTATAACCTCTTTGCAATAATCGTAGACATGAAAATTCACAAGATTAAATGGAGCAAAAAAAGGAAAAAAATAAATAGAGAAATCTTTTATATGCTAGGTTTAGAGGCTCCATTTGATTAAGAGTGGAGATTTCATATCCTTGGGTGCCACCCAATGATCAGTGGATATTAAATCACTAGGTGATGTCCAAAACCACTTATTAAGGTAACCTTAGCACTTCATAAGGAGGTGGAGTTTCCTCAAGAATAGGATGACTACCCTCTCTCCCCTTGTAAACATTGCTTCTTTCTAGTGGAAGGAAAAACACAATTAATCAAAAAATACAAGAGAATAAGATTGACCTCTTTGACCCTTCAATAATACTTGTGACCAGCTTAAACTAATAAATAATCACTTTGGACATCATTTACCTGGAACAAAAGGGATAACTAGTCTCCTAAAAAGGCAAAAGGGTTTGACTAACCTCCTAAATGGGTGGAGGACCCACTTTCTTCCTCTCCTTGATAATGTCCATCCATGTACTCATTGCATTTCATATAATTCAATAATTATGAGAAATTCACCAACTAGTCTCATAATGTCAACAAACATAGAAAAATGATGCTAAACTCATGTTTGATCTGTATTTAGTCATTGAGAGAAGGATATTTATGTCACTTAGCTAGTAATTAATATCTAAATGTAGCATTTTGATGCATAGATGTAACTAGTAATTTTATGCTTATCATGTATCAATGATCAATCTTAGGTATAATTAAAAATCTAAGTGATATAGAAACATAGAGAATAAAAATGGTTGACTAGAAGAAGTGGTGAGAAAGGCACTTTTTCTTTGGTGAGCTCTTCACAAGACGAGTATCTAGGCTACCATAATATTCGTGGCTCACTATGTTATCGCAAAGTTTTTACTTACGAGGGAATGGCTCTTATCACAGCAGGAGTTCAATTTGCAAATAAGGTCCGAGTACATTCTTACACATCTCATCGAAGAACTTAAGGAAAACCTCTCATTCATCGATATTTCCTTTACGAGTAAGTCTTTGTTTGATTTCAACATGATCTTTGGTTGGGGCATTGAAGGGAATATTGTTGTCATAAACTTATTGGTGCATTGCAGGTAGTGCCTCTATAAATTCAATTGTTGATTGAGATTCTCATATGGAAGGATCTAGTGGACTGAATTGATCTATCATTCAAGTACGATGGAAATGGAGGTAGAGATGCGAGAGCATAAATTTTATAAATCCAAAGATGTCCAATGTATGAAAGAAAACAAATTTATGTCAATGATTTAAAATCTTTTGCTTGGTTTAAAGCCAATTGTTCTCCAAAATTTCTCATTGTTTGAATGATTTTAATGTTCTTCAATCAAAAGCAAGTTATTCAACTCTATTGGGACCATCTTACTTTTTTAGATTTATGATATCATCATCTAAAATCTATCATCCTCAGAGATAGAGGTAGATAGTTAATCTATCATCCTCACAACACACTCAAATAGTTCTTGGGGTAAATAGTTATTTTATCCTAGGGAATTTTTTTTATCCCAACATGATAATGCCCTTCAGCTCCTTGATTATATTAAATTTTGGCAGCAGAAATGAGTAACATGCCCATGGACAAAAGACAATGCATATCCATTAACAAAGGGATTCTATTTTAGGGTTCCCAATGATCTAAATAATAATAAAAATACTGATGTATTTTAAACTCTCATGATTTGATGTTACTTATGCCATGAAAAAGCTTAGATGGGTACATGAACTATCCATGTAACACACCTAAAAAAACATTATAAATGGAGCATTTTTCGAAAATCAATGACCAGATTTGCGCCTTCCTTGGGGATTTCTTAATCACACGGAAATTTGAAAAATGGCCGATGGATTTTAGTAGAGGCACAATATACAGCTTCGGCATATGGGTCTACATTGATCAATAGGATACATCCATTGCATGATGATCTCACAAACCTCTCTCGTGATAGTCATGCTGAGAGACGAATTACTTTCTATCCGATATTCCACCGACGCTCTAAGCGCATTATGATCGATGTCACCTTATTCTGAACGAGGTTCATGCAGATTTTATGAAGATTTTACTGTTCGAGTCAGAGCATTAACTGGGGGATACGGTTTCATCGGCGATGATGCTATACCACCATTTCAGTATGTACCAGATGGATCAGGAGCATACCTTCAGATGCCATAGATGCGGAAGATGACCTTGCTCCTTGATCGTCGCTATTTGAGACGTCGTCGATCCCGAAGATTGATGTCGGGTGCCGAAGATTGATACCGAAGAGTGATGATCGTCATGCTGGTGATGCAAATTTATAGAGAAGCGATCAATGACGCCTCTCTTTCCCACGTATATCTTCGCGTACAAAACCGCCCAATAATGAAGGCGAAACAGTCCGGCATTCCGAGAAGGTCATCTGCCAACAACGCCATGATGCTATCGCAGATGCATGTAAAGATAATTTCCAACATGATATAGCCATAAAGATCTCTCATGGATACCAGGATATATTTTTTTCACAAATAATTGTCTTGTCAATGTTCACATGGGAGGCCAGAAAATCTTTGATTTCTCGGCTAATGAACATGTCGATTTCTCCTTCACTTTCTTCTAAAAATTTGCGTTTAATTAATGATCAGATTCAAGAGGAGCGCTTTCTTCAGTTTCATACCCGTTTTAAAGAGAGAAAGGGAATGCGAGAGATGGTGGAGAGAGGTGGATAGAGAGAGAGCTTCAACGAGAGATAGAGAGAGGCTGAGAGAGACAGGTTCACAAGAGAGAGGGGGATGGATAGAGATATAGCTCCGACAAGAGACAGAGAGATAGATAGAGAGAGAGAGAGAGAGAGAGAGAGAGACAAACAGATAGATGTTGTTAGGGAGAGATATGGATAGAAAGATAGCTTCAACACGGTGGTGTGAGAGATAGGGAGAGGGAGAGGTGGCTTTAACAAGCGAGAGAGAGAGATATGGATAGAGACTTAGCTTCAACAAGAGATAGAGAGAGAGAAGGAAAGAAAGTCAGCTTCAACGAAGGGGAGAGAGAGATGTTGTTAGATAGAGAGAGATATGGATAGAGGGATAGCTTCAACGAAGGGGAGAGAGAGATGTTGCTTGATAGAGATATGGGTAGAGGGATAGTTTCAACGAGGGGCGCAGAGAGAGAGAGAGAAAGTTTCAACTAGGTCACTGCAACAAAACAACTTTTATTTCATGAAAGCTATAACACGCGCTTCGAAACAAGAAGCAGAAGAACAAATGCAACGAAACCAAAAAAAGAAGCGCGATAACGATAGCGATGAAATCACCGACGGCAGCGGTCGACGAGATGGTTCAGGAGCTGGATCTTGCGAGGGTTATCGGCAAAGAGCACATAAAAGCAAAGCCTGATCTTCGGCACATCCGAAAGGATTTCGCTGCAGCAAGCGGCGGAGAGAGAAGAGCTAGAGAGCGCCGCCATCACGCAGGGATGCGCCCTGTATAGTAGCTTGCCGCAGGAATCCGCCGTCAGCTGGTCACCGGCGGCGGAGAGAACCAGAGAGGCCGCCAGGAAGAGAACCATGAAGGCGATGCTGGTGCGATTCGCCATATCTTTGATACTCACTGGGCGCCGTGCTCTCGGACTCGGCTTCTTAAATAAGGGATCGCTGGGGGGAGAGAGAGAGAGAGAGAGGGAGAAGGAGAGAAAGAGAGAGAAAGAGAGGGAGCGAGAGAGAGAATGCGTTTTTTTGGAAACGGAAAGATATCCTCGAGAGGATTCAGGCTCCAGCGACGCACCGGTTGGCGATTGGGGTGATTATTACCTCTTCACGAGAATTTACTCCTGTATTAAGAAGCCAAAAGATCCGCACTTTCCATGAGATGATGACGACGCTCTCTCTCTCCCCCTCTCTCTCTGTAAATCCATATATCTCAAAGCACGTAGCCCTTCACACTTCGTTTGAAAAAGGGAAAGACATAACAGGACAGTCCGCAGGCCCAACTCGAGCCCATTGTCCTTCCCCTTCTACCAGGATATCCTCAGCAAGGCCATGTCTTTGATTTTCTGAAGCAGACGGGCTTTCTTTAGTCAGCATACCTCATCTTGATGAAGTAGTAGGCATCCATGCGTCTCAATGTCCTATTTGAAAGGTTTAAGAACAAGAGAGAATGAAGTCCGCAGATGAGAAAAGGGGCTTAGGACATTTCCGCAAACCCTACAAGGACAGCCCCTCAACCATTGAGGGTCTACCCAAAAGGGAAAAAAGGATGTACCTTCTGAGGTTTTGTGAAGAAGTCAACTACTCCAGGGACAAGGGAGCATAGATTTCGGTCTTTGAAGAGGGTGGCAGACAAAATGACAAATCAGAAACATTGAGAAAAGTTTTACTGTCGCAATTGAGAAATGTTGATGTAAATTCAGTTATACACATGTCTTTAAAAATAGAAGTAGAAAAAGAACATCACCTGCTATGATGCCTTAGCCTTATATCAGGTTCAATTGAGGAACATGCATAAGATCATGTTCAAGTGAGAGCGTCCATTAGGGACTTATGTATAAAGGTTTAGCCATCATATCATAATGTCCAGTATGAATTTAAAGCATATTTTCCAACCTCTTGATACATTTTTCTCTTATGTAAAATGTAAGTCAGTGGCAATGAGTTTGTGACATCCCAATACAACCTAACATGTTTCTATATCTTTTTTTCTCTACCTTGTGTTCCTATTATCTTGCCTTTCCACATGGTATCAAAGCAAGCTATCTAGGGTTCCTAGAATTTGTAATAAGCTTACACCAAGGACTTATGAATTACCCATTTGGGCATTTATGAGGTGAAGCTTATTTTGATGTAATCTATGTAAGTGACAAAAGTGATTGTAAATACACTTTTGATTAGCTTGCAGATGACCTGGTTACTCAACATAGAATGAAGAAAAATATGATTTCTTGTTCCAGTGATTAGAAAAACTATTGCACCATGTGTGAGATGATATGGATTTGGTTTCTACTTTCAAAGACTAGATATTCCTCTAACTCTCCCTTGTGTATGTACTTTGACAACCAAAATGTCATATTCATTAGGAGTAATTTGACCTTCTCATGAGCATACCAAGCATATAGATTGAAAATGAACCTATTGGGGAGCAATGACATTCTTACTATTCCTATCTCCTTCTCAATTGTGTATGTCTTATCCTCATAATGTGAAAGGTAGAAGCCCTCCTATGAGATTTTAACAAGGATCTAGTGCACACAACATTCACTTGTATCTATTCTATACACATTATCTTGCTGATAATTTATTTTGAGACTATTTGGTTTACTTTCTTAGAGTTCCAACTAAATTCATATGTAACTATTAAGCATTTATTTTTCTCTCCTCTTAGTTGATCTTTTCATACTTGATCTTACTTGATCTAAAGGTTCTTTGCATACATAATGCACAATAACTCAGATATGTCTTCAAGATCACTGCTTATTGAAAAGAATAAAACACTTGGTCACTCAAAATGAGAATTTATTCATTCACATTGGAAAGAATAGGGCAACAATGAGTCAAGGTCAAAATCCAATAGAATTAGATTCGCCGATGACGGTTGATCAACAAAGTTTGAATTTAGAAAAAATTACTGTATGAAATGGTTGACAAACTTAGAAAATAAGAAATTTTGAAAATTACCAAAGATGCATGTCCCATGAATTTTAATTTTTTTAAAATTTTCAAATTTATTTGAGTCCAGGATCAATATAAAATCGACGACTCAATCAACAATAATAGAATCCAACGAGTTCCCTTTCCTCTCTCTCCCTCAATCTCTTATTCTCCCTCCTCCCCAGATTTCTCTATGTCTCTCCTCTCATGCTCTCTCTCTCTCTCTCTCTCTATTGTTCTACACCCTCCCCTCTCCCCCTAGATTTCTCTGTTTTTCTCTCCCTCTCTCTTACATTTCCCTGCTCTACCCTCTCTCTTGTTCTCCTGCTCTTGCATCTAAACACTTAGTGATGCAAATATAGACTCTATTGAATTGTCTAGATTGATCCTGAATGCCTCTAGAATGATGATCCTAAGTGTTTAGATCATGAATGATTTATCAACTTCTCACCTAATGAGGATGCTAGTCCTTTTTCTAATTACCTGAAAATTAATTCTTCACAAACACTTAAGCTAATTTGAAGAGAGAAAAATGAGATAAAGTCAAGTTCAACTAAAATTTTAGATTAAAAATACAAACACCAAATACTTGAATTAGGTAAGTTTAAGATTTTTAATATAATAAAAAGAAATCTAAGAATTAGATCAAGAAAAAAATCAAATTTTAAAGTGGGTAGGAATTAATTAATTTTGAACATGGGTAGGAATCAGAAATCAATCCCAAAATTCGTATTCAAATAATTTGAATCAATTATAAAGTCTTGAAGGAAAGCAAAATCAGAACTAAACCGATATTGAATTTGGGAGAAATCTAAGAGCTAGTAAATCAGACCTAATTTAATCACAAATGAAGATAGAAAATACAATGAGTTATCTGCGCTTTATAAACTCAATAGTAAAATCAGAACTAAATTGTGATTTCAATCTATAATTTTCCTTTAATTTGATTAAAAGTGATATCTGTAATAAGATTATTCTTTAGGATATAAACACAATTAGAAGCAATGATGTGAAAAAAGTGAAAAAAAAAATGAAAACAAAAAATCCAAAAAAAATTTGAAACTAATGCAAAAAATCAAAATGAAAAATTTAAAACTCAAGATTGCAAGAGAAAAGAAAAATAGAAATATAAGACAATTTTCAAGAGAGGAGAATTAAAGAGAGAGAATCTCGTCCTCTTCTCCCACTTACGTCGTCAATCATCAGCGCCGCGGTTTGCCTCGCCCGCCGCCTCCTTTTCCTTTTAAGGAATCCGAGACGAAGACCGAAAACCCTAATTATGTTGTTCCAGAGGAGGAGGTGTTTTCTGAAGGCGTAAGGAGTATTGAGAATCGGGATTGTAATGAGAACTCTGCTGGGAAAGACTGTTTGGAGGTTGCTATAGAGGATGATTTAGATAGAAGCTTCTTTGATCCTCGGGAACTGATGAGCACGATGAGCGGTGGTGATACAGAAGATGCAGGAGGTGGTTTTCGCCGATGTGGGTCTGGGAGATGTCATACTCCTTTATCCGGTCAGAGCGAATTTTACGATGCCAGCGAAGGTTTTGTTTCTAACCCTAATTCTTTTTCTTTTCTTGTCTCGCTATCTTCATTCCTGTCATTTTATTTCACTATCGTACGAAACTATCTTGCATTGTGTCTGTTCTTCTTTTTTAGCTAGAAGGAATTTTCTCTGATTAAAATTTTCATCTGTTGGAGGACAGGTTTTGTCCTATTATTAAGTTTATCTGTTATGTTGAATTGAATAGAGAAATCTGCTCGGTTTCTAGAAACTGATCAGCCTCTTAATGGAATTTAAAGAATTCTATTATTGAAAAAAAATCAAGTCTAGGAATTCTGTAAAGAACTTGTTTCTAGGACTTTGTTTTGTTGAATAGCTGCAGCTTTCTTGGGAAATCTGTCTGTTTCTTGATGCCAATGCTGTTCTCTGTTCCGCACAGACGAAAATCATTGTCGGCTTGAATTTTGCTGAGTATCTCAAACAAGATGTATGACAGAAATTGCTTTGCTGCGGGGAGATATTGGTCACAATGAGATTCTCCCCTTAATTTAGTTCCCTTGACTGCACTCAATTCTATGAAAATGAACAAGGGGCCATTACATGCATAAGGCCTGGATTGGCTGTGGGATAAACTTGACGATCAAGTTGCTGTGATCAAATTCTCATTCTTTTTGATAGCTTTACTCAAACGTCCCTCAGAATAGCTTGTGCAGGAGTCGAGGAATTACCAACTTCTGTGCTGTAGCCTCTTTATGTGGTTAGAGCTCAGACTAGACGTGGAAAGCTTATTTCTCTCTTTTGCTTGCTAGGATAGCGTATCACTTTTGAGACCCAAGACCTAGAAATGGAAAATTTTCATGGCTGAAAAGCAAAATATTGCAGAAATTTTCATCTCCTGGAATTATCTACTTGTGCATTGTTTTCTAGACCTGAAGAGTCGTATGATCATAACCATCATTGTATAGGTTTGTTTGCAGGGCTTATAATTTTACACAATGAAATGAAACCAAGTCTGATATACATCCAGTTTATAATTTTTCTGCCTACCGAGATCCAAATCCAAACTGTTAAATCTGCGTTCAGTTCTGTCATGTTTTATATTTCAATGTGTGTTTCTCAAACCTGAGAAAAGGGAATGAGACCACTAGCTGTGCATCTGCACTATGCAGAGGAGCGACCTTTTTATCTGAGCAAAAATCTAATTTGGACTATGAGTTATCATTTTTTTCGTAGAGTGAAAGATCATCTTGTGGGTGGGTTAGTCCATAATTCCGTGGAGGACAGATGTTGAAACCATTCTGGTGTAATGTGAGCATCTTTTCAATTGAGATTGCTGATCCCGATGACTGTTTATGCAGATTTCCTGTCTGAAGGATCCTCTGTTCGGGCAAGTCTTGACCAATATCAAAATCAATGGCTGATGTTAATAGAAACCCATGTTCCTTTATCATTCTTCACCAACATGCAGAATTTCTGAAAACACATGAACATAATTCTAAAGAATGAATACTTCAAATTATATCTTGAAGAAAATTTATTTTCTTCATTTTTAGTTGGCTTTCTATCTTTAATATCTGGTAAAACCTGTCAACTTGATCTTGGAGTACTCTTGTTGCAACCAGCAGTTTAATGTCATCAAAATTGAAATGCTCTTTATAGTTAATCTAGATTTCTTGAGCATGCAAATACATACACCACTTTAAGAGAATCATTCTAGGGGGCACATTGGCTACACAAATGGGAAGGCCCGTGAGGGACCTGGGCCGGCTGGCGCCAACTGGAGCGGCCCGATTGAACTGGGGGCCTGTCTGGGCCAAAACGGGCCCGCAAGGGGGCTGACGCGGCAGTGGGCCAAGGGGGCGCCACGTGGTGGGCCACCATTAGCGGCGGCGCTCGCAGGTGGCGCCCCGGGCCTCGTGGCGCCTGGCGTGCCAGGTGGCGGGCCGGGAATTGGCCATAGGGGATTCTGCTAGCCGACGGCGCGGGCCACGAGGTGGCTGACGCATGCCGCCCGACATGCAGCCGCCTAAGGGCGACGTGGCAAGCTGCGGTTGACCAGTGGTCTGCGGCAGGCGGCGGGAGCGGGCCGCCTGTGGTTGGCTAGAGAGCAGACACGGGCCGCGAGGTGGACGGCTTCACTTCCGCTGGGAGACGCGGCCGCCTGTGGTTGGCCAGAGGGCTAGCAGGCGGCGAGCGCGAGCGGCTTTAATGCCGCTCGTAACGTGGGATTTCAGATATCTCGAAAAGCTTTATTTGTATAACCCCCATGATTATTTTCATTATCATAAACTACCCTTCATAACTATAATTTAGGCTTTACGTCCTTAGATGACTTTCAATATAAACTCGTCTCAATTCTAGCGTCGATTCTCCATCGCTTCTACCTCCTCTGCAACATCCGGAGGCGTCGCAATCATCGATGCTTTGTTTTCCGCTTAGTTCTCTCTCGATTTCACTTATAGATCATCTTTTGAAAAGTTCTTCTTAATCCATTTTTCTCGTATGTTCAATGGAGGAGCAGTTTATTCTCAGGGTACCACCATCAGTTGCGGAAAAAATAGAGCGACTGTTATCTGAGGGAAGCTCCACGTCCGAATCCCCATCTCTGGATTTATCTTTCTCGGGTTCACTCTCCACTTTTTTCTCCTCACAAATCCTCGGCCAAACTATTACTTTCTTAATTGGGTCAGACATTGTTGTTTCGTAATTATTTGTTTCGGAATTCGGTCCAAAATTGATACATAATTGGGGAGCCAAAATTGTTTCCGTCTTGATTGGGTCCAAAATTGTCGCAGAGGGCGGAAGAAAAGGCACCTTTATGATCGGCGATGACGCTTTTCCGGCATCCCTCTTAGATCTACCCTGCGTCGTTGAGTCATACAAAACGTACGACGACAACGTTCTAATCAAAACCGCTGATGTGGGTCAGGTGATTACCTGTTTCTCATCTCACCTTCTACACAAAATCCCTAATTTTTTTAACATTATCCGCAGATGTCAGTCAATTGGTTTATTTGCCCCAAGTTTTGATGTAGCAGTTATATTTAGATTCATCCTTTTCTTCCAAGGATTTCATTATGTGAAGTATATTCTTTGATTTCCATTGCTTGGCCATATATGAAAAAAATATTGTGAAAGTCCTGCCTCACCTTCTACACAATTACCCTAAATCTTGATCTATCCACTGGGTCAGTCCGGTTGGTCGTTTGCGTCTAGTTTTGGTGTATTTAGATTCATCCTTTTCTCCCAAGGGATTCATGATCGGACGTTGAATCCATCATGAAGAATATGATCTCCGTTTTCCATCACTTGGACATTTATAAAAAGATATTTTGACTATTCTTTTTGCACGACATTTTGAGAGTGATCATTATTTACAAAACAATGGCTGATGCTTTTTTTGTATAATCCATTTTACAAAATAAGCCATTTTTAAATAATCTATTTTTTGTATCAAAACAGTTTAATCTTTTTGCTTTCTAATTCCCCGATGTTTGAGCTTGACACAGATGATCATGGTCAGAGAGGAAAGGGATCCTGCCCAAGAGGGGTCCGAGTACAGGCATGGCCTGACTCCTCCAATGAGGGATGCTCGCAAGCGGCGCTTCCGCCGAGAGCCTGATCTAAATGTAAATAATTTAGGGGTTTATTGTTTTTTTTTTTGCATTTAGGTTTTACATCAATCTTATTGTATGCCATAAATCATGAAAAGGATGCAATATTTTCTTTGGTTTCTTTTTTAGGGTTTTGGTGCTTTTCATTCTATTTCACAGTATTAGTCAAAAATGGATGTGATTCCTTATTTATCTCTTTCAGTGTTCATATCTAAAAATCAGTAATGTAAATTAGCAAACATATATTGAACTAACATGGAGGGGGATATGTTGTATTTTTCTAATTGCTCATCAATTTGTCTTAGATTTTGGATAAATCTTGACCCCTAATCTATTGGAGTTATAATGGCTAGCATAGGTTAGTCCAACCAAGAAAGGCATGGGAGTAGAGAGGTTGAAGTGCTCAATGGTCTCTTATGTGACATGCTATATGATATGATGCATTGGATCAAGATTGAACGACAACTGCTAAGTGATGCTTGATATTTATGTGTTGATGTGGCAAAATTCGGATGCTCCAATGCAAATCTAATGGGCATGGCGTAAGGATACCAATTCATCTCCTTGGATATAATATGAGCCGTTGATTATAGATGAAATGATGATCCAATAGTCACGTCCAAATCTCATCCTATTAAAACTCTCTATTTTCGAGGGTGAACGCATTCTTGGATCTTTCAATGAATCAAACCTTTTGGGTAGATGATCCTTGAATCTCATGCTCAATCGTGTTCTAAAATTGTTTCCGGATCCTTAGAGCTTTTAAATGTAAGATTTTGTTGAGAGAATGAGAAGAAATCATCACTTGAACCTTAAATTTCTATTTCCAAAATTACGGAAAGAAAAACCTTGATTTGGTGATTAATTGGATCATTTCGAGATCAGTTTCAAGTTAGTTTTTGTGTATTCTTTCTAATCTATTGTCATTTAACATTAGATTTTAATTTCAAATCTTAGGCCAAGTGAAATTTCTATCTTTTGATTGTTCTCTCTCTCTCTCTCTCTCTCTCTTGTTGTGAGCGATTCTCTCTCTAACTTAGCTCTTTGATTTTTCCATCGATATATATATACGATTTGAGTAATTTTTTATTATGTGGATAAATATTTGAGTCTTCTTTCGTAATATATTTTCCTCTACCTTTTCATCTCAATTCATCATCTAACTTAATCAAATTCTTAAATATTTTAATAACATATCCTAATTCTCGGTAGATTCAACCCTTACTCACCACAATGCTAAATTAAACTTGATTAATCTATATTTTAAGTGAGTTTACATCATGATGACCATCCATTTGTATGCACAATTGACTCAATCATGACCGTTGGATCAATTTTATGTGAAGATGGAGCGCCAAGATCATGTCACGTTGCCTCAAAGAGTTCTAGTTGACATTTGGGCACCCTCTATAGCTCCCCTTCTCTAGCACTCTAGATTGTGCCATGCACCCCCAAGAACTCAAATCCTAAAGTGAATTTTCTGAAGAAAAAAAAAAAAGGCCGATATAATTCTCAACAATTTACGGGGATTAAGAAAGAAAAAAATGCCGATTTAAACCAGCCATCCCCGATCTGCGGGGCCAGCTAGGGTTTATCGATCCCAGTGTAATAAGTTCAATTTTCTGCAATTTGTTGGCCTCTTCGTCACCACGGATTCCAAAGTGAGAGAGAGAGAGAGAGAGAGAGAGAGAGATTCCCCACCTGAGATCTTTGAATTGAGGGGGCTCGGTCAGATTCCGGATGTGGGACCAAACAAAATCTTATGTAGGCCATTGGAGCCCTAACTTCGCGCTTTTTCTCTCTCCTCTCTCTCTCATCTCTCTCTCTTTCGCAGTTTCCACGCAGCCGCGGAGCCGCCGCTCTACCAATTGAGTAAACCGCCCGTCTTCCTTCCCAAGTTTCCCCCCAAATCCCTATCCCCCCATTCCCCTCCAGAGAAGGCAAGAAATTCTCAGACGCTGGCGCGTAGAAGATGCCCACGGTGGCAGCGATCGCGCTAGAAACTCTCCTGGAGCCCGGCTCCTCTTCCTCCGTCCACAATCTTCCTTTGAAGGAGAGACAAGCGCAACCGATTTTCCTCTCCAGAAAGACCCGCCAAGAGTCAAATGTCTCGTCCGCCGCCACAAGGAATAATAACCTCTCTCAGGAGGCTGGATCTAGGGCAAAATCTGCCGCCAACGGATATTACATATCTCCTCAGCTATACGTGACGCCGGAACCGACACTGATTGTTCCTACGGGGGGAATCTCCTCCTCTTCTCCCACTTACGTCGTCAATCATAAGCGCCGCGGTTTGCCTCGCCCGCCGCCTCCTTTTCCTTTTAAGGAATCTGAGACGAAGACCGAAAACACTAATTATGTTGTTCCAGAGGAGGAGGTGTTTTCTGAAGGCGTTAGGAGTATTGAGAATCGGGATTGTAATGAGAACTCTGCTGGGAAAGAATGTTTGGAGGTTGCTATAGAGGATGATTTAGATGGAAGCTTCTTTGATCCTCGGGAACTGATGAGCACGATGAGCGGTAGTGATACAGAAGATGCAGGAGGTGGTTTTCGACGATGTGGGTCTGGGAGATGTCATACTCCTTTATCCGGTCAGAGCGAATTTTACGATGCCAGCGAAGGTTTTGTTTCTAACCCTAATTCTTTTTCTTTTCTTGTCTCGCTATCTTCATTCCTGTCATTTTATTTCACTATCGTACGAAACTATCTTGCATTGTGTCTGTTCTTCTTTTTTAGCTAGAAGGAATTTTCTCTGATTAAAATTTTCATTTGTTGGAGGACATGTTTTGTCCTATTATTGAGTTTATCTGTTATGTTGAGTTGAATACAGAAATCTGCTCGGTTTCTAGAAACTGGTCAGGCTCTTAATGGAATTTAAAGAATTCTATGATGGAAAAAAAATCAAGTCTAGGAATTCTGTAAAGAACTTGTTTCTAGGACTTTGTTTTGTTGAATAGCTGCAGCTTTCTTGGGAAAGCTGTCTGTTTCTTGATGCCAATGCTGTTCTCTGTTCCGCACAGACGAAAATCATTGTCGGCTTGAATTTTGCTGAGTATCTCAAACAAGATGTATGACAGAAATTGCTTTGCTTCGGGGATATATTGGTCACAATGAGATTCTCCCCTTAATTTAGTTCCCTTGACTGCACTCAATTCTATGAAAATGAACAAGGGGCCATTACATGCATAAGGCCTGGATTGGCTGTGGGATAAACTTGACGATCAAGTTGCTGTGATCAAATTCTCATTCTTTTTGATAGCGTTACTCAAACGTCCCTCAGAATAGCTTGTGCAGGAGTCGATGAATTACCAACTTCTGTGCTGTGGCCTCTTTATGTGGTTAGAGCTCAGACTAGACGTGGAAAGCTTATTTCTCTCTTTTGCTTGCTAGGATAGCGTATCACTTTTGAGACCCAAGACCTCCTAGAAATGGAAAATTTTCATGGCTGAAAAGCAAAATATTGCAGAAATTTTCATCTCCTGGAATTATCTACTTGTGCATTGTTTTCTAGACCTGAAGAGTCGTATGATCATAACCATCATTGTATAGGTTTGTAAAATGATGTGGAAACTGTTTCAGATACCGATAATTTGTTTGCAGGGCTTATAATTTTACACAATGAAATGAAACCAAGTCTGATATACATCCAGTTTATAATTTTTCTGCCTACCGAGATCCAAATCCAAACTGTTAAATCTGTGTTCAGTTCTGGCATGTTGTATATTTCAATGTGTGTTTCTCAAACCTGAGAAAAGGAAATGAGACCACGAGCTGTGCATCTGCACTATGCAGAGCGACCTTTTTATCTGAGCAAAAATCTAATTTGGAGTATGAGTTATCATTTTTTCGTAGAGTGAAAGATTATCGCGTGGGTGGGTTTGTCCGTAATTCTGTGGAGCACCGATGTTTAAACCATTTTGGTGTAATGTGACCAACTTTTCAATTGAGAGTGCTGATCCCGATGACTGTTTATGCAGATTTCCTGTCTGAAGGATCCTCTGTTCGGGCAAGTCTTGAGGCTGACCTTCATGCTCTCAGGATCAATCTCTTCGAGGAGATGGAGAGGCGGAGCAAAGCAGAGGATGCTCTTGGCCATGCCCAGAATGTGCTTCATATGATGGGCCGGCTTCTCTCTGGCACAGCTCACTTAGACATTGATTCTGCCGATCAGTTCTGCCAGGAAATTCTCTTTACAAGGATGGTCTCCGACGCTCTGGTAACAGACCTGGCGCAGCTCCAGAACCATGAAATTGCCCGGCTCCGTGATCGCCTCCAGTATTATGAGGCTGTCAACCAAGAGATGTCGCAAAGGAACCAAGAAGTCATTGGTACGCTCTCTCCCTCTCTCTCTTGCTCTCTTGCTTCCTCCTACTCCCTCTACATGGACCATCTGTAAATCCCTCTCATTCCCTTGTTGTCTCGCAGAGCAAGGTAGACGGCAGAGGCAGAGGAAAAAAGTGAGGAGGAAATGGTTGGTGGGGTGTATTGGTGTGGCTGTTACAGTGGGTGCTTCTTTGATGGCTTACTCTTACTTGTCTGCGGCACATGGTGGTGGTGCTGCTGCTGAGAGCTCCACACTTGCTCTGATTAGTGATAGCCACGAGCCAGTGGAGGGTCACTCAGCATAGCCAATCCTCGGCCATGGCTGAATGAACAACTCTTTAGCTAATAAAACTCAAACGAGCCTGTACATGCTGAGTTCTCCATGGAGAGCTTACAAACCTCAGAAACCACACAAGTTTTATTTTTCCCTTTATTATTTCCTTGAATGCGATAGGGATGTGCTAGCATGTTCTTCAACAGGACTGAACGAGTTGGTACACTGACAACCAACTTTGAAAAACTGAGTGTGTTTTTTTGTTCGTGTTTCGTGTTTTAAAACATGAACAAGAGCAAGCGTTGTTGGAGCACGATGTGTAGGTCAAGGTGATGGCTAGAGCAAGTGATGCTTAGCAAGTGCTAACAAAGTAAAGGGCACTGTGATTACTATTGGAGCAGACTAGCAGCGTTGCAGTATTGCGGTCACCTCATCATGTGCCAATGGCAGCATGCTAAATGAGGTGACACTAGAGCAAGTGCCACTAGTCAGACCAGCACTAGAGTAGGCGTTGCTAGTCAAGGCAATGCTAGAGTAGAATGTGGGGAGCACTTGGCAGTGCCAAGAGCAAGCATTGCGAGGCAAGTGCAATCAAAGTAAAGGGCAGTGTGGCGCTGTCGAAGCAACATGCCTAGGTCAAGGTGGCATTGGGGTAGGCATCATCCATTGGGGCAGCATTAAGCAATTGTCGAGGAGATTCACTAGCTTTGCCACCCGCAACCTAGTTCCTTGATCTAATACCAAGTGGGAAATCATCCATTGGTGAAGGAGTTGAAGAAGGAGAAGATGAGAGAAGGGAGGAAAGGTGAAGCTGCCAATCATGTAGAATCCCTACACGATCAAGAGAGAGAAAAAAAAATACAAGAATGGTCAAGGAAACATATTCACTCACACCTAAAAATTACTCCACAAATTGAACATGATTTTTATAAAAGGATCACAATATCCTATATAATGATTGCCTTGATATCTAGGAAGATGATTGAGGGTGAATAAGATGGATAAGGAAATATGAGTAGAATGAAGTTAGTAGAAAATAACTTGAGGCAAGTGAGAACATGTAATGCAACCTTAGCAAGGTAGAATATGGACTGGAATGCACAGAACTAACATCTTCAACCGTTAAATCCACAAGCATCGGAGTACTCTCAAATAGGGAGACCATTCAACAGGAAAAAAGCAAAGCTCTAAAAAAGGAATAACTTCAATTATGTCGTTAAGGGTAAAAATAGGGGCTTTATATAAGCCTAAAAAAGTGAAGGGTTATCCAAGTAACAAGACTCCTGAAAAGATAACTCAAAGTCTTATAAATAAAACTCTAACATCATATTTGTGTTTATCAAAAACATAAAAATGGGTTATCGTCTTTATCAAAAATGGTTCTTTGGCAACATCTACATGTTTGAAAAATGATGGAGATGTAGGAAATTGGAGTTCTATAGACGAGCTTTCTCAAAATGGCAATAATGCCCAATGATTGACAGTTGTGATCATCAGGCGTGTGCTATGCCGCAGCCGCTCCCGCCTGGCTTATTGATTGGTCTGTGGAGCGTAGAGAGAGACTGAGAAGCTGCGACGTGGGTCCGACTTTTTTGGCGTGCGGCTCTTCCACAGAAAGTCAACTTTTCGCCGTGGCTGTTGTGGCTCGAGAGAAATCGAGAGAGTCAGAAATCAGTGGAGACGACCGCGGAGACGTCGCCGATCCTAATCCATCACTGCGCTTTTTACACAGCTGGCGGATCTTCTGTTTTTGGAAAAGACGCGACCGTGTTCCTCCACGCCTCCACGTAAGAGAGACGGTAGAGAACGGCAGGTAGGTAGACAGAGCCAGTCGCATCCAATACGGTCCACCTTGCGCTGCTGCGCCGCTATACAGGAAAAAGGAGAGCCCTCGTCACCTATATATTTCTAACAACTCGGGTAAAATTTCTTCAGGGATCCCCTCGCATGTGATCTCTCCCTATTTCATGGCGGCGGCGAGGCTCGGGAATCCCCTTCTCCAGAGCAGAAGCAGCTCAGGTGGTTCAGCGTCGTCGAGCTTCCGCCAGAGCAAGTCCGCCGAGGACCTCGCCTTCCGCATCGCCCTCGAGCGGCTCTTCTCCCGCCCGTCGGACACATCCGCAAGCCGCTCGCTCCGCGTGGCGTACCAGGGCGGCCGCGGCTCCTACTCCCATGAGGCCGCCGCCGTGAGCTTCTGCGCCCTCCCCCGTACCGTCACCACTTTTCCATGCGAGCACATGGAAGACGCCTTCTCTGCGCTCGAGACCGGCATAGCCGACCGCGCCATCGTCCCTTCCGAAAATTCCCTCGATGGGCCCGTTCCCCGCAACTTCGATCTCCTCCTCCGCCACCCGCTGGTCGAGATCGCTGCCGAGCTTGTCCTCCCCGTTAACCACTGTCTCCTCAGCCTTCCCCGCGACACCGTTCTCCGTCGCGTGGCCAGCCACCCCCAAGCCCTCGCCCACTGCCGTAACCGCCTCTCGGCCCTCGCGCTTCCCACCGAGGAGATGCCCAGCGCCGCCGCTGCCGCCGCGGCGCTCGCACGAGGGCAGCTGACCCCCGGTACCGCCGTCATCGCCAGCCGCGCGGCGGCGCGGGAGTTCCGCTTGGCGGTCGTGGAGGAGAATCTCCAAGAGGGCGGTAACCTCACCCGATTTCTTCAGCTCACTCTCCGCCGTGGGGACACCGCCGAAGCTGGGGCGAAAAAGGCGACGGTGGCATTCGCGCTGGAGAAGGGCCCGTCGGAGCTGCATCGAGCGATATGGGCGTTCGAGTGTAGGGGGATGGTGGTGACCCGAGTCGACCACCGGCCGGACCGAGCGCTCCCGGGCCGGTCCGGGAGGTTCGAATACGTATTCCTATTGGATGTTGAAGCGGCTTCGGGGATGGCCCGATTTGACTCGACACTGAACGCCGCCTTGACGGTGTTAGGTGAGATCTGCCGTTTCGTTCGCGTAATGGGAGTTTACGGCAGCACGACTGCCTCATGACGTCAAAATGACGACATCTCCTCAATATTTATTTGAAATTTTTTGTATTTATCTCTATAACAACTACTATCAGATATGATCGGCTTGGTCTTGAGCGATCGATGGATTTGATTGATCCGCCAATGATGATCAAATCTCATGGATGGCCAGTGCCCGCGCAGACGATCTGATCGATATCCGTCCGCGATCTGTGATCGATGAAATGTAATATGATCAACAATAACCCGTAGTGATAAAATTGAAGGATTCTGACAAAATTACCCGACAAGGTAATTTCATATTTAAATAATATATTTTATATCTATGAACCGATCGGCGAAGTGATGGCCGATTCGATCACTCGGCGATCTATGGTTCACCCGTTTCCAACGGTGCAGAAACCCGTTTTTCGGCTGTGAAGCCGAGAAACGGTAACAGTGCCAGATACCGTTTTTAGTTTAAAATAAACTCTAATATTATTATAAATTAACATATCGGCTATATTATCGGCTATAAACGGCACCGGCTATACGCGGCACCTATTCCGACTATACGCGACACTCGGCTGCGTTCCGTAACACACGGAAAAATGGCAACGGCAATAGGTGCAGTTGCCATTGTCGAGTGCCGAAAAAACGGTGCCGATGCCGCCCTCATGGTGCCGATGCCGCCACGAGATGCCGATAGGCGAACCCTACAGCGATCGACGTCTTAGAACCTTAAATATCTCCGAGAAAGGGCAAAATATCTAGTATGATGACGTCATCATGTCATCAGCATCCCATATCTGCTGATCCAAATGGGCTTTTAACTTCTGGTTGGCAATCCCTCGAGCCCATCGCCTACGCGAGGATAGCTCGAGGGACCACATTCGCCGCTTTATCTACCCCCCGTCCAATTCCCTCCTCGAGACCCATTTGCTATAGATATCGGAATGGACGGCGAGGATGATTAAAGATCTCAAAAGACTAATTCTCGATGAGCGTCCGACGGTGTGCGGAGGTCTGGAAGCTGGGCAGGGTCGGCTACTCAGACGCCCTCAAGTTCCAGGAGAAGCTCCTCTTAGAGCGCAAGGCTGGTGACATCCCAGACACCGTTCTCTCTCTCCAGCATCCCCCCACCTTCACCCTCGGCAAGCGACGCACTTTCCACAACCTCCTAGTTTCCGAGGCCGAGCTGAGAGCCATTGGCGCGGAGCTTCATGTCACCGAGCGGGGCGGTGACGTCACTTTTCATGGGCCGGGCCAGGCCGTCCTCTACCCGATCGTGTCTCTGAGGGAGAAGGGGCTCGGCGCGCGGAGGTACGTGGAGGCTCTGGAGGCGTCGATGATTCGAGTCGCGGCGATCTACGGCGTGCGCGCGCGCGCGGGCGGATCGGGGGAGATCGGCGTTTGGGTCGGGGATAGGAAGATCGGGGCCGTTGGTGTGAGGGTTAGCGGAGGGGTAACGTGCCATGGGTTGGCTTTCAACGTCGATCCTGATTTGGGCTTCTTTGGGCATATTGTACCTTGCGGGATTGCTGATAAGGAGGTGACCTCGCTGAGGAAGGAGGCGACTGGATCGCTCCCCGCTGAGGAGGTGGTCCAGGAGCAGCTTGCCCGGTGCCTCGTTGAAGCTCTCGCGTACGATGAAGTCGTCTGGAAGGATAAACAGGGATGTCAACCTTACTAAAAAAGCATACGGAGCTCCGCGCGTGGATTCTTTTCATGGGCAGTTTTTCGCAGAATAGTCATTCAATTAAAGTTTAAAAGAGGGAGATGAAAGTTATTTAGAGCGACTCGATGCCCGTGTTACCTTCATATACAAAAACAATGCCATTAGAGATTTAAGCATCTAACAAAAAAAAAAAACTCGATAAATTCTAGATTAAATTCAAGTTGTATTATCATAGCTGCAATGCTCCCTAGTTTGCAAAGTTCTCACTACTGCATAGAGTAAGATATCATAGTTTTCTACTTCTTTCATGCGTCATATAATTTTTCATTAGTTGCCTCACTATCAGCCATAAATTTGCTTTGTCATCTATCAACAAATTTGCAAAGAGACGGTTTTGAGAGGAGCACACTCTTATGGGATTTTTTGCTCGGACTTGATCCCTCCATCAATAATTTGATCCACTGACCTATATTGAGCACTGGTATCCTCGCTAGTCTTTTGGACACCTTCTGATGTAGCCCAAAATGGAGCCCAATAACCTATTTTATATAAAGCTGAGCAAGTTCGCATGTGAGGCCCATTTAAAGCTAATTGGGCCAAGGGAGAATCTCTAGAACCTGAAAGATTCAACAGAAAATCGCTTAGAGACCTAGAAATATTTCTGACAGATTCTGTAGGTCTTGGAATATGAAAATATCTCTCTGCTAGGGCCTGGCAAGGCCTAAAGCTTTACTTTGCCTTTGTTAGTTTTGTACTTGACAAAAATTTTGAGTTATCTTATCAAAGGTCTTGTCACTTAGATAACCCTCCACTTTTTGAGGCCTATATAAGGCCCCCTTTGAGGACACAATTGAAGTTATCTCTTTTTTTAGAGCTTGCTTTCTCCCCTTTGAGTGTTCTCTCTATTTGAGAGTGCTCCAGTGCTTATAGATTCAAGTACAACCTCATTGTGAATGCAAGCGTTGAAGAGGTTAGTTCTATGGATTCAAACTTGAACCTTTCCTTTAGATCAAGGCTTGTGGATTCAAGTCTATATTATACATTGTTTCTACGCTAAGGTTGTGTCGCCTTCTCTATCACTCTTCGAGTTTCCACCATCAGCCTCATACTCGGCCCCTCTGGAACCCTCAAACAATTTTGCCTTGGTATCTAAATGGAGAAACATAATTTGAAAATCATGTTTTGGGTTTCACTCATGAACTATTTTTAAATGGAGCTTTTCATGAAGCTTGAGATGGATCTAATGAGTAATTTGGGAGTAAGTGGCAGGAAGTAAGTGTCAGATGTCCCAACGCAGACCAAACCCCACAAAGTAGTCCCAAGTTTAGCATCACCATGGGCTATGAAACTTTGTTTATCATGGATAAAGCCCAAATCCAACGAGCACCAAGCCCTAGAGGAAGCTGAAATTTTGTTCAAGCAATAGCCAACAAAAGCCCAAATATACGAGTGATGCTGTGGCGTTGCGATGTGCAAGCCCTACGATATCAACAGCTAAGTCCCATTGTAAATAAACATCACTGAAAAATTAAATTAAAATTGACTAAAAATTCAAAAAAATAAGAAAACTAGAAACAATTATAAAATTTTCCTTGACTTTAAATTTCAATAACTGCCAATCAAGATTTTTTCTATAAGTGTTAGCCAATCTACTCCATTTGTAGATTTCTTTATTTGGATTGATTCTATAAATAAAAACTAAGAAGAGACTTCTAAGTAAACACATTGAGATTGGAATGTACATAAATCATATCATCTTGTTTTCTACTTTCATATTCAAGTATGTTACAGAGAGGAAATATTAGAGTTTACTCAAGGTTTCCATGTAATCAAGCACCATTTAACCTAAGAGTGGTGTTTATAGAGGTTTGTATAATGTTTTTATCTTAGCGGAAAATATATTGATTTGTTTGACCTTCAACAGAATAACACATCTCTTTTTCATTTCGTATTCATTCAAGTTGAATTTTACTTATTGTTATTCTTGCACCATTTTTATAATGAAGTTCATAATTATATGCAATGGCCAAAAAAATTATGTTGATAGTATAATATAAAAACCACTAGTCGTTTAACATACATTATACATATTCGGATTGATGATCATTTTTCGGGTGGTCAAACTAGTCTTTTTATTGCATGCATGAACATAGAAAAATAAAAACCGAATCCACTCTGAAGATGATTGAAAGTAAGTAAAGTGGTGAATACGGGTCGAATCCACAAGGAATTGGGTTGATGACTATGAAAGATGAAAAACTAATCATATTTAGTCAAATTAGAGGATGAAAGTATATGAAAAATAAAGATAAAGAAATATGTAGAATGAGAGAGAAGGGAGAAATCCAAAAAATTCAAATCGAGCATCAATCGGAATTGAAACAAAGGAGATATCAAAGAAAGAGTGCCATGATTATAAGAGAGAGAATCACAAAAAATATCAAACATAACCTAAAAATCCTTCTCCCTATCACAATCTAACTCTTAATTCACCTTCAACACTTGAGGAAGTTGATTACTAAACCAGCGGCGTCACGAAGATGACCCTATTTTTCTGGATCAAGGGCTTCAAGACGAGTGTCGGTATTCAAGTATGAACTCCTCATGCATTTTTAAGGGTAACTCATGATAATTCCACAAAGTCTCCCATAAAATCATGAAAGATATGCAAAAGTATCATAAATTGGGTGAAAGAAATATTTTTGACTAAGAAAAAGGCCTCATATGTTCAATCATAAATGGGAAAGAGAGCCTCTTTTATATGGTTTTGGGCTTAAAATGGCTTTAAATGGGCCCTTTTAAGCCTTAAAATAGCAACGGCTGAGATTTTGCCTCATTAATGCCTTAAAAACCTTAAAATAGGCTTTAAAAGCCATCAAAATTCCAGATTGCGCCATGATAAGTCCAAAAACGGTGTAAAAATAAGTCGTTGTTTAGGGCTTTTTAGACTTATGAAAAAACATTTATAATTCACCTTAAACACTAAATACGATGTATAGAGTGAGTAAGGGGTTGAACCACATAAAGTAAGGTTGTTAACTTGAACTTAAATTCTAGTAAAAGAGAGAAGAATTAAGATAGAGCAATGAGTGAAATAGATGAGATAATTAGATGAGAGAGAAGATAGAGGATATTTTTTATAGTTAGTTGGATATGACCTAAACTAAAAGTCCTAAGATAAACACATAATTCCTAAATACCAGTCAATCCGTCTAGTCGTGATGCAACCATCACCATTCTACCGGAGCTTGACTTAGCACCCAAGCTTGGCGTCTATCACGGTAGTTTAATGTGTTGAATAATCAACTACAACCCGCATAGTCGCTCCACTGCCACCTATCCTCAGTCCTCACAGGGCTTAGACTAAGAAGCCTTGAGCGGGATCTCCGTGACAATGTGCCCTAACTGTCATCGAGCTCGATTCGACTGACTGTGCTTGATACCTCTTCTAGTGGTGATCCTATTCACATGATTATCACCCGCGCAATGTCAGGTGACAATCATAATGAATGGGAAGAAACCCACTAATACAATGCGAAATCAAACACAATTCTAAAACATAAAGAAGAACATACCTGATCCATTGGTGCCCCCTTGGCCCTTCGACATGGAGAACTCTTGACATGGAGCAAGCGATCACGGAGGAGACGACGAAGAAGCAAGTCGGATCCCCAAATGCTCGTGGTTTGTCACACCGCACATTCCTAGTGACCAGGCGAAGACACGAGAACATAAGGGGAAAATATTTTTATTTAAGACCTACCGAATAAACAAATGGCTGATCTCTAGCCGCCTTGATCTCAATGTTCAACCTCCATAAGGAGGCTGAGCTAGAAGATGAATTTTACATTGGAGATGAGGCCTATTTATAGATCTAAGGGGATGGCTAGGTAGAGGAGAGAGAGAGAAGAGCCAGCCTGGTGGCGTACGACCCCCGTCGCCACCAAGGCATGACACTGCGGGGCCGGAGGAGCCGACACCCGCGCGCGTCCAGCCCCCTCGACAGGCGAAGACGAAGGATGCCGAGTTTCACTACACCAAGTGAGGACCTCATCTCACCACGACACATTTCACAGGGCTCGCGCGCGCGTGGAATTATCTTTCCAGTCTTTTATTTCATTATGAACTTTATTAGCCCGCACGTGTTTAAGCGGGCCTTTGCATATCTTCTTCTCTCCCTTTTAGGCTTTCGGGTGGGTTCTTCCCTTTTTTCAGGATCCCATTCGTTAAGCCCTTCTCTTTGTGGACCTTTTATTTTCTATGATTATGTTAGGTGTGGGTTGTGGGCCTCAAGTGGGCCCTTTCCTCTCTCGGCCCACTATGGGCTCTATAAGAGGGGAAGGGACCCCCCCCCACAAACCCTAGCCGTCATTTGAAGAAAGAAAGGAGTCCTCTCCCTCTCAAGTGGCTGCTCAAGGAAGATCAAGGAAGGAGACCAACCGCCGCCACCGCCGCCGCACAACCACGTGCCGCCGCCGAGACCGCCGCCTCCCCTTGCCTTGGTTGCGTATCTCCATCGCGCAGTCTAACCGCCGCCGCCGCCGCTGCCGCCGCCTCAGGCCGCCGTCACCGCTGCCGCCGCCGGAAAGCTGTGCCACTTTCCCTCCTCCTCCACGGATTCTCTTCTTCCTCCCTCCTCCTCCATTTCCATTTCCCTTCCTCGGTTACCCTTTCCCCTGCTTCTTCCCTACCTACCCCATCAGTCCCGCATCCTCTCCACGCGAATCCCTTCCCCGTCCTCCCGAATCCCGACCAAACCTCCTCCCGGTTCTTCCCACAGTCCTCCAAAATCCGGATTCTCCACAACTCCCCACCTCACCATCTCTCTTGCTCGGGAATTCACCCACGCCTGATCGTGCACCCACCTACAACTCCATTCTGACGCTTGGCCTTCCCCAATCCTACGCCGTTTCGCTCTCTCCTCCCGACTGCCTACCCCAGCCGAAAAATTAATCAACCTCCTCCCACGAAATCCCCTCCCTTTCCGTACCTCTCTCTCCGATCACCCTCCTCGCCTCCCAATTGAAGCACCCCCGAGTCGGCCACTCCCTAGAAAACCGCCGACGCCCACCCCTGAATTTACCATCAACATTCTAACGCCCTGTCCCGAATTTCCGCAGCCACCACTCCTCCTGCACCCATTCGGTTTTGGCGACACCCGGCGCTGATCCCTTTTCCCCACTGTTCTCCCTTCCCGACCCCTCTGGAAGGCAGCACCCCCGGATCCCCTGTTCGCGGCTCTTCCCCCACCTCTGACGCGATTCGAATTCGCGGGCACTGACGGCCACAGGAATTTTGATTTCTCCACCCCTCTTCGGTCTCGAATTCTGCGCAATCCCCCTTCGATTTTGCGCCGCCTTTCTCCCTCAGTCCTCCCACTCCTCCCCACCTGTCGGCCCCCCAATCCCCTCGCTTTATCTCCGCGTACATCCCGTATCACCTCGTGCAGGGAGTTGCTGTGAAGTCTTCTTGCCGACGGAATCTCTCCATCCCTGCGCCTCCCTGCCCGCGTAACTCGCCCTCTTCCCCTGCATCCATACGCGGAAGAGAAAGTGAAGATCGCGGGTAGCTGTCCTTACCCGCGTCTCCGCGCTTGCAACCCCCCCCCCCCCTCCGTCGCGATCGGTCTTCTCTGCAGAATTCCCGTCGCGTCCTCATGGTGAAAACGTGAGGGATCTACCACCGCCCCACCGAACGCTCTCTTCTTCGACGCCGACCCCGACTCTTCCTCGCTGATCGTTCGTGCTACGTACAACGACCCTCCATTGTCTCGACCGACCGGGCTCGCGCCCCGCAGCCCGTGCGTGACCTGCTCACGCTCGCCACACCTGTCCGCGAGCAAATCACTCCGTCACGCCACACGCCATCGACATCGCCGACTCGATTCTCCCCTTTGCCGCCCGCCCGTGCTGCGTACGAAGGGCCTCCATCTTCACGACCGACCGGGCTCGCGCCCCGCAGGTTAGGTACACATCCCCCTCTTTAATTCACGTCGACGTCTATATTTCTTTCAGTATTTCTCGCACCGTCTCCGCCGCCATCGGGATTTAGCTAGGTCGAGAGAGTTAGACGAATTGATAGGATTCTGATCGTGGTCCAACCCGTCGGGTTGACGGTCGAGCTCCCCTCGACGACCCACGGCCCAACGTCCGCGAGGGCGTGGACCGGAAGGACTCTCGGACGGACTCTACTCGGCGCACCCCAGGACCTACGGCGGCGACACTCGAGGCGGCACTCTGCTTGATTGCATCATTAGTTTATTTCATCATATTAGAGTTCCCCTAGTCCACCCTAGGATCACGGTGTGAGACCGGTTCCGCACCCGGTCCTGCATCACAGCCCTCATTGAATTAACTCTAAAAACTGAATCAACTCATAATTGAATTAACTACTATTTGACAAATTGAACTAATATGTGAAAACTAAACAAAAAAAAAATAATGAAGATAATTTCAGTGAGAATGATAAGTTGATAGAGACAATGAAAACTGTAACTAAGGAGATCAGCTATAGTAAAAAAAATTGAAGGGATCAAAACAAATAGATAAATTTAGATTAATAGATATCTGCTACTGCAATTATGAATCTAAGACCACAATCAGATGATTATATATATAATTAAAATTAAAAAAGAACAAGAACAATAATCGGAGATCTAGATTAAAGAAGAAACATAATTTAGATTAAAGAATACCTGCCACGGCAAATATGAATCTAAGACCACAATCAAATGATTATATACATAATTAAAATTAAAAGGAATAAGAACAATAATTGGAGATCTAGATTAAAGAAGAAACGTAATTTAGATGAGCACAACTTAAAAAATTAGCTAAATGTGAAGGACGAAAGTATGTGAGGTTCGAGTCAAACAATTAAAACAAAAAAATTAACGATGCACAGAAAACAAAATCAGGAGAATGAACAAGCAATTAGAAGAATACGTCAAAAGCGCTCGTGAAAAAATAGGAAAAAGAAAAAGAAAACGACAAATGAGAAATATATGGAGATCCGTTAAAACACAGATCGAAAATATTTGAGATTTACTGACGAAGAATGACCGGGAGAAGAAAATAAAACTTTCTATTGACTGAATGTCGACGATGATTCTGCAACTCGATGTTAAAATGAAGCATCTGGCATTTTCTTTGTCAACCGCCATGAAGAATGAAGAATCACATCACGAACGCCAGACAAGGGCTTTTGGAATGCTCAAGGTTTTTCTTCCCTCTTTTCTTTTTCGGTGCTACCTTTAATCAAACCCTAATGCTCTTATAATAAGTCAGTTTAGAATGAGGGAAAGATAGTTACGATAGTTACAATGAACAAAAAGAAAATACAAGAAAAAAAATGTAAAATGAAACTAAGTATATGATACAAAATTATGAATTAAAATATGATTGTCTGAGATCGAAGCACACCCATGATTCTCATATAAAGATATCCATACAAATAAAATTGAGATCATCATATGATTAAAATTGAGATTATGCATAAGGATATGAATGAAGAAATAAACCCATCGTTCAATTTCCTGAAACCAAATACACCCATAAACCTCTAATAAGATCATTAGTGGGTTAGTCCAAAATAGTCATGAAAAGGATAAGATAGTAATGATTCAACTTGATAACAGAATAAAGAGACACATAAATTTAGGGATTCTTAAGTAATACCAATGGAAATTTAAGAAAAAAATATTTACATCAAAACTATCACTCTAACATATATGTCATATGTGGTGAGTGAATATTAATGTATTTATAAACCAAAATAATAAAAATAGGGGATCCTACAATAGGTCCATCTATGTTCTTGGTTTCACATTCAAATTTAATAACACCACAAATAAATAAATATAATTTAATAGAAAAAAATTAAGCACATAAATATTTTAGAAAATAAACATTATAATCATACTTAAAAATTAAGAAATAACCATTTAAACACTTTAAAATTATTTCTAGAATTTATATCAATTTAACCTAATTTAAGTCTTAAATTATTCAATTGAATAAATCCCAAAATAAATAATAAATATATTAAATAACATAAAAAGTTTAAAAAATAATTTATTTGATTCAATAAATCTATTTTTATATGGGTTATTTGCCCCATCTATCCCAACCTTTTCAACTTGTCTCTAATCTATCCAAACCTTTTTAATTCGCCCCATCTATCCCAACCTTCTTTCTCTATCCTCGATATTAGTCGATATCCGTCGTGTCCACGTCAGCGGCCAAAATTAGTCGGATCCTCGTGGCAGCCACGGGAGAGAGAGAGAGAGAAATCTCCCTCTCTCTTTCTTCTCCTCCCCTTCTGCCTCCTCTTTCCGCGCCGCACCTCCTTTCCCCATTCTTCTCTCTCCCATTTCTCTCTCTCCTTCTGAATCGTCGTTCTGTCTCGATCTCTCGCACGCGAGCGGACGGAAGACAACTGCTTCTCCCGATTTCTCCGACACCATCTGAAAGCGAAGATCCTCCACTTCCTCCTCTCCAGCTTCGACCTCGCCTTCCACTTCCTCCTCTCCAACTTCGACCTCGCCTTCCACTTCCTCCTCTCCAGCGTCGACCTTGCCTTCTTCCTCTCCAGCGTCGACCTCGCCCTCCACTTCCTCCTCTCCAGCTTCGACCTCGCCTTCCACTTCCTCCTCTCCAGCGTCGACCTCACGTTCCGCCTCCTCCTCGCAGACGTCTCCAGCCTTGACCTCCTCAAGTTTCTCTGGCTCCCCCGCGCAGACGTCTTCGGTCCTCCCGAGTAGCTTCTGAAAGAACCCCTTGCCTCTTAGGGTCGACTGCTCCCCGAGGATTTCGGACAGTGCGGGCGTCATCTGGCTCCTAGAAACCTCTTCCCTGCCCGTCTTCTGCTTCAACATATCGACCATTGCGGAGAACGGCACCGACTTTTTCTTCTGGCCATCTTTTTCTTGGCCATCCTCCTCCTCGCCTGTTCGCTCTTTTGCTTGTTCTTTGATCGGATATCCGAGAAAGCTGTTGCCGATCTGTTCTTTGGCTTGTTCGATCAACCCTCCGATGTGGCACGAATCGGAGATGATCGTGATCCGGCAGCCTTATGGGACCATGCTGACAATCTCCCTGAAATGGTCATCTGCGTAAAAAAGAGAATTAGAACCTTCTCCCGCTGGATACGGTATTTTTAGAACATTCAACGGAAAACCCAAATCCGAGGAATACCTTCTAGAATGATACTTGAATGTTTTTTTCGGAGAAATCAGCACTCGACAGTAAGGAACAAGCGATGAATCGGATAAACGGATAATAGTGGGGATGGGGAGCTTTTTTCCTAACTACCGAGGTGAGAGAAGGTCGATCTCTCGACGCTATATCTGACTCTCTGATATCTTTTATCTCTTTCAGATTCCTCCATCTCTTTATATTCTTATCTCTATCGATCGACAGTCCTATTAATGTCTCCGCACTCCTCCTCTCTCCCTCTCTGTTTGTATATGTTTATTTATATATATGTACATCTATAATCTCGAATATAATATATATTAGGGTTATTATCACCAGCTACCCCAATCTAACCCAGCTGCTGACATGTCAATTTCGGAGTCCACTGTGCATGGACGTGGAGTCCACGGCAGAGGCTGACAGGGACGGAAGCCACCTGGCCGCCACGTCAGCCGAGGGAAAAAATAAATCGCGGGGGAGAGAGAGCGGCGGAGGGGACAGCGGCAAGGTTAGGGTAGAGGGGACAACGACAAGGGGGATCAAATTAATTCTTGATCCCCAAGAATTAGGCTCACATTCTCCCGCACTTGAGCTCGTCCTCCGCGGTCATATCTCTGTTCGAAGGCCCTAGGCCATCCTCCGGGAAGTCGAGCTCGTAATACTCCCTCTCCACGGCGGAGAGCTGCGGATCGGAGATGTCTGACGCGGCGGGGGCTGACTCGTCAAGAGTCGTCGGAGTGAGGCAGTGAGATGGGAGAGTCGACGGATGGTTGTGCGTCCCCTTGTACTCAATCTCTGTGATTTTTCCATCGTGAGATCTCTCGATTTTCTTCCGGACGGGGCAGTCGGGTTGCTTGCACATGTAGTAGCTGCGGGGATACTCGCAGCCCTTGACCTGCTTCTGGCCGTATTTGCGCCAGTTGAAGTTGTCCTCAGGGGGTGGTTCGGCGGGAAGGAGAGCCAAGATCTCTTCATCGGGGGAAAGAGGCGGTTGCGTGACGAGGGGAAGGACTCCGGTCGTGGGAGATTGTGGAGCCTGAGAGATAAAAATAGAGAGGCAAAGATGATAAGAAATGGTGACACAGATTCTCAAAAAGAGGAAGATATCATGGTTCGTGGAGAGTAAAAGCGTGGGCCCTGAATCATGAGAGAGTACTCATAAGGATAAATGAATCATGAGAGAGAGAGAGACTGAGAGAGTGATGAGGCAGAGACAAACATAGATTGCCGGTTACTTAACATGAGAGATGCGGAGAGATAGAGAGACAGAGAGAGAGAGAAAGCTAAAAGAAGACAGATCGGGAAAAAGAGGAAGAAAACGGCAGCGCCAGTGAGCTTCACTCACTCCAAGTAATCAACTCTGTGAGAAAGACAGAGACAGACAGAGGCCAAAGATGATGGGTGGAGAGGTATGAATGATAACGAAATCATAAAATACGAATAAAACGAAGATCGCGAGACAGAGAAGAACGAGACATTCATAAAGAAATAGACGACGACGACGATTGATAGAGAGAGAGAGAGTAAGAGACGAAAGATAGAGCGAGGGGTATGAATAATGACGAAATCACAAATAAGAAAAAAGAAGACGAAGAAGATCACGAGGCAACGAAGAACGAGACGATCATGAAGAAAAAACGACGGTGACGGTTGAGAGAGAGCCGCGAACCTGAGAGAAAGTCATAAGCACGGGAGAATTCAAGAGCACGCTAGAACAAATACGGGGAGGAAGTACGAAACACGGAGAAGGCAGACTCCCTCCGCATGGAAACCTCTCCGCATCAATTCTCGGCGCACAGAAATGTCCTGCCACCGCCCTACGCTCCATAATGCTCATCTTAGCCGCTGGAGGTTCCGGCGGCGGTGCCATCGGGAGATCGTCCTCCTCCGCCATCGAGATCTGGATTTCGCCGGTGCAGTCCTCTGCTCTGATCGGACCGCCGGAGGTCGGGGGGATCGAAGCTCCCTTGCCGATGTCCCCTCCGCCACTCTCTCTTGCCGCTCTGTCTCCCCTTCGATTTATTTTTTCCCTCGGCTGACATGGCGGCCAGGTGGCTTCCGTCCCCGTCAGCTTCCGCCGTGGACTCCACGTCCATGCACAGTGGACTCCAAAATTGACATGTCAACAGGTGGGTTAGATCTGACTAGCTTTTGAAAGGTTGTGGTAGATCTGGGGGTTTTAAAAGGTTGGGGTAGATCTGGGGGTTTCGAAACAGCCGCCTCCACCCCAATGTTTGGGGTTTTGTCTTCTTTTCACCCCGAGGCTTCTATTGCGCAGAGCTGGCAGCGACGTGGACGCCACGACAGCAGTTGACAGGACGCGGAAGCCACGTCGCTGCCATGTCAGCACCGGACGCGGAACTCTCCTCGCTTTTCAACTCCTCGTTCCCGTCTTCACCAACGACGGCTCCAGCGACGGCGTTACCCGCACCATGACCCAGCTGGGCGAGGATTGTGTAAACCATCAATCTTAGTGACAGAGATAGCCAAATAAACCATCATCACATGATCCATAATAAGTTCCGATGGACGCCAAAGATAAAACGGATTCTTGGGCACGCTAACGCTCTCTAGATTCTAGACCACGGCGTTTTGAGCCGCAGAGTCATCGCCCGAGCTGGGCTAGAACTGGACGAAGACTCGGGCGACGAGAGTACCGACTGGACCAGAAGAGATAATTTAGGAAGTTGAGGAAGCTGAGCCCAGCCAGCATCCAGTAAAAGAGATCAAGCCTATCCTTGTTCAAGTCATTGTCACCTAGCCAGCCTCCCCCGGAAGCTCCCGACGTGATCCTGTTTATGAGGGAAACGAGAAGGGAGCTAAGGAAGAACCCGAAAGAGTAGGAGCAGTAAGTCATGGCCGTAAGGAAGGACCGCATTCCCCCGGCAGACTGCTTGTAAAAGAACTCGATGAGCCCCACAGCAGTGAACATCTCCGAGAACCCAAATATGAGAAACTGCGGTGCTACCCACCATATCGGCAGTCGCCGTCCGAAGTCAACCGCAAGTCGGCGCCGCTTATTCTCCACCATGGCGGCGACGACCATGGAAGATGTCGCCGTTAGGAGCCCTACGCCTATGCGTTGCAGCGGCGTGATGCCGGATTCTGTGGAGGTTATTCGTCGAGCAAATGGGACGAAAACTGTCTCGTAGAGAGGGACTAAAACGATGAGCACTAGGTAGGGGATGGCTTGGAGAGACGCGGGCAGAACTCTGAAGGAATTGAAGATCCGGGTGTCCATGGCACTACCCTGTTGCACCGAGAACGTCTGCAGCTGGGCGAGGATTGTGTTGAAGATGATGGTGCAGGCGAAGATGGGCACCACCGAGAGGATTATCTTCACCTGATCGACTTGCGCTTCCGTGGATAGCTTCCAGGGACTCTCTTCTTTCTTCACGCCGTCTGGTGATTCCAGTACTCCGGGTTTATCGAAGAATCTGTGAGTTGAAGAAGGTCAGAGTTTCAGCGGAATGAGAAAAACATGGAGTTTTATTTCTCTCACCTGAACTTCTGTATGAATTGGGGAGGGCCACCATAGGAGAGACGGGCTTGCTTCCTCTTCGCGAACGCAGCCACGAACATCTGCACCATAGACCGGCCATTAATCAGATTAGATCAAATAATTTTTTTTATTTTTTATTTTTGAAAGTGGCAACCCTCGACTTTATATAAGCGTGATGATTGATGAAATGTGAAGTCTTACTCTGGCAATAGGAGCTAATATGTTGTCCTGAGGAAGTTTGTTACGGTACAAGAAGACGCCGAAGACTAAGCAGAATAGGCCTACACCCATGACTGCAGCGGATAAGCCGAGGAGAAGCAGCGAGGAGAAGCAGCAATATCTGGGTCATGGTGCGGGTAACGCCGTCGCAGGAGCCGTCGTTGGTGAAGACGGGAATGAGGAGTTGAAAAGCGAGGAGAGTTCCGCGTCCGGTGCTGACATAGCAGCGACGTGGCTTCTGCGTCCGGTCAACTGCTGTCGTGGCATCTACGTCGCTGCCAGCTCTGCGCGATAGAAGCCTCGGGGTGAAAAGAAGACAAAACCCCAAACATTGGGGTGGAGGCGGATGTTTCGAAACGTTGGGGTGAAAAGAAGACAAACCCCAAACATTGGGGGTTTCTAGACTATTACCCCTATTATAAATCACCGTCACTGAAGAACCAGACATCGTTTTACCCGTGAGCATAACCCCATCGCTGCCGACAATGCACTCGCCGGGGATACGCGAGCCGTGGCCGCTAAACAAGAAGAAAAGAACGTCGCCGGGCTCGGCATAACGGACGAGCTCAATCATTGCCCCCAGTATGTTATTGCCGGTTGGGGGCGTACACTCTTCATCCGTATCGATGAGCACGACGATGTCCTCCTCGGAGAAACCAAAGCGTTCTATTAGGCTGAGCCTCATCGTCAACAGGTCGTTCACACATCCATTCAACGAAAACTCTGAACCCGGATAATTGCATCCGACCAGCACCGCCTTCTTCGATCTCATGTCTCTCTCTCGATGCTCTTCGTCTTATCCCTCGATCTCCAAAGGGCTTACTTATAGGAGTGTTCTTCATCCTACTGCGCTTATAAAATTCGAAGCGATATCTGGTTCGTTTGTTCTTTTCTGGGGACGGCCTTTGACTCAACAACTCAGCGCCCAATCTTCCACGAAAGGACTGCGTCCATTCCCGGAAAATTCATCGAGAGAAAACCATCTCTCGCTCGATATGCGATCTCGTCATGATTCTTGGCTTCTAACCACGTATCACCCGCTATTCATCACCTGCGTCCCATTGGAAATGCTATGGAGTGGAGCTCAATCCATCATTTGAGTTTTTTCAACGGTGATGACCGTTGAGTTTTTTCATGTACAGAATGACGGTCAACACCGTCATTCAATTTATCCACGTGTTCTATTATCCACTTGAACAGCTTGAAACTTCCTCGTCATTCTGTACATGAAAAAACTTCCTTGTCTTGGATCTTCGCTTTTACATTGTCTATGGTGTCGGAGAAATCGGGAGAAGCAGCTGTCTTCCGTCCGCTCGCTTGCGAGAGATCGAGACAGAACAGCGATTCAGAAGGAGAGAGAGAAACGAGAGAGAGAAGAATGGGGAAATGAGGTGCGGCGCGGAAAGAGAAGGAGGAAGAAGGGGAGGAGAAGAAAGAGAGAGGGAGATTTCTCTCTCTCTCCCCGCAGACGTGGCTGCCACGAGGATCCGACTAATTTCGGCGGCTGACGTGGACACGACACATCAGCAGCTGGGATAGATAAGGACAGAGAAAGAAGGTTTGGATAGATGGGGCGAATTAAAAAGGTTGGGATAGATTAGATACAAGTTGAAAAGGTTGGGATAGATGGGGCAAATAACCCTTCTTATATTTACCTGATTTTTAAAAGAATTTTTTTCTAGATTTTTTTGAAGTTTTTTTAGCACTAAAAATCCAATATTTATATGGGTCAATTGCTCAAGCCTTCAGTACCTACAACGACAATGAGACACCTTTATCACATCATTTTAGCTAAAAATAGAAACTTATATTGAATTGTCAAACTTATAATATGATAGGGTAGATTACACTTTTTAAAAATATCAAGGAAAAATAAGAAGAAAAAATTAGAAAAATGGAAACTTCGAAAAAAAAATCAGTTAAAGGAAAAAGAGAAAAAAAAGAGGGGAAAAATGAAGGGAAATAGAAAAAGAGGAAACTTAAAAGTAAAGAATAAAAACAAGAAATGAACAAACATGTTTCAATAAAGAAGGCGTCAAAAAGAGGGGGAGATCTCTCATTTCTCTAGTGACACCCCCTTGACTATTGTCTACCTCTTTGACAACGTCTAGCACTACTCTATCCCTTAGAAATTTGATCGTCGATGCCTCGATGGCTAATCGATGGTTGTTTTCTAGGAAGAACATCAGCAACGGCTTTGTTTCGATACATACATCCACAAGGTTAAATGGCGTCATATGATTCCGGAGGGGAAAGACGCGTAACTTAACTCCTGTACAAGCGAGCGATTATTGCCGCCTTCGCTTCCTATCACTAACTGCGGTCGCTAGGACTGTTCATTCCTTCGGCTGCCTGCCTTGAAGTGCCCACCTGGGCGACGTGGAACTGGGCCGTGTACTTTTGCGTCTTCTCCGGTGCTTCCTGCGGCGGCTCGTTCAAGAACGCCCAGTTGCTCCTCGTCCACCTGAACCAACGGCACTTTCGACTCTCAGCGAGAGAAATATGGGAAAATTGGTAGAGGGAAAAAGAGAGAGAATACCAGTCGCCTGTAAGCTTCATGTCCTTGGCTAAGGAAGGCTTGGTCTCATTTTTCTCCGAGGTACCGAAGAGGAGAGAACCCTTGCCGCCGCTGAGGGGACTCTTGGGGGATCGTAGCTCTTCTCTCTCTTCCTCTCCGTCTATGCTGCTCCGCCGGACTCTCCAGAAGCTCTCGATCTCTTCCTTAGTCAGAGACTTGTTTCTTTCTAGCTGCTCTGCATCACGTACAGGAGAGAAAGGGATAAGGACTTGTAAGAAACGATGGCTAATAGATGGATTTTCTCTTGCATCCACTCACCTTTCTCAGGGTCAAGCACCTGACTGTCCCATCCTGCCAATAGAGAACCCATCTCTTCTTCTTCTTCTTCTGTTGATCACGTCGTTTTAAGTAATGAAAGTGTTGCAGATGAAGGAAGAGCGACAGGCATAAATAGAGGGAGAGAGCAGCCCACAGAAATGAGGGGAAACGGCGACCGACTCAGCGCCTGTTGCCGACTCGAAAGGGGTACGTGGCGCCTACCAAGAAGTCAAGAAGTGACCACTGAACAGGACAACGATCGTGACGGAGCCTCCATGCTTATCCTGCTGAGCTGCCGAGATTACCTCTTTCCTACCGTCACGGAGAAGTCCCGCCCTTATCCGGCGTCCCTATTAAATACTCTAAAAACATCCTGCAATAGAGATAATTATGAATAATTTTAAAATACTTTCTCGGACTTTCCCCACACCCACATCAGAGCAGAGAAACCCATTTAGGAGAGTAGAGAAACCCATCCGAGCAGTCCTCATTTTCATATTCTTCAAGTTTATTGTTAATGGCCTGACTGGGCTAGCCTCTCAGGGTCTTCGTCCCACATAAAACATATTCCTTGCTTTGTCATATTTTCCTCTATAAATAGAGTCTTGTAATATCTTTTTAAGTGGCCTAAAATCAGAGACCTTTATAATTTTAAATCAGGAAACACTCTGCTATCAAAATTTAAGGAAGAGATACTCCCCATTGCTACGCCTTCTAGCTGTTGCCCCCAAAAAACATATGCATTTATACTTGCAAAAAAATGCTTAATTTTCTTATTGAATACATGAATTATATAATTTTTATTTATGTTATCATCATATTTGTCTATTTTTATGCATATCATGTCATGTTTATCTAAGTTTTCTTTTTTTGTGATTTTAATGTTAATTTTACATTGTGTATTTTACCTTGTAAAAAGATCATACATTTTTACTCTAATCCTTTTTTTAGTTTTAATGTTTCTAGGATTTAGGAAGACACAAGAAGAAGAATTGATCATTTATATAGTTACCTTTGATTGAGTTTGATTTTTTGAATCAACATAAGTTAAAGAATTAACCTTTTCCTTATTTATATTTTTTAGCTTGAGTTTATAAATGGTATGATAATTTAGGAAATTAGATTTCAGAAATAATGTTGAAAATTTCATTAGAAAGGCCTTAAATTTTGAAAGATATAATTTTTCTTAGTTTTTTCTAATTTGATGAAATTTTTCTAACTTTTTTTTTATTTAATTCAAAAAATGGCAAAAAGTGATTTATGTAAGGCTTACACCATTGGCTTGTTTGGTGCTTGTGTAAGGAAGTGTAAGTTTTATTTTTATATTTTTCCAATGTGATTGTGAAATGAAATAATATAGTATGGCTTATGTTTTCTAAACAAATCCACAATTTAATCCCTATGGGACTATTTGCTCTCAAGTATATGTGGCAAAACAAAGAGCGTTGGATCTGGTGTTTGGTGTGAGCCATTGATCTTCACTAATAATGGCATGGAATCATGTGAGTGTCTAATTCACGAGGCAAAAGACATGGACCACAAACCCACGTCTTTGACACATGGCACCCTTAGAATACCTTGAATATTATCAAAAGAAATAAGAGGCCAAGATTACTCATCTATATCTCTCTTCTTAAGATGATGTGACAATTTCAACAGTGACTTCTTCTTCAAAAGGGGCAAGCAATGTGGCCTCATCCTTGGCGCATATCTTAGATCACATAAAGATGACTTAGGTAGAGACTCATTTACCCTCTTTAAAGGTTGATGATGACCATCAATCTTCACTAAAGAAGATTGGATAACCATGACTTAAAAAAGAACAAAAATACCTATAAATAACTCTCTCTCATCAATGGTTCTTATTGTTGGAAAAACGAAACAAATTGAGCTTTCTTGATGCTTTGGTCCTCAAATATCTTGAATTTTTTAAATTCTAGACTCTTTTTCACTTCTATTGAGTCAGAGATTTGGTGATGGATTGAGAGAATTAGCAATTTTAGTGTTTGATCTCACCATAAACTTCTGATTTGGGTATTCTTCAATTTGAGGGAATTGGTGTAATTTCTTGAAACATTCATCATGGTTTAGTCCAGTTTCCTCTAGTCAATCATGATATACCTTTATATTTATTTTATATATGAAAAATTAATTGATACTACTTTTTTGCCATTTTCTCTCTCCTCTTTGGCAAATTCTTTCTCCAACTTTCTCTTCAATATCTTATTTTTGATCGATTGGGAATATATAATTCTCTAATCTATAAAAATACATCTTTCATTAATTCCTCACCTCATTCATAATCTAATTTGACTGAATTGGAAGAACTATAAAAGTTAACCCTCATTTATAATGAATTTTGACCCTTATTAATTCATTATACAAAAATTGATCATTAGTCAAGTGAGCATGAACTTTGTTTTGACCCTCGATCATGTAGTATCAATGACCCAAGGGTTGTAGCTTATGGGATCTTAGGCTTCACAAGCTCTCCAAGTTGTCGACCAAAATAATGATTGCAATGGAAGGTGTTGAATCAAAACATTCGACATAGTTGAAGCACCAAGAATAGATGATCTCATCATCCATTCTAGGTGATCCTATCATCTAGTATAGAATAAAATTCATACTTATATGGATCATTCGAAAGAGTTCTTCAACCGTTCAAGCACCCGGCCTCTAGCGGTATCCACATAGTCTCTAGACAGTCAGATCTCCTCTTGAACACTTGTCATCACGAGAGGAAGAGAAGAGGGAGGAGAAGTTCTACTAGGCTTGCATGGGCACCTCTATTATGGTCGTTCACCCCCCATTTATAGACTTTGGGAATGTGAAATTTTCACAAAAACCCTTGTTATTATGTCTATATCCACTAACGTCCATTGACCTTATGTGTGTGACCCTCTAAGTCCATATATCTCACTAGTTAATGACTCTATCAACCCAATAAACACTTATTGGTCTTTCCATATCAATTAACTATATTAACATATAAATTAATTGTCTAAGGATCGATTTAACCCAATCAACAAGTTGAGTCGCCAGCCCGGTGGGTGCCAAGCTACACCACGTGCTCTAAGAGATATGAAGTATATTAGAACTCTTTCATGGAACCCTGCCATCATTGTTTACCGTGTACGTATAATCCTTCATCCACACGAGACTCATGAATGACTTAGGGTATGGTTAATTGTCAAACCCTAATCGGTCACTCAATTTAGAACTGATGCGAGTAGGAAATCATTGAGAACAACTTCTCTAATGTTTCTACTACCTTGGCCAAAGATTTAACCGCATCATTCCTTAAGTCGATCTCCTCATATACCAAGGGTGGATGATCCCATCTTAACCACTCAATCACCTTCGATGACTTCATGTCGTATCCAATCTATGACATTTTGGAGATCTCGTGGCTAGGGATTCATAAGTCATAGTCAAAACACGATCATCCATCCACAAGATGTCTTTGGTGTCTCAAGTCGACCACGTACACAACCGTGACATGAATCAACCTGATTGAAAATTTGGTATAATACTTTTCAGGGATTCATACGGATCAATGTAGTGAACTCTTTCTCCAAAGAGCACCCACTATCTATCCTTGGTGTCTCAACACCGATGGCCACAGGATCAGCCATACTCATCATATGAGTCAGATCAGATAGTGCTATTCTTTCCAGATAATTCGATGTCATTCTCGAATATCCTACGAATATGAATATTTAGAACATATGTTTAAAGACCATCGACCTCTGTATTATGATCTCATCATAATTCACTTGATCATTGCATATGTTCATGGACTTCATTGCAAACATCACACAAGAATGACAATGAATAAAAGTTTATTTCAATGAATATAAACAAAAGATGAAAGTGTGATTAGCTTGCAGGCCACATAATACCCATCAGTAGCCCCCTAAGCTAAGGCCATTTGATGAAGCAATATCGTGCAATGGTTGAAAACATATGTCCATACATAAAAATGATTCATAAACTCACTAATTTGATAATTTAATCATGAATTGATTAGCATAATTTTGAGTAAGAACCAAATCCACACATAATTAGGGGAATTTGTTGTACGCCTTTAAAATTCGATCAAATTAGACAATAAATTGAGATAAGAAATTAGAGAAATTAGTATTTTTGAAAAGATAACTCAAAGATCAAGTGATTTGTATTTCTATCCTTGGAGATGTCAAAGAGCAAAGTAAGGAGAGAGAAATCGAACGCGAAGAGATAGAAAACTAGAATAATTCATAAAATTAACCTAATCTATTGATTTAAATGAAAATCTTATGGTATAGGATGAAAGATTAGGAAGAAAGCACATAATCTAACCCAAAATCGCGCTCAAAATGATCCAATTAGTCATGGGATCACGACTTTTCATTCCGCATATAAAAGAACAAAAATTTAAAGTTCAAGCGACAAAATTCTTCCTATTCCCTCGATGAAATCTTGATTTCAAACACTCTTCGGGCGGAGAAATGAGTTTAGAAAAGAATCAAAACTAGATACTCAAGGATTATGCTATCAAAAAGGTTCAATCAATTAAAAATATAAGAATGAGACACCATTCAAACAAGGGGAAAATCAACAATGCTAAATTTGGACGTGGCCATTCGATCGTCTCTTCATCTTCGATCAATGGCTATGATTTAAAGAGGGGAAATGAATTGGTGTCTTTAAAACTTGTTCATTAGATCTCCATCAAAGCATCCAAATTTTATCACGTAATCACATGTACACAAATCGTCATAAAACATTTGTTGTTTGATCTTTAACAAATGCTGACAATGCTGCCACGCGTCGCTCTAAGAAGTCCATTAGCCGCATTGAATCTAAAATATTATAACTCTTGATAACATGCTAATTAAACATGAAAATACATGATTATTAACGCAAATTAAGGCATAAAACATTTCATTCTAAAGCATGTTATCATATTTTTGAGTGTTTATCTATCGTTCCACGAAAAAGTCATTATAATCTCAAAATGCATTAATTTAGGGTTAATTATGATGAATTAAGGATAATATTTTCATTAGTCATCGTTACTTGAGATTATAATTAGTTTTTAAGGTTAAATAATAAGAGAAATCATTTATATATACTCATATATTTTTCTATGTTTTAAAATCTAAAACAAATGAGTGTATTTTTTAAATATAAATTTATTCTCTTGTTATTTATTAAATTTGACTTTATAGAATGATATATAATTTAATATCTGATCTAATGAAACCAATTTGGATTAATTTTGAGTTATATTTTGTAAGATATGAATTTTCTAATTTTAAGGGATTTTTTTAGATTTTTTCTAAATTTTTCTGAATTTTTTTGAAATTTTCTGAATTTAAAATCATTTTATTTAATTTAAAATTGATTTTATAATCACATAGATAACGTGGCAAAATCTAGAGCATCCGATCACGCAATTAATCATGATCGTCGATCGTCACTTAAGAGGGGGGTACGTGGCGCAATCCTATTTGCTGGTGAATCATTTTAAAATAATTTAATCTCAGTTGTCGATCTGAGGAGTTATAATGGCTAAGATTAAAACTGAAGAAATGCATATGGAGCGTTGGATCAAGGTCAAACGGCGATCCTTTGATGCATTACTTATAATGCGTGCGACGTGGCTTTAGCTCGACGGTCCATCTGAGATCTAACGGCCATGACTTAATTATAATGATTTGCATCTTTTCATTTCATCAGAGCCGTTGATTGAAGATTAAACGCTCGATCGGATGGTTATGGCCAATTCGCCCTATAAATAGAGATGTTCTGCGACATTGTAAAGCATTCAAGGGCAATTCGAGTAATCGAGCTATTTAGACACCAAATCCCTTGAACCTCTTGCTTCTTATCACTTTTAGACTCATTTTCACGTCCAGGGAGTGCTTGAAAGTGAGATCATGTTGAGAGAATAGGAATTAATTGGCACTTGAACATCAACGATTGTTTTTCGAATTCAGGAATGAAAAGCCTTTGATCCGGCAAGTAATTGGATCAATTCTAGCACAATCTTGGGTTAGAGATTGTGTTTCATCCTAATCTTCCTTCATATAGCTTTGGATTTCAATTTCGAATCGTAATTTGAGTCAATTTTAATTTCAATTTCAGTTTTTCATGATTTTCAATTTCAAAAATTTCTCTGTTATTCGCTTGATGATTTCTCCGCAAATCTTGATCTAAATTTAGTGATTTTTGATTCCATAGATTTATTTTCAAGTCCTCTTTCCAAAAATATTAATTTCCCTAATTTCTCACCATGATTCATTGTTCAATTGGATCAAATTTCAAAAGATCATCTGAATAGAGAGAGCTTAAAAATCAAGGCAAGACCTTATACCTCTTACACAAAGATAGGCAATATACAGGAGTGAAAGTTATAAAGAATGTCATTGGGCCCATGATGATAACCCGATGAGATAAATGATCTTAAATGATATGAATCTTTTATATTCGAGGGTGAATTTGATGTCATTTTAGTGAATTTGAAAGGTATGGAGCACCCTATAAAATAAGATGTGCCCTTGCTTTCTTCAACATGATGATGCCATTGTCTAGAGCTGTCATTTGCAAGAGTCATAAAAGAAGAAAGTTCTTTGAAATGGCGTTGAATTAAAGTAAGAAGGCGCACACTCTAACATCACTCTCATACACTCACCCCTAGTAGTATCATCACTGTCTTCCTCATTCTCATACTAATCCTCATTATCATCAACATCAATACTATCATCATCATCATCATTTGACCATGATCTTTTTGACAATATTAAAAAATTTCTTGATCATATTTACTTTGACTCTTTATGATGTAGGCACATCCACAAGTAAAGGCCCAATATGACGTAGTCCAATTGTGAGGCGCAGTAAAGCTTAATGTGCCTTGAAGAATCTCTAGGAGCTAACAAAATCTGTAGAGTATCTTCTAGAGACACAAATATCTTGAGTCAGATTCTAGATATTGGAATATCTCTTTTCAAGCATATCTTAGCCTAGAAGCTTCCTTTTGTTGTGTCAGGTCTAATTCTTGACACATGAATAATGTTAGTATTATATTTCTAAGACTTTGAGTTATCATTTCAGGGGTCATATCTGACGCAGCCTTAGCGCAGGATAAATGTAGAACAAAGACTTGAGTCCACAAGCCTTGATCTACAAGAAGGGTTAGAGTCTGAATCCACAGAACTAACCTCTTCAACCCTTGAATCCACAAGGGGGTGTACTTGAATCCACAAGCACAGAGCACTCTCTAATAGGGAGAACACTCAACAGAAGAAAGCAAAGCTCTCAAAAGGGATAACTTCAAATTGTGTGTTCAAGTGTTACAATGGGGGCCTTATATAGGCCTCAAAAAGTGAAGGGTCGTCCAAGTGACAAGACCCATGAAAAGACAACACAAAAGTCTTGAAAATACAACTCTGATAGCATGCACGTGTCAGAGACAGAAGTGACAAAAGTAAAAGAGAATCTTCTAGGCCTTGTCAAGTCTCTCCAGAAAGATATTTGTAGTTTCCAAAGCATGTCATAAATATTTCTGGTCCCAAGGAGATTTTCTGACAGATGTGTCAGGTCCTCGGGATTCTCCCAAGGCCCAAAAAGCTTTTAGTGGGCCTCCAATAAGAATTTCCCCATAACAGTAGAAAATAAGCTCCTGAGCAATATTCTGGGCTACATCAACATCACTTAGACGACCCTTCACCTTTTTAGGCTTATATAAGGCCCCCATTGTACCCCTTGAACTCACAATTTGAATTTAATTTATTTTGAGAGCTTTGCTTTCTTATGTTAGTGTTCTCCCTATTGAGAGTGCTTAAGTGCTTGTGGATTCCAGCACAACCCCTTGTGCAGGGTTCTTAAAAACTGAATCGAGTTTTGGTTAACCGAACCGAACCGATTATGAAGGTTCGTAATTTTATCATAAACCAAATGACGATATCTTTTTTGGTTTTTTGATTTGGTGAAACCGAATTGAAAAATCAAGAAATTCCAACTCACCTCACGATGGTTTGGCAATCGACAGTTCAACACTCACTTCTCCCTCTCTTTGACAGTCACTCGCACAATAGTTTGGCATCCATTTTTAGTTTAACAGTTTGCTCAAATTTCCCCTCTTGTGGACAGCATCCATTGAAGGCAAAAAGCTCTCTCTAGCTCTCGACAAGTCTCACAATACCCTCTGTCCCTCTCTACATTTGATAGCTCCCCATCGAAGCTCAAGCTGCATAAAAATCAATCAGCTTCTCCAGGTTAGAGGTGATTTTTTTTAATGTTTTTTCCCCATATTCTTCAATCTTGAAGTGTCCTGATTCACTCTTCCATTCACTCCTGTTTGCTTAAAATGGAGCAAAACTAAAGCTCTCAGTTCTTGTTGAGTAATTGTTCGTGTAAGTCTTGAATGAGCCCCTCAAAAGTTTGATGCAAATAAGAGAATTTTTGTTCGGCGTCTCCAACCTATATATCCTCTTTTAATTCTGATGATTTAATCAAATTAAACTTTTCTGAACAACTAATTGATATCTATTCATCCAATCATTCTTCTCCCCCAATTCTATTAATTACAAAACAGATTATTCCAATATATAAAATCAAAATTTCAATGTTTTTTGCTACTATAACCTTCCCAACCACGATTTTTGAGTTCTTTTAGTTAGATCTTTTGCTTGTATGTTTAAATAAAAAATTCATTTGAGAATTTTTTTAAAAAATTAATCACGATTTCATAGAAGAAAAAAATAGTGGATTCCTTCATTTCTATGGTTAATGCTTAAACTGTGAGGTCCTCTCTATACATAGGAGCTTTTTCTCCCATTCAATCAATGTTTTTGGCAATTTGTACAGTTCACACTTTTTGGCTCTACCTAAGAATTATAGAGTACATAATAGTTGAGGGTCTTTTCATGATGAGAGCTATCCATACAGTGACATCATTTAATTATGAAAAGTGGTTAGGTAGCTGACCCTATTAGTTCATTATTTCAAGAATATGAGCATAATAGTTTTGTTTCTTCAATATTGTTTCCCCGCTTAATGGATAACTTTTTGCTACCAATGGAGAATTGATTTTCTTCTCAATTTGAGGTGAGTGGATTTTGCACCAACATAAACCATAAAATTTATACACAATCAATAGAAAGATATGATGAATCCTTACTTTTCTTTTAGAAAGATAGAAAATAGAACGTGAAAATAGATTTATTTAGATAGTTAGGGAAGAGGGACTTGGAGAGAGATTAGAGAAAAAGAATAAATTGGAGAAAATAAGGAAGGAGAGAGTCGCGAGAATGTTCAAAGGTAAGGTGGAGGTCAATGGGTTGGAAGAAAGAAAGGTTGTGTTGAATTTTGACCCTTTATTGGAACTATGTTTTTATTTATTTTTGTTTCTAATTGGTCGGGTGCTCTTTTTTCCCACTTGTTCATCATGTGGATGCATTTCCTTGTTTTTTTTACTGTAGATATTTTATTATTCTAGTGTTTACCTTGAAATAAATATTTTATTCTCTACCATTTTTTATTTACTTTTCTCTCACTATTGCACATCGCTCTTATAATTCTCAGATTTTTTTTAGTTTGCATAGTTGATATTTCGAAATTCTAAATATCATAATTCTATCTAATATCACTTATGTGAATTCTAGAAATTTAAGTTTATAATCATGGAGCATCTTTGACCTCCAATGGATATCACTCAAGATGAGGTAACTTATAATTTATTATTGTACATAATTTCTCATTAATTGTATATGAGATATTCTTCTACTTTAATAACATAAGGTGTTTATAATCATCATTCATCTACATTTAGAAAATTTCCTCAAATGATTCAGAGACATGTTTCTAAAAGTGCGAGCACTAAAAATTCCTCACAACGTCGTATAGCCTCTCCGATTTTGGTTTACTATACAAAAAATGATAATGGTGATTATTGTTGCAACATTTTGTAATATAGAGAGACAATATAGGAAGCACTATATCTCTATGGAAACACTTGGAAAAGTTTTGTTGCTCTATCTAAAAGGATCTCAAGCCTTCAGGTACTATAAAACCTCTAACCAATTATTTTCCCAAAAAAGTGAATATTTAGGAAGAACTCGAGAGCTCACTAATGAAAGATGCACTGAATTGATAATCAAGACTAATACAGCCTTTGCGACACTTGAGAATCCAGAATTTGAAGCTTTTTGTTCCTATTTTACACAATGTGATGTAGTCTCTTCCGAGTGAAAATACATTAGGACGTGGCATCTCTACAAAGTTTGATGGTGAAAAGGTGAAAATGCGACAATTGTATCGACCAATTGAAAAATTATCACTCACAATTGATACTTGGACTACCACAAATCGTGTGGCGATACTTGGGACCATGATTCATTATATTGATTACATGTGGAACCTTCATGAATGTGTTATTGCTGTCAAAGAATTGTGTGAATCTCATTGAGGTGCACACATGGCAAAGTGTTGCATGAAGTGCTTGTTGATTATAATTTGACGGACAAAAGTAAAAATTTATGTTTCTTTACTTTTTTGTGCTAAATACTTGTTTTACGTATTTTTTATAGTTATGTGCGATCAATGTTGATGATGCAAGCAACAATAGGACTATGGCAGCAAGCTTGGAAAAATTATTGAAGGGTTCTCGTTCAAGGTTCACCAAGAACTATCTCACACCTTGCATGGCCCATGTTCTCAATCTAGTCGTACAATGTGGCTTAAAGGAGCTTGGTAATGACGAGTGATATTCAGATAACGAGGATAACGACAAACATATAGAGGGACTCGAAGCTATTAGTCAAAAGCCGTTTGGTGAGGTTCTCTATAGACTTCAAAAACTTATTATTGCATTTAATCATTCTCCAAAGAGGATTCATCACTATAAGAATTGGTGTGATGAGTAAGAAATGTCAAATAAAAATATTCTTGTTAAGGGTGTTCGAACTAGGTAGAATTCAACATATGATATGATCAAGACTGCTTGGGAAAAAAGAGAAGTATTGAAGACAATGGCTAGTGACCATCTAAGCACAAATAAAGAAAAAATTATAATTGAGGATGAAGAATGAGAGCTCTTAAAGATGTTTGCAGATGAACTCTAGGCTTTCCGTGAGACAACTCAAGTATTTTCTAAGTCAAAATGAATGACATCGTCAAATGTATTGGGCTTTTATGGACTTCTAGTTGAATGATTAGACTCCTCACTTTTTGAGCTAGATCATCATCTCCAAGATTTTACAAGGCCAAAAATAAGCAATGTCCAAGCAAAGGCACTAAGATGTGCATACGCAGTAATAAAGGAGAAATTACTAAAAGTATAATGTGTAAGTGAGAAGAAAGCATGTGTTTCCTATTTCCACAGTGCTAGACCCTAGATTCAAGTTGAGACATATTCCCTATAGTGACCACAACTTTGATATGAAAATTTTTACTTAACAGGCTTGAATCAGTACGTATCATAGAAGCTTCGAGTTCTACGCCGATTGATGATCTTCTAGCTTCATCAAGTCACAAGCCTTCAAAGTTACTAATACAATTTATGGAACACCAATCAAACAGGAGCATGACACTAGATGAGAAATCAACAAAGGTTGAATTAGAGGATTATTTATTTGAACATTGCAATGATTTGATTATGTGATGACCCATTACAGTGGTGGCACAAGGGAGGATCTAACAAATATCCACACATTTCAGTGCTCGCAAAGGAGTTCCTTTCTATTTATGCATCAAGCTCTCTCTCTCAGCGTCTTTTTTCCACATGTATAGGAATTATCACATTTAGAAGAGGAAGGTTAGTGCCCTACATCATATCTACTTTGATGACTTTAAAGTCATAGAGTAGCGAGGATGTCACTGAAGATGATGAAATTAATTCAGAAGTTGAAGAAAGTCGATTTGTGAAATGATAATTTCCTAAAACTCTATTGTTGTTCTCTTGAGAATCTAAAACTTTGATTATTTTTAATGGCCGATGTTTAACTATTTTAGAATTTTTATCTTGAATTTTTGGTATGTTATCTGTATGTTATTAGGAAGCGATAATCTCTTGTCATTTGTTTGTTAAACATGTATATATATGTATACAAATTATAATGTTATAAGAATCTTAATTTTTATTCGACACAAATAATACATCACCGAAAGCATAAAGTTTAACCGAACCGACACCAGCCAATACCGTCACGGACATGGAACCAAAGTTAGGTTTAGGTTTAGGTTTTTACAAAAATTGGTACCAACACTGGAACAAGAAAACCCTACCCTTGTGGATTCAAAGGTAGAAGATGTTAGTTCTATGGATTCATAACCTAGTCCTTCCTTCATAACAAAGCTTTCAATTGTTCCAGGTAGTTCCTTTGCTATCATTGTGCACAACCCCTTGGAAACAATCCACTCATCATATAGGCCAAAGCAATCCCAAGAAGGCATCAGAATGGGTGTCATCCTGGGGGATTGACGTGACATTGATCGCCGTTCCCTAACATGTGGCAACTTGAATGCCGAAAACATGAATCTTGGCTTCATTTTTATCAACGCTTAGGGTTGACCATTAATATACTCAGAATCAGAAAACTTGGTGCGTGTTCCCAAGTGTGGGGATTTCGATCGACCCTCAATCGGGTTCACCCAGACATTCCGTCCTGTCGCATCGTGCACAGGGTTCTCCTGATCATCAAGGCATCTGTCCGCTTCTGCAGTCGGCCGATGAAGTTTGGAAAGGAGTTCAAGATCCACCTGGAGGAAACGCTTCCGGACTGGAGGGACAAGTTCCTCTGCTATAAGCCCTTGAAAAAGCTCCTCAAGTCCATCCCCGCTCCTCTCCAAGACGGCGCCGAAAACCCACCTGGGTCGGCGGAAAATTGGTTCGTGGGAGTTCTCAACGATGAGCTCGAGAAATTCAATGATTTCTACGTCGACAAGGAAGAGGAATTCGTCATACGCCTCCAGGTAATTTCATCGGCACGCGTGACAAAGTTTGGTTTGTCTATCTCCTTGTAAAGTTTCATTTTTTTCGAGCGGTTCATAGTTTCTCCTGATCCGACTGTTCTTTTCCATTTCGTCTGGTGCGGAAATGAATAGCAGAAGGTAGATTCCAGTGTTCTATTGAGATGAACGATATACCTTTCAATCCTCTCTTCTTTGGGAACCGGGATTGGCTATCTTTTCTTCTGTCATGGAGAAAATGTTTGATTTGGGTTTTTTCTCCCTTGGGTTCTGTGTAAATCGGATTCGCCCTTCTGTTCTAATTTGTAAATCGGGGGTAAATCTTTTTACATTTTCTCTTTCATTTCCTTGACTTCCATCTTTCTGTTTGATTTATATATAGTCTATGAAGACTCAAACGCTCAATGTTCTGGAATTGTGGAGGAAGAAATACCCCACAGCTTTCAATTTTTAAATTTCCTCTTTTCATTTTTCTGGACTACCTCGGGCTCTCACGTCTAAATTTTCTGGAATTTTGAGGGGAAAAACTCATAGCTTTTTATTTTTTAGATTTTATTTCCATTCTCTCCACTACCCTCAAGCTCTTTGATAAATGTTCTGGAATTTTCCGGGTGGCTTAGCTGTATGCAAAATTGGGACATATGATTTTCTTAGTGAATTAATGTAGAAAAATCGCAGGAGCTCAAGGATAGAATCCATGCAGCGGGCGACCGAAAGTCGGATACGAATTCGTGCGACGAAATGCTGGAAATCCGCAAGGCCTTTGTGAGGATCCACGGCGAGATGGTGCTCCTCGAGAACTACAGCTCCCTCAACTTCATGGGTCAGTCCCACAGCCTTCTTCCACTTCCTTCCTCTTCTTTTCTTCTCTTTTTACTCTTTTTGGTCAGTCCAGGTCTGGTGAAGATACTGAAGAAGCACGATAAGAGAACGGGAGGGCTACTCCTGCAGCCCTTCATCCAGCGCGCGCTCCGGCAGCCCTTCTTCACCACGGAGCCGCTGGCGAGGCTGGTCCGTGAGAGCGAGGCCAGCCTCGAGCTGCTTTTCCCGCACGAGCCAGAGGTCGTCGACGGCACTCCCGGGAAGGACCAACCCCCGGGCTCGGTGCAGTCCGACAGCGCGGACCTGCTCCGCGGCACGCTCGCGGCCATGCGCGCGATACAGGGCATGCGCAAGGCCAGCTCCACTTCCAGTCCCCTCTCGCTGGGCGCAGTTCTTCCCGGAGGAGCGCTGGGTCGGGTGATCTCACTGCTGAGAACTCCCTCTCCCACGATTCCGACTCTGACTCTGATCCCTCCGCCGCCAAACGCTGGGCTGTAGAAACAATAGACAAAAGAGAGTAGGAATTAACTTCTGATTTCCCTCGCGTTGAATTAGTTTGGTGCCTAATTTTCTCCTTTCGAAGAGTGAAGTGGGAAGAGTAGCTCTGTGAATGCCCGTTCGTTTGCTGCCCCCGGGGAAACGGCCCAGAGCGAAACGGGAATAGGATTTGTAAATTGTTCTGTTTTACTTTGCTTTCTTTTTTCTCGTCCCGGAAAAAAAGGCAAAACATGGCGGGCCTGTTCATTTGACTCCATTCGCCGAGCAGGAGCTAGGGAGAGAACGGGATTTAATATTTTATAAACCCACGTCAAATAATTTTAATTTTCTTTTTTCTCGTCCTGAAGAGGGAGGACAACGCCCTCTGGAGCAATTCATCGAGCAGGTTGCTGGCGGACACAGGATGCTCGCAAGAGCCGCTCGTTTTTTCCGCCTTCGCTCCCTGCTTCTCCCCGGAACCAGACCCTCCTCATCAGATCCTTCAAACCGCGGCGGCAGCGCGGAGGACGTGCTGCGTGAATGGGGATGCAGCGACCTGGAGGTTGATCGGATTCTCGCACGCCAGCCATCCATCGCGAGAATGGATCCTCTCTCTCTCCAATCCAAGCTCGAGTCCCTGCGCGCTGCTGGGCTCCAAGGGGGCGACCTCGCGCGCATAATCTCATGCCGCCCGCGCTTCCTCGCGGGCAAGATCGGCGCCGGGCTGGACTACCGGCTTGCCTTTCTCCGCACACTGTTCCAGTCCGAGTCCCACCTCCTCCGCGCCATCGTCCGCAACCCCTCCCTTCTCAACTACGACGTGGAAAAGACGATGCTCCCCTGCGTGGACCTCTACGAGGGAGTCGGCGTGAGCCGGCTCGATCTCGGCCGGGTCCTCCTGAGTCGGCCAACAGCTATCTGCCGGTCCGCCCTCGACGACGAGAAGCGCGACCTTATCCGCCGAACCGGGCTCCCCAAAGAAGCCGCCACCTATAAGTACGCCGTCTCTGTGCTCGCCGTCTCCCACCTGGAGACCATCCGCGAGAAAACCGCCAATCTCGAGAAGTTCGGGTTCCCCTCCGACAAAGTCCTCGCTCTCTTCGGCCGGTCACCAAACGTGTTGACTCTTTCCGTCGAGAAGGTTCAGAGGAACATGACGTACATTCTGGGTACCATGAAGATGCCCGCGAGGGTGGTTCTCGAGCAGCCGTTCTTACTGTTCGCGAACTTGGAGAGGGTGCTGAGGCCGAGGTTCCAGGTGGGGGGAAAGGTGGAGGAAATGGAGTTGCAGCCTCGGGTGAGGGGGGAAGGGTTGGTCACGGCTCTAAGGATGACGGAGGAGCGGTTTCTCCGAAGGTTTGTGCTCTGCCATGAGAAGAAGCTCAAGGAGGAGCTCATGGATTTTTACCTCAGCGTGAAGGGGATGAAGCGCCTGGCGGCCGCGTCAAAGTCAACCGCGCACAAGGGATTCCCTTTTTGATCTCGTCGTCCATGTCGGAGGAAGATCTTCATCACTTCGGGTTCGTTAACTTTGAGGAAGAGAAGACGCGATCTTCACTTCACTTCGGGTTCGGCTTTAACAAACAGAGAAGAAACGGGGAGTGTACAGTACCATAATTCGACTTTGGCTGTTCCAGCCCCTCTCTTCTCTCTAAGGGGCTCGGGTTCCTCGTTTGTGGTCGGTCTGCCGTCTGGTCCGTCCAATTCGCTTCAAACGGCTGACTTTCCTCGTGTTTCAGTATCCTGCATACTTTACCCCTCCCGGAGGATTTTTTTCGTTTTCCCGCACACTTTCCCTCTCTTCCCCACCAAGTGTAATTTTTGCGTTTTCCCAACTCCACCCTTCCTTCCTAGAAAGACCCCTTTTGATATTTTAAACATCTCTCTCTCTCTCTCTCTCTCTCTCTCTCTCTCTCACACACACACACATAGACGCCTGCTGTTCTACATCTTTTATTCATATATTTTCTGTTCTCAAGGCTGAGGAAGGGATCATGACGGTGGTCATGGACATGATTGTGATAATGGTCATGGTCGCAGTCATGGTGAAAGTAATTTGTTTCCTCTATGGGAGCACTATGGAAAGACGGATCATTGGTTCAACAAGTGTTGGGAAAAAAATGGTAGACATGAGGATGTTGCCCATGCCACCATAGAGTCTGCTCTCTCATCATCACTAGTAAATCTCTCTATCTCCTAAGAGTATGATCATTGGTTGAAATTTAAGGATGCTGCGCCATCCTCTTCTCCTACTTGCTGCCACCTATGCCTTGACAGCGATCACTAGTGATCGACTTGGGAGCCTTAACCCATATGTCAAGTACTTTTACCCTTTTCTTGGATCTATCTCACCTTTCAAAACCCTTATTTGTTTCTATTGTGGATTGTCAAGCTTGTTTTGTAATAGGAAAAGATGCTCAGCTACTATGGATCCTTCCTTATTGAGAAGCGTAAAGTGCGGTGTCATTTAGGCACATAACAAAACTCAAGTTTTTGCATTGAAAACGAATCGAATCTCCCTGAATGATAATTAAAATGAAGTATAATGTTGAATGTGGGTCAAACCCATTATGAATTGAGGAAGAATTTTCATCTCCTCATTTTCATCCTCAACAATAATGTCCTTGAATAATTCTTCCTATTTCTCACTATGTTTCCTATAATCATCTTAACCCCTCATTTCTAGCCTTTGCACTTTCTCTAGCTTCCGAGTCTGTAAACTGATGCATTGCAAGTACCAAAGTTGAAGGCAGTGATGGATATGGAATATAATGCCCTTTTACAGCAGCACACTTGATATTTGGTCCCTTGTCCATCTGAAGGCAATATTGTTATTTTTTCAGTGGGTATTATAGGAAAATAGAATATTGACATCATTATTCATCGCCACAAGTCTTGTCACGTTCTTGCTCATGGATTCACCCTAGAATTTGGGGTTGATTACATTGAGATGTTCTCATCAATGGTTTGTCCCAATTCGATTGTGTTCTTCTCTCTCTTGCCATCAACCATTCATAAACTCTACATCACCTTGAGTCTCAAATGCCTCTCTATGTCAGTCTCTCTAAGCATGTTGTATGAAGTAGCCTCCATGACATACTACTAAAACGTGCTAATTATTGTTTGAAGCAAAGTCTTTCGAGCTTGGTTTAACAAATTCATCTACATCATCCTTTCTCATGGTTTTTTTCCTTGCATGATGGATCCTACTATCTTTTTTTTATAGACATCTTATGGTATTGTTAATATTAGTTGTCCATGTGGCTGATATTCTTATCATTAATAACGATTGGAGAAAAAATTCGTTTAAACACCAAGAAGTATACCCAACTCACTTCGAGGTGCATGACTTTGGCCACCCTCATTTCTCTTAGGTATTGAATTTTTCTATTAGCATGGGTGCATAATTTCTTAACCAAAATAAATATGTGTTGGACCTTTTGGAGTATACTAGACTACTTGTATGTAAATGGATCTATTAGCATGGGCACAGATTTTGATTCCCTTCTCATGTGACCATGTTTCTAGAGATACACTGCCTAACAAAGCGCTCCCTGCCAATGCACCTATTGAGGCTCATGCATAAATTGGCTTAGAGGGCCTACAACATAAATAGGCTTATGCATAAATTAGGGACAATCACCATAAGATAAATAAGCTTCCTAGTTATCTACCAACTACGATGAACATTCAAATGCAATGGAGAGGTGGTTTCCCAAAATAAACATTTTATGAGTCAATCAATCTTTCTTTTAGTTGCTGAATCTTTGTTTGATCAATCAATTTGTGATATTCTGAATCCTCATTTCAAATGGAATCAAAACAATCTCTCTATTGATCAAAAGATCATTTCAATTGGCTATAATTTTTTACTTGAACGCAAATAGATCATGTGGAATCATATTCAATATTTGAGGATTAACAAAGTGAATCCGCGAGGTCGTTGAATACACTCGGATAAGTGTCAAAATATTTACCAAAATCACCTATTTAGAGAAATAATCACGAATTAAATAACATAGTGGTGAATAAGGGTCAAATCCAAAGAGAATTAAGATATTTTCGAGGTATTCTTTAAAATTTGATCAAATTAGAGAATGAATTGAGGTGAAAAATTAGAATTTTGATAGATTTTGAAGGATAACTCAAAGACGAATCGATGGAATAAAAAATCACTCGATTTGTATCAAGATTCGCGGAGAAATCAAAGAGCGAAATTAGGTAGAAATTTCTGAATGCGAAGAGAGATAATAACTGAAATTAAATATAAAATTAATCTAATCTATGCTTCTAAATTATATACTAATGACACAAGACAAAAGATTAGGAGGAAAACCTATAATTTAACACAAGATAGCGATCGGAATGATTCAATTGATCACCGGATCAAAGACTTTTCATTCCGCGATTTCAAAGATGATTGTCGGTGTTCAAGAGGCAAATTCTCCCTATTCTTTCGATAAAACATCACTTTCAACAACTCCATCGACGTGGAAATGTGTCTAGAAGAAGAAGAAAAAGCGAGAGAATCAAAGGATGGTGGTGTGTGGACAATCTAATTACTAGAAAACATGTAAGAATAATTTACATCATTGAAGAACATCTCAATTTATAGCAAATTTGGGCGTAACCCAAATTCGATCATTGTTTGATCGAAGAACATCGGATTTGGCATTTCATCTTTGTTTAATGGCTGAGATGAAACGCTGATAACATGCAATCTTAACATGCAATTACATGATTATTAATCCAAATTAAAGGCATAAAATATTCAATCTTTATGCATGTTATTATACTTTGAGTGCATATCTATCATTTCATGCAAATTTAAGTTATAATATGAAAATACACTATTTTAGGGATAATTCTACATTTTTTAAGAATATATTTTGTAAACTAGATTATTCTCATCTATATTTGAGATTATAATTGGGGTTTAATGCTAAATAATAAGAGAAAATACTTTGTATATACTCATTTTTTTTTCAGTTTTAATTTTTAAGAGGAGTGCATTTTTTAAATAAAAATGTATGCTCTAGTTATTTAAATAATTTGACTTTTTAGAATGATAGATAATTTAATTTTTGATCCAATGAAATAAATTTGGACTAATTTGGATTTATATCTTGAAAGTTAGGAATTTTCTAATTTTTAGGGATTTTTTCAGATTTTTCTAAATTTTTATGAATTTAAAATTGATTTATTTAATTTAAAATCGATTTTATAATCATGCAAAGTGATGTGGCAAAATCTGGAGTGTCCGATCCCATGATTAATTGTGACCGTCGATCGTCACTTAAGGCATAGGGGTATGTGGCGCAATCTTATTCGTCGACGAATCATTTTTAAAATGATTTAATCTTAGTCGTCGATTTGAAGAGTTATAACAGGTGAGATTAAAACCAATGAAAACTCATCCAGAGCATTAGATCAAGATCAAATGGATGACGTTTCAAGCGTTACTACTCAAGCGCGCGACGTGACGAAATCTAAACGGTTCATCTTCGATCCAACGGCCACGACTTAACCATAATGATTCGCATCTTTGTATTTCATTAGAGCCGTTGATCAAAGTTTAAATACTCTATCCGACGGTTACACCCAAATTTGCTATAAATTGAGATGTTCTTCGACATTGTAATGCATTCTTGGATGATTTCGAGTAATCAAACTATCAAGACACCACCACCCTTAAATCTCTTGCTTTCTAATCACTTCTATACACATTTCCGCATCCACGGAGTAGTTGAAAGTGAGATTTCATTAATCGAATAGGGAGAATTCGCCTCTAGAACACTGATGATTGTTTTTGAAATCGTGGAATGAAAAGCCTTGAATATGGCAATTAATTGGATCATTTCGATCCAATCTTGAGTTAGATTATGTGTTTTCCTCCTAATCTTTCATCATGTATCATTAGATTATAATTTAGGATCGTAGATTTAGTTAATTTTGTTTTTAACTTTGGATTTCTCTATCTTTGCGTTCAAAAATTTCTACCTAACTTGATCTTTGATTTCTCCACAAATCTTGATCCAAATCGAGTGATTTTTGATTATGTGGATTCGTCTTTGAGTTCTCTTTCCAAAAATATTAATTTCCCTAATTTCTCACCTTAATTCATCGTTCAAGGAGTCGAATCAAGTAGTGTTATTATTTTTAGATAATTTTATGTTCTTCTCAAATGTCTCACAAATAGGAATATTTAGAACATACGTTTAAAGATTAGTGATGATTCTATTATGATCTCATTATAATTTCTTTATTTATGCATAAAAAAATGCTCATGGACTTCTTGGCAAACATCATGCAAGAATAACAATAAATAATTTTTATTTTAATATACATTAACGAGATACATGGAATTGGGTTTGGCTTGTAGGCCAGGTAATATTCATCGCCTCATCTTTCTTAAATTCTTGGTTTCTAAATCACTAATGAGTTATATTTCTAATTTGATCTTTTCTTCAAGATCATTGATTGTGATGATAATATCAGCTATATAAACCACTAAATAGTAACCTTTCCTATTGCTTGATAATATCCTTACTACTTCATATATTCTCCTAGCTTCTAAACTATTCTATGCCAATCCCCATGAGATTGTTTAAGGCCATATAAGGCCATCTTTAACCAAAAATGTCATTTCCTTATTGTGTAACAAGATATACAAGAAGTGTCCTCATATACACCTCTTCTTCTAATTCCCTATGTTTTCAAAAACTGATTTTTTTATAAAGGCCAACTAAAGTGAACAACGAAAGACACTGATATCCGTATATTGTTTATTTTTCCCAAGGGTTCAAATGCCATAGGTTTTGCTATAGACTTCGGCCATCAATTTCCCTTTATGCCTTCCAATTTTCCATCAAATACATAATTTATTGTGAATAATCCATCTACATCCAATGGATTTTTTCATGAGTGGTAATTGGACTAATTCCCATGTTTGGTTTCTTTTCAAGTACTCCTAGTTCTTCTTCCATTGCACTTCTCCATTATGGAGAAGTTAGGTTAAAATATCTTGTACGAACCATTTACCTTGAAGAATCTTAACTACTCTGAGAATAGGGAGTAACTACTCAGAGAATAGGGAGTAATTTTCACATATTGTGCAAGGCTGATCCAACTCTTCTACACTAATTTCACCACTTTCCCCCTCAAATGTTTGATTCTAAACTGGTGCAAGTTGTTGATGCACTTGTATTAGTTGAATATTGGCCAAATCTTGTCGAATGTCATTTCCTTTACTTGGTGGCATGCCACTTTGACGAGACGAGACCGCGAGGTCGTCGATTTCACACGGTCTCGTGTCAAAAATAAAGCCTAATTTACCAAATTGGGGAATTAAGAGAGAATTGAAGGGTATAATGGTAAATAAGGGTCGAATCCACAGGGAATTTAGGTATTTTCGAGATATCTTTTGGAATTTGGTCAAATTGGACGATGAATTGAGGTAAGAAATTAGGGAAAATAGTGTTTTTATAAAGATAACTTCAAAACGAATCCACGAAATCAAGAATCATCGAATTTGGACTTGATTTCGCGGAGAAATCGAAATTTGAAGTGGAGAGAAAATTTCGGACGTTAAAAATCATGATTTGAGCTAAAAATTGATGAAATTGAAATCTAAAACATAATCTAAACGAAAATTAAAGATAATAAGAAGATAATCTAGGAAAAACCGCTTCCACTAAACCTGTTTAGCGATCAAAACGAGGTGATTAAGCCGATTAATCATCAAAAACGTCAAGAGCGTCACGACCGGCTTCAAGCTGCGATTTCTCCTTCGATTCTCCACCAAATCTTGATTTCAACCCCTCCATGGATGCGAAAATGAAAGAGGAAGAGGATGGAATCAAGAGAAACGAGTGGATCGGTGTCTAGACAAGTCAATTTGATTGAAATTCAACTCGAATACATAGAACGACGAAGAACTCGTCTATTTATAGGGCGAATTGGGGAAAACTGTCCGATTGATGCGTTTAATCCGCATCAACGGCCGAGATTAAACGCATCAATTTGAAACGGTAAGCTTAAATCGTGGGCCGCCAGATCTCGATGAACGCTCCGGATCGCTCTCCGCTTGATATGCGTTTAAAAAAACGCTTTGATTTGTGCCCTTGGATCGCGATCCAACGGTCCAGATAAATAACGCACGATTTAATCTGGACCGTTATAATCCACCTTTAAATCGCACGTGGTCTTGATCGTGATCGGTGGTCCGCGCCCACGCGATCGATGCGTCCGATGCCGCCACGTCGCAGTAATCTCACCGTTATAACTCTTTTATTTAGCACGTGATTTGATTAAATCGTGTGGTCCGTGTGTCCACCCGATCAACGCGTCGGATCCTATGCTCCGCCCGATCCAACGGCTCTCCTCGCTCCACGTGTCCTGCAGTTAGCAAAGGTGTGTGGGACTTTAGTCCCACATGGAGAAAAATTAGTGAGTCCGTCGGGTTTTATAAGACCCGACTGATAGGGGTATTCGAATACCCTTCCAGGGCTACATGTATAGTCGAATACCTCTTTATAATAAGTATACTATATAAATATAATATATATGTGCCACGTAGGCGATGCGCGGTCCGCGTGGCTCTGCCACGTGGCCTTGCGTGCCACGTCGCACCCGCGTGGGACCCGCGCGCTTTTATATTTTTTTTATATTTATTTAAACATTTTTTTAAATAGAAAAATAAAATCGGAAAAATTTAGAAAAATCCCTAAAAAATTGTAAAAAAATCATATCTTTTAAAAATACAACTCCAAATTAATCCAAATTTCTTTCATTTGATCTGAAATTTAATTATCTATCATTCTAAAAAAATTCAAAAATATTTAAATAACAAGAGATTTAATTTATATTTCAAAAAAATACATTCATTTTTCAAGATTTTAAATTTAGAAAAATTAAATGAGTGTTCATAAATATGATTTCTCTCATTATTTAACTTTAAAAAAACCATTCATAATCTCAAGTAAAAATTGGTTATAAAATAATTTATCCTTAATTTATCACAATTAACCCTAATTTAGTGCATTTTGAGATTATGACCTAAATATGCATGAAATGATAGAAATGCACTCAAAGTATGATAACATGCACATAAATGTAATGTTTTATGCCTTAAATTGTATTAATAATCATGTTTTATCATGTTAAGATTGCATGTTATCACACTTCCATGTTTGTCTTCTGTTATTGCATCATAACTACTAGAGGGAGTTAGATTCTTATTCTCCCTTTTCCTCATTTTGCTTATACACATAAGTGTGATCCATGGCCTTGCTATGATCGAAAGGTTACCTTTAATTGTTATCTCACATGCATTATTGTTGCGCACATGATTATCTTGAGATTCTATGTTCCTATCAAATATAGATGTTTTTCCATCATGGTCAATGTTTTTCATAGAATCAAACAACTCTTTACTAACATCATCGACTCCTGTCTATTGATCTTCTTGATAGAAAATGTTATAATTGTTGTCAATAGGATAATAACACTTATAGCCCATTCAAGGCATTTGAATACTAAAAAAATACACATAAAAATATCATTCACACCCAAACACCCTCTTGGGAAGATTATTTTTTACTTTTAGTAAAGGAAAATGCTGGCATGAGTAATTATAAGGGAGATTGTTTTTACATCTGTCTGGCTATTCTGTTGAGCAGAAAAGTGGCAATCACTATTGCCTCTTCCCCCAAGAAAGGTAGGAGATTTACTTTAAATAAGTATTTCTATCCCCCTTTCTTGAATAAGCCTAATTCTTCATTCTGAAATTCCATTCTATTGTGGAATATATGCACATGAAGTTTCATGAATAACACCCTATTTCACAAAGTAATTTTGAAGCTATGTATTGTAGAAAAATCCTTGGTATTATTTGTCCAAAAAACTTTAACTTTTTCACAAATTTGTGTATCAATCATTTGAGAGAAATATTTTTTCTTAATGGTTACTTCCAATTAATGCTTAAAGCAGGTGTGTTCAAGTAAACCAATTAAAGTCATAAACATAAATTAGTAACTATTTAAATCCATGATCCTCAAATGATGGGGCCAGGCCCCATACATCACAACGAATTAATTGAAAACGAACTTTTCTACTTTATTTTAGAATTTGAGTTATATTTTTGGCTTAATGCTTAGCCCTTTCACACATCACATACCGAAGTCTAAGCTTTAAAACCCTTAAAAACATCACAAAATATTTAGTTTATGTAGAGCTTAATCGAGATTGAGTAGGAAAATAGGAAAGGGCAAGTTATTATTCTCTTAGGGTATGCTTGTTTATTAGCCATAACGACAGTAATGTAAATCAAAGCCATCTCTCTCTTTAGAGTTGGACCACCATCATACCACAGAGCAATTGGGCCAGTACTCGTCGTCGCAGAGCGCGCGCGGAAGATCGCAGTTACTGCAACGGCACTCGCATCCGCAGCATGCTTGATGGTAGTCCACATAACAGCTATCACCTCCGTCTTGGAATGTTCTACTTTCGCAAGCACTTTTGTACTCGTTTCTCTCCCATCTCCGTCTCCATCTCTCTCCCTCCTCACTTTCGAGGAGGATCTGCGCCTGCTTCCTGAACCTCCGGAAGATCGTGAGTACTAAAGAGGCCGTATCCATCGTACCCGCGACGGTGACGCGGCTGTTCCTCACGTCCACGTCGACGGTTTCCACCCCTCCAACGTCGTGGAGCTTCCTCTTGACCTTGAGGGCGCAGTTCGGGCAGTGCAAGGGCACCGTCAAAACCAAAAGCTTTCTGGTTGGCTGCGGTGGATCTTGCTGGCACTGGCACACATTGAAGGTGAGGGGCGGCGGAGCTTGGGGGTTGCCGGAGTTGCAGGTCCCCATCGTGCTTTCTCTGTCTAGTTTCCGGGATTTTTAAATCCTACATACAGTAGGAGCTTGAGGGAGACCGGGGTATATATGGTGGAAGAGGGGCTGCGGATTTCGCTCCAGTTTTCGATTTTTGGAATCCTGGAACGGCGGATTTGAGTTCCCTGGCTCCTATTGGCGGCAAGTTACTCAGATTAGAGAGCTTGGACGAAAAGAGGGAACAAAGTAAGGGCCGATCGCATTTCCTTTCGCAGCGATTTCCTTCCGAGCCTAGTCACGTTTCTGGTTTCTCCATTCTATTCTCTTTCTCAGAGGACTTGAGCTCCGAGCTTCGTCACGTTTCTCCCCTCGCTTCTCACGTAAAGACTCTCTCTCCTCCTCTCTTACAGGGCGAGCTCCGAGTTCAGAACGTTTCTCCCTTCCCTCTGTGCCGCCATTTCATCCCTAGCTTAGCGTGAAATTCCACCTCGTTTTTAAGGCCCTTGCCCTTCCTTGAGCAGTTGAGACACATTCATTCCAAGGAAATAAAAGAAGTTTTAGGCATTTGGCGCGCTGCAAATTCTTGTCGTTGATCTCAGGAGGTTTCAAGATTCCTTTCAGGTTGGACTATTTATCTTACGCTAAACCCACCTGCACGTCCAGCTTTTCTTGTTCAATCAGTTGACCCCGCATTACACAGGTTAGGATCCGGTTTGCACTTACGATTAGATTTTTGAGTATCCATGAAGAATCTATGCAGCAAGTGATGTAAAGCCGTCCCTAATTACGTTTTTGAGTTCGTCGAAAAGATGAGTTGAACCTTGATCGGATCACGTAATTCGGTCGGTCATACGTGTCGACATTCTTGCGGAAAGAAGGGGCTTCATCCGGCGTTTTTTTATAATGATGCAGACTGATTTTCGGTTTCTTTTTCTCAGATGGATGTTTTTCTCTCGACATTTCACTCTGTGCCGCCATTTCACCGAATGATCCTCTAGTAATTTGTTGATTTGAGAATAATTTTGCTCATCTGATTTTCTCGTGCCTAAAAGTTTGGAGCGACTCCAATCCAGGTCGCAATTTTTAAACTAGGGACACTTGTGAAACTTGCAGAATTCAAATGTCGAGAGATTTCACATCATCCGATTGTGGTTTCATGGAGCTAGCTTTAAACCAGGTAGTTACTTATTCGTTTCTGAAAATTCAATATGTTTTTTGGATATCTCTTAAGTAACGAAATCTGGCCTGACTGAGCTCAATCAAAAGTGTCACTTATCTCCGTTGGTCCTCATTTTTTATTACTATCTTTTTTTAGTGTTTTATCTTGTGTCAAACGGCCACTGGATCCTTCCAATTCGATTTGTTAGATGTTCGCAGCATTATAACTTTGCATCTAGTGAATCAATACGTCAGAACATCTCCACATTTTTATCTTTCAGGAGATCTTTAAATGTCGAGTGACCGACCATTGTCGTCTGTAAATATTGCAGGCAAAACTGGCAATGTCTAACTTGGAAGTCCCTGTGGGGTAAGCCTTTCAGTTCTGGTAATGCAACATGAAATATTTAAATGTCAAGGTGCCCGCAGCATATGTTTTGAGTTATTTTTTGCTGCATTATGGTTTTTCCTCTCTGATAGATCCCAGTTTAATGTATGCAGTGTGTCTTGATGCCTATTACACGAATTATTCAAGATGCATGATGAAATTGATATGGGAACACTACCCACTTAGTTCATTTTTTGTAAATAGTTCTCACAGTTTGTCTTCTTTCCTTTATAGCTATCTTGGTAATGAATAGCTTAAAATTCTTTAAAATGTCTCTTTCTAGATGTGTTTTCGTTGAGGATGGGAAACTCATTGCCTCTGGAAGCAACCGAACAAATGAAACAAGAAATGTACGGACTTAATTAAATAAGAATTATCATCTTTTGCTCAAACATTTTCCTCTTTTTGATAATGTATTTATTTCCCTGTTCGGAATCATTGTGGATGTTCTAACTTACTGCTTGATACAATGTAGAAAATCTTCGCTTTCATTTTTCTTGCTTGATCTTCTGACATACTTAAATCGTGGCTTTCTCCTAAAAAGACTAAAATGCTAAACCTAGTATTTTTGGTGAAATTTTTAAAAAAATTGAGTTATTATTATGCGGGAAGATGGAAGAAGAAGTCCACTGGCCTAAGAAGCCCAACCGTTGCGAGTGACAAAATTTAATATATTTCTATTGTTAAAAGATTTGCTTCCCTTAAGCATCCATCCTTCTTGTTCCTGTTGAGGTCAGATGCAGAAAACGGCTGCAGAAAACCCTAGTTCGAAATTACAGGTATGGCTGGTTAAATACTGACAGAATCCACAGCAGAATAAAGAGATAAATGTTGAGAGGTTGAAAGAGAATGAAAGGAAGAATAAAAATTGATCTATTTTATAACTAATTATTTACCCTATTTATTGGGTTACAGTCGAAAGGTTACATTGTAACTGAAAATAGAAAGAACAGTAGTTGCCTATAATGCCCTTCTAACAAGTACAAACTGTATTCACTTACATTAGATGGGCCAACTCCCACTTACTAAGTCACTTATTCCCAACAAGGGAAATAGTCTACTACTTAAGTAACTCATAGTGGGCCACTCATTATACGTGGCTTACTATTCCATACAGTAAATGAACATTGCAGATATTACAAGAAGAGTGGCTACGTATAAACCATGGCCCACTTACATATAAAGAGGGAAATTACTGTAATTTCACACTAATATCTATGGTTCGACTTTCTATTGCTTCTTAGTTATTCATGGGATTCTCTCCAGAAGGAACAAGGTCAACTGGGGGGAGAGGTCTGGCAGGGTAACTGAATGTTGTTCCTCTGAATAATTCTCTTTTGGGGCCTACTTTGTTTGTTCATTGCCAAAGAGGCTTGTCCAGTGTCGAGCACAGCCGATACGTGTATCCCTGTAAGAAGGCAATCAATATGAAAGAGACGGGGAAAAGGGTTTCTTTTCTTAGGATAACCAGTGGATAACATTGGGCTCTCTAGAATATTCTCTGATTCCTCTCCGGGTTAGTGATGAGGGATTCCTGTCTTTCTGTTTGGTTCTTCACTGCTGTTGGATAAGCCTTGAGTTCACATCATATAATCGATATATATTTATATTACTGTTACGCTAATTATATCTATTATAACTAGCATTGAGATTTGTTTTGGGGTCTCTCTACAGGCGACTAGACATGCAGAAATGGAGGCTGTTGATTTTCTTCTAGAACAGTGGCAGAAAGATGGACTTTCCAAACTTGATATTGAAGATAGGTTTTCAAGATGTGTTCTTTATGTCACATGTGAACCATGTATCATGTGTGCATCTGCATTGTCTATTCTAGGTAAATTTGCTTGTGTATTTTGACATGAATCCAAACAAGTCTTTTTTTAACATCAAATCACTTTTAGGGATAAGAGAGGTGGTTTATGGCTGCACAAATGATAAGTTTGGTGGGTGTGGATCTATCTTGTCATTGCATGAAAGTATTTCGGAACATCTTTCTGGGTTGGTTTCTGATTGCAAACACCTCATTTAGATTTTTATTTTTTTTGAATTGCTATATTGATTAAACCTATCCTTATCTATTGTTTTCTCACTGTCTTTGTATGAGGTTTCTTTTATACCACTTGAAATTTCTTGGATGTATGGTTACGTATAATAGGCTTAAGCAATAGGTAAAATGGAACAATGCAAGTCTTGAGACTGTTAAATCCTGACAGAACGGAAGAAGAGTAATATTTCTATTTGTAATACTAATCCCCACACTTGGTAAACACTGACACCTATCAAGGGGAAGAAATGGAGACATGAACCTCATTTTCTCTGGAAGATTTCAATAATGCAGTCTTTCAATGGAGTGCAGAATGATGAAATGTGGTATTGCTGCCTTGTTTGTTGAGAAAATGCAGCTTATCCGGCACTTAATGGAGTATTAATTCAGGAAGGTCAGTGTAACAGAATCAAGAAGATAAGAGAAGGGAAGTGAGAGATTGATAGAATCCCCTCTCAAGGGATTCTATCGATACCGAACTGTAATCCAAAGATATCAATAAAGGGGAAATCTCAGTCCCGTTTTCCCGTGCACAGACAAAAGAAGGAAAGGAGAAATTGAGGTAAGAGTTCTTGAGAAGGCAGAGAGAGAGAGAGGGCAGAGGTTGTCGGCGACATCCACGCGGTCGTCCGTCCACGTCCTAGCTAGTCTGTGGAATCGACAGGATAAAGAGGAGATTAGGGAGGTTTAGGGTTAGGGTTAAGGAGAGAATAGAGATGGAGAGCTTAGGGAAATTACTTGGGTGTTCACGTATATCCCTCCTCTTCACCTCGGTGATCTCTTTTATAGACTCTGCCTCTTGAGTGGGTTGGCCCATTAGGCCTGCCTTCCTGAAAGAGGGGCTTGTGCAGGCTATTGGGCCGTCTGTGTTTATATGTCCTTCATGGGATCATATCAACACTCCCTCCTATTTCGACCAGCTTGTCCTCAAGCTGAAAATCTGGAAATTGTTGACGGAGTGTCGCTGCATTTTCCCACGTAGCTTCTGAATCAGGTAGCCCTTGCCAATGTGTGCGTACTTGGAGGCTGTCCGGGGAGGGTTTGAATTCTGAGATGTCCGTTGGTGTGACACGCCATTCATTTTCTGCTGAGAGGGAAGCCGACATTGGTAGTGTTGGATTGTCGGGAGCCGATGGCTTTGTGTAGTTGAGACACATGAAAAACGGGGTGCACCTGAGCTTCCTCGGGAAGTAGGAGACGGTAGGCAACCTTTCCGATTCGTTCTGCAACCTGATAGGGTCCAAAGTATTTCGGCCCAAGCTTTTCATTGGGATGCCGAGCTAAAGTCTTCATGCGGTACGATATCACCTTGATATATACCTGGTCACCCAGCTGCAGTTCAACATCGCGACGGTGCTTTTCGGCTTGGTGTTTCATGATATGTTGGGCTCTTTGCAGGTGGGATTTCCATAGGTCAAGCATTCGATCCCGTTCGCATAAAAATTCATCTAGGTCGTCCAGCGGGGTGGGTGTTGGGCCGTAGCGGACAAGAGATGGAAGATCTCGGCCATAGAGGACGCGGAATGGAGATGTTCCATCGCGGCCATAGAATTAACAATGGCCCCACAGCATTTTGTAAAAGATATTAAGTTCGAGGGCTGGAAGAGTGGATAAGATTTCTCATCCCTTGCCAATTAACAAGAAGGTGATGTCAGCCCCTATAAGGGCGCCTGAAAGCTTGCCATCGACTGCACCATCAGCGGCTACCCCCAAGTTGCACCAGGCATTGCAAGGGGGAATTTTGTCAAGCAGGTAGAATTGACTACATTTGCTGAGGGCAATCCATCTGGTTGGATCTACTAAGCGTGCCCATGAACTTGAAGCTGAAACTAGGCAGTATGAGCTTGAGGGGCAACACACTGGTTTGGTATCATTGGGCTAGCACAAGTGAGCCCTTTAAAGATTGGGCTGACTTCAAGGCCCAAGTTCATTGGCGATTCGAGGGATGTGACTCCGGCTCGCCATGGAAACACTTTTTCAATCTGCAGCAGACACAGTTGATGGCTGCCTATCGCGGCGAGTTTGTGCCTATTAGTGCAGCCATTTTGGAAATCCCACACAAAGCTCAAGAAGCAGTCTTTCTCATGGATCTATAGCCAAAGATTCGTGCAGAGCTCAAACTATTCCATCGAGAGGGTTTGATCAACCTCATGGACTTGACCTAAGCAATGGAAGAGAAAAATTTGGCCTTAGCAGGGCCAACAGGTACAACACCAATATCTAAGCTGACACAAGTACGTGTATGTTTAGGGTTACATCCAACGGTTATCTACAACTGTAATATGTGCATATAATGACATAGATACCCTCATTCTTCTAACATAAACTGCTCCTTGGATAATCCTTTAGTCAACAAGTCTGCTTGCTGTTCCGATGATCCAATATATTGAACATCAATATTATTCTGCTCAATCGTTTCCTTGATATAATGTCTATCTGTATTGGCATGCTTCATTCAATCATGTTGCACCAGATTGTGTTTGACTCTAGTAGTTGATTGATTATCACATACTACACTAGTTGAGCTGTCTAGCTTGATTTTGAGGTCCTTCAAGATTCATTTGATTCATATGATGTTAGTAAGTCTATGTGCTAAAGCTCTAAATTCTGAATCATACTGGATTGTGAAACCACCTCCTGCTTTTTGCTTCTCAATTTTATGAGATTTCCACCTAAAAAGATATAATATCCTGTCATTGACCTACAATCAATTAAAGAACTGGCAAAGTCAGAATCTATGTATGCATCTAATGAAAGCATTCCTTGGTGTTTGAAGTGCGGTCCCCATCTAGTTGTCTCTTTCAAGTATTTAAGCACTTGGTGTACAGCCTGTAAGTGGGATATTCTTGGATTATGCATGAATTGGCTAAGAACATAAATGGCATATGATATGAAATGTATGGGTGGGTATGTGATAGATAAATTGGCCTCCCAACTAACCTCTGATAAGTCCCTATATCAGTTTGCTGTTCATCTTTATTCAAGGTTAACATGTGATTTACTTCAATTAGAATTTTGGCTGGCTGACACTTGTGCAAACCCTGTCTCTGTTAAGAAATCTAAAATATATTTCTGTTGGGATAAGATAATTCCATGCGAAGAGTGGGTGACTTCTATTCCTAGGAAATACTTCATTTATCCTAGGTTTTTTACTGCAAATTCATTCATGAATTCTCATTCTAATAGTTAATGTGAGGCCTTTCAGTGATTATGATATCATCAACATATATCACTAAAATAGTGATCTTCCCACCCTTTAAATGTTTATAAAATAAATTATGATCTCTATTTGACAGGAAATATCCTGATCTTTTCATTGCTTGGGAGAATTTTCCAAACCAAGCCCTAGATGATTGTCGAAGGCCATATAAAGTTTTTCTTTTCTTTAAGGCCATAGAAACCAAGCCATAGAAAGTTTTTCTCTAGGTAATGAGATTTCCCCCAAACATAGCACAGTATCCAGTCGTAGACTTGCGATCTACCAATAATCCACTGAAGTCAAAAATAGTATAAACCTCAAGGTTTAGTTTACCTTTTTTTTTTAATGTGAGGCCGAGTCCACTTGTTCCTTTAAGATATCTTAATAGCCGAAGAGCAGCATCATAGTGGGACTTCTCTGGGCTATGCATAAATTGAGTCACAACATTGACTGAATATGAAATATCTGGTCAAGTGTGTGAGAGATATCGTAATTTACTAATAAACCTTTGATATGATCTTATCTCTAATTTTTGAGATCGTCCTCTCTAATAGTCAGTTTATGATTGGTTTCTATAGGGGTGTTATTAATCTTCCCTTGTAGTAGCTTAGTTTCATTTAGAAGGTCAATGATATATTTCTGTTGAGTCATCAAGTATCCACTGCTAAATTGGGCTACTTCTATCCCAAGAATATATTTTAGAGTTCCTAGTTTTTTTTACCTCAAAGAAGGTAGTGAGTTGTTCCTCTAGCTTCATAGCTTCTTTGTCATTATCCCCTGTAATGATAATATCATTGACATATACTATCAGAATTGTAACTATCGCTGTTTGACAATGCTTACAAAACAGTGTACGATCACCGTTATACTGTTTGAATCCTAATATTTTCATAATTTTAGTGAACTTGCCAACCAAGCCCTAGGAGATTGCTTCAGTCTATATAGCTCCTTTAACTTGCAGACCTTATTTGTGTCATAACCTTCTTCAAATCCTGGAAGCACTTTCATGTAGCTCTTTTCATCCAAATCACCATGTAAAAATGCATTTTTAATGTCATATTGTTTGAGTTTTCAATTTTAGTTAATAACCAAGGATTTAAGGATTCTGATAGTATTCATCTTGGCTATTGGCACAAAAATTTCTTTATAGTCCACTCCATAGGTCTGTGTATACCCTTTTGCTACTAATCTTGCCTTGTATCTTTCTATTGCACCATCTGAGTTGTATTTAACATTGAATACCCATCTGCAACCCACTGGTTTTATTCCTTTCTCTAATTGTACAACTTCCCAAGTTTGATTCTTAATAAAGACTTGCATTTTTTCATCTGCAGTTGTTTTCTACTGAGGGTATTGAAATGCTTCCTCTATTGTGATTGGAATAATCACTTGATTGAGAGCGATAAAGAATGTTCTATAGTTAGCAGAGATCATTCCATAGTTACGGTAATTGGTTATAGGAATCGGTTTCACAAATGTTCGTGTAGGTTTTCTAACTGCTATAATAGGTAACTCCTCTTATTTCTCAAACTTATTTTCTTCCTCTAGGTTCACTCTACTCATCACTGTTTCCTTATTTTCTTGAGGGAGTATTGGTGGCTGTTTATTTCTCCTCACATAGTACTTTGGATAGGTAACTAAGGTTCTGCTTGTGGAGCTGAACTAGAAGTGTCCACTTGTTTTTCTCTGAGATTGAGGTATTTCTCTCTCTATACTTGTATTAAGGGTAGTGGAGTCGGGATTGCTTCCCTGGTGCTTTCTTGCTCCCCCTTAAATTTAGTATTAGATTGATAATAGACTTGATTCTCATCAAAAGTGACATCCTTGGTGATTATCACATTTCTAGTTGGAGGGTGGTAGCATTTGTACCCCTTCTGTGTATTGAAGTATCCTACGAATACACATTTCAAAGCCTTGACTAATAATTTATGTACTGATAGATTATGTGATCATAGTCGAATATTCGTGGTGTCAAGTCATTCCTCGGTCTTACCTTGGGAAATAGTTATTCTAAGACTTCAATTGGGCTTTTCATCCTTAGAGTTATTGAAGTAATCTATTAACTAGGTGTACAACAGTCATTATTGAGAAGCTCCACAGATTCTTTGGGAGTTAAGCATACTCTATTAGTGTTCGGCATTTATCCATTAAGTCGCCTATTTTTCTCTCTACCAATCCATTCTGTTAAGGTGTGTATATGCAGGAAGTTTCATGTTGAATCCCTTCATGTTCAAAGAACTCCAGCAACTCATTGTTGTAGAAATCTTTGACATTATCAGTCCTGAACCCCTGAACATTTACTTCAAATTGTCTCTTAATGGACAGACAGATTTTTTAGAATCTTGGTTACCTCAGTCCTATACTTCATTCGATATAACCAGTAGAATCTGTTGTGGTCATCAATACATACTAAGAACCATCTATAACCGTTTATATCCATATGTGGTGAGGTTCCCCAGATGTCATAGTGTATTTATATCCATATGTGTTGAAGAATTGAGAACATCACACCTTTCCGCTTATTTCCTAGAAGTTGTATTTATACTTTTTACCTACTTATATATGTACCCTATCACATGTTTCCGTTGGAAACTAACCGTTACATTGTAACGGTTAAATCTACCTGTATAAAAGACTCCCACTCATTCATGAAAACTATCTTTTCTTGCTTCTACCTTCTCTCTGTGCACAAGATCTAGCTAAGGGGTGATGTTTTCTTACATGGTATGAGAGCTTCCTAGGTGCTAGATTGAAAGGTGCATTCGTCGGAGATTACTGAAGCCATCGGTCATTTTTCTGCAGTCTTGATTTCAGAATTTTTTCAGGAGGGAAGAACTTATTGTAAAGTCTTACCCTTGATCAAATGGCACAAAAGGAGAAGCCCGTTTCTTCTACAGCAGAAGGAGCATGTTAAAAAAACCCATCGACTAGTCTCTCTCTTGCTTTAAGCGACTGGTGGTTCAATCAATTTACTGGTCACAACATCTATTTGTGGGCAAGGCATATACAAGCCATTCTAAGGCCGAGGAGTGTACTCAATTATCTGACAAGCGAAGCTCCTCCTACAACTAATGCTACTCACAAGCAATGGGTCGTGGAGGCAGAGATCTTATATATTTGGATTCTCGACTCCATGACAACTGAGATGACAAATTGGTTCATCCAATCTGAGACAGTAAAGAAAAATTGAGAAGTTGTCCATAATTATCATTTGAAAAAATGACAGAGCAAAAAAATTGCACAACTTGTGAATAAAGCATGTATGCTACAACAATGTGAGCAGTCCATTGCTTATGCAAATGAATTAAGCTCCATCTTCGGGGAATTAGGTCATTATCGACCCCCTATTAGCTAAGGGGATAGAGACTACATTCTTATGGACAGGGTTTACAGAATTTCTCCAAGGGCTAAGGCCTAAATTTGAGGGGATTAAAAAGTCAGTTATATATTAGGGAGACCTCCCTACCCTTTGATGATGCGGTTTGTCAATTATTGAATGAAGAGAGTCGATTGCAAGACATGAAAGGAGGAGTAAAAAGCTCAGCCTGTTCAGTAACACAATCAAAGCCTCTTGCAGTGAACCAACCAAAACAGCCTCTTCCTCAATTTGGTAATAACAGGAAGGGACCAGTGAAGAATAAAGAGAATCACTAGTACAACTACTGCAAGAAGAGGGGTCATGTGAAGGAAACCTGTTGGAAACTGCAAGGCAGATCATTTCAAGCACACATGATGTCATAGAGATATCCAAATCACGGGGAAATACCAGGGACTCAAAGGGTGGACACAGTACTACATGCCTCCACTATATCCTAATGCTACACAACCACCCACTAATACAAGTACTCAGGTGAATTCCCACCAGACGCAAGATATGAGGAATCTCCAGCATCAGATACAGAGTCTCCAGCAGCAAGTACAAAATCTTCAAGCCTCATCATCTGCTACTCCTGCAAGATCGGTCATCGGATGTACCTCTATCACTAACTCAAGTAAACAACCAATTTTCTTAGCCTTATTATTGGCATCATCACCTAAAGTACACCAGAGCTCTTAGATCTTAGATTCAAGAGCAATTGATTATATGACTCCAAATTCAGATAAGTTTGTGTTGTATGAACCATGGATCACATCACAGGGAAAAATGTTCAAACTATTGATGGTACACTAATAGAGGTAGCTAGAATCGACAGTATGTATGTAGAACCAATAGGACTGTTATCCTGGGTCATACATATCCCTAGATTATTCATAAGCTTTGTATGAATTCAAAGAGTAGCTAAGTTGGACAAATTTAGAATTATATTTGAAGATACTGATTCAATTCTGTGCAACAAGGTTTAGGGGTGGAGGATTGGACTTGTTAAGGTTCGGCTGGGCCTATATTACCTACCCAATACATCACCAAACGATGGAAGATCATCTCAGTACATAACAACCATAGTGAACAGCTAATCGGAAGAGGAGAAGGTGACACTCTTACACAGGCGATTAGGACACCCCTTCTTTACCCTTTTGCAAACAATGTGCCCCAATTATTTATAAACTAATGTATTAACAAATTAGTCTATGATGCTTGTTGACTTATTGATGTAGCCCAAAATGGAGCCTAAGTGCCTATCTTGGATGAAGCTAAGGCATCCCACTTTCACAGGCCCATTGAGAGCTTAGTGGGTCTCAAGAGAATATTTAGGAGTTGTCAATGTCATCAAAGGATCACCAAGGGACACAATATTTATGATAGTTTACAGAATCTGTCAAAATATCTCTGTGGAGGCTTGACAAGACCTAGAAGTATCACTTTTTCTTTTGTCAGTTCTGTCTCTGACACATACATATTGTCAGAGTTATATTTTTAAGACTTTTGTGTTCTCTTCAAGGGTCAAATCACTTGGACAACTCTTCACTTTTTTAGACATATATTAGGCCCCTATTGTAATCCTTGAGGACACAATTTGAAGTTATCCTATTTTGAGAGCTTTGCTTTCTTTCTGAGTGTTCTCCTTGCTAAGAGTGCTTAAGTGTTTGTGGATTCAAGCACACCCCCATGTGGATTCATGGGTTGAAGAGGTTAGTTTTGTAGATTCAGACTCTAACCCTTCTTGAAGAGCAAGGTTTGTGGATTCAAGCCACTGTTCTTCGTTGTTCTTGCGCTAAAGTTGTGTCACTTACAAAATCAAAGCTATAGTTATATCTTGTTAGCGATGATAGATGCCTAGTTCTATTCCAACTCTCATACCATGTAAGAAAACACCGCCCCTTAGCTAGATAGGAAGTTTATCTTCCTTGGTAGAAGCAAGAAAAGATAGTTTCTGTTCGTGATAGAGAGAAGAGAAAAATAGTTTGTAATGATATGATGTGATGCCCCCATGCAATGGGGGCTTAATATAGGAGAGAAGAGAATAGTGGGCCAAGCCCACTAGAGAGAGAGAGAGAGAAGGGACTAGTGGGCCATGCCCATTAACACTCCCCCTCAAGCTGGAGCGTGGAGGTCGAACATGCCCAGCTTGGACCCCATAGTATCATAGGTCGGGCCTGGTAGTGCCTTAGTGAAAATGTACCGCGCCTGATGTGCCGAAGCTGACGTGGTGGAGTGCAGATGGTACCGCTCACCACGTACCGTCGAATAAAGTGGCGAGTCACTCTCAATGTGCTTCGTCCTCATATGGAACGTAGCATTACCGGCAATGAAGGTAGCAGCCAGTTGTCACAATGCATCCGCATAGGCTCTCCAGTGGGGAATCCCAACTCGAGAAGAAGAGAACGCAGCCACAACATCTCTCGCTGTGGTATCCGCCATGGCTCGATCACTCTGGCTTCCAGCACTGACCGAGACACAATGGACTCGCTTCGAGAGCGCCATGTGACAAGATTACCTCCAACATAGGTGGCATATCCACCATGTGACTTCCGTCCTCCTTGTCGCCGGCAAATCCAGGAGTCGAGTAGGCCTCACTGCGCAGATGGCCATGGCGTCGATACAGAGACCCCTCCCCGGAGCTCTCTTTATGTACGCGTAACACGGTAGACCCCTCCCGTATGGATAGTACGCGGAGCCCGCATCAAACCGACTCAAGATACTAACCGCATAAGAGATATCTCGGGCGAGTCACGTGAGGAAAATCAATTTCCCCACGAGTCGCTCGCGTAAAGGCCTCGCATCCTCCACCGCTGCAGTAGCATGGTCCCACCACCCACATTCTCGCTCCATAGGTGAAGCGACCGGGCTTGCACCCCCAACATCCCTCGTCTCCTCCAGAGATCAAGTGCGTACTCACTGACAAATAGACATCCGCCCTCGACGATAAGCAATCTCAAGTCCAAGGAAGTACCTTGGGGGAGACAGGTCTCTGGTCACGAAGGCCGAGCCGATACGCCTTGGTCGCAGCAACCTCGGGCCGTCGTCACTACCGGTGATGATGATGTCATCGACATACACAGCCATGGGATGACACAGCTGAGTGAGGTGCGTTTCGCAGGACAGATGGATCGTGAGACTAGTAGAGACGAAGCCATATGAGAGTAGAAGCTGGGAGAACTTGTGGAACCACGCACGCGGGCTTTGCTTCAGCCCATAGATAGCCTTCTTGAGGAGACACACCGCAGAAGACTCCCCCTGAGCAACGTACCCAGGCGGTTGCTCCATGAATACCTGCTCCGCGAGGTCTCCGTAAAGGAAGGCATTGGAAACGTCCAGTTGATGAAGCGGCCAGCACTGCTCCAAGGCGATGGAGAAGATAACACGAATGGAGCTGAGGCGCGCCACAGGAGAGAATGTCTCATGATAGTCAAGACCATAGGCTTGAGAAAAGCCACGGGCCACAAGACGCGCCTTATAGCGAGCAACGGAGCCATCAGGATTGTACTTAAGGGAGTACACCCACTTGCAAGAGACGACGTTGGCATCAGGCGGTCGAGGGACCAACGTCCAGGTCTCCCGCTGGAGAAAGGCCGCATACTCCACATCCATCGCCGCTTTCCACTCCGGTACCTGCAACGCCTCAAGATACGACTTGGGAATTGACTCGGTTAGAACGGCAAGAGCAAAGGACTGATAGGACGGAGAAAGGCGGGCAGGAGAAACATAATGAGCGATAGGATGTTGCGTGCACTGACGAGTGCCCTTGCGAAGGGCAATGGGAAGGTCAAGGTCAGAGGCAGGAGGTGGTGGAGAGGGTAGGGGTGACGAGGTAGCCAGAACAGGGGGGGGTGGAGAGGAGGGAGGGTCCACCTCAGACAGGCTAGGGACGGATGCGGAAGAGGGTGACACATCAGGCAAGGAAGAGGGTGACATCAGCACAGGAAGGTCGGAAACAGGGGTGGCAGAGACGGAAGGAGGTGGGGATGATGAGGAGAGATCATCGGCAGACTGGGTAGATGAAAAATAGGGAACATCCTCATGGAAGGTCACATCTGCCGAAGTAACATACTGGTGCTGATCGGGAAAGTATATACGGTAACCCTTCTGAGTCCGAGAGTAACCTACGAACACACCCTTGCGTGCACGAGGAGCTAGCTTGGACAGACCGGGAGTGTAATCCTGAACAAAGGCAGTGCAGCCGAACACTCGTGGAGGGAGGGAGAAGATATCAGCCATAGGAGTCAATCGCTGAAGAGGAACCGCACCGCCAAGAGCAGCAGAAGGGAGACGGTTCACCAGATATGTAGCAGTCAAGACAGCGTCACACCAGAGATACTGAGGTACTCGCATAGCAAGCAGCAGTGTGCGTACCATGTCCAAAAGGTGTCGATGCTTCCTCTCGGCCACGCCATTCTGCTGCGAGGTATAGGGACAAGTAGTCTGATGGACTATCCCATGAGCCAGACATAGGTCCTCAATTGCCTTCTGAGTGAACTCAAGTGCATTGTCCGTACGCAGGACTTTTACCTTAGTCATGTACTGGGTACTGATCTCAAGGAGAAAATGCTGAACACGAGTAAGTACTTCCTTGCGACTCTTCAGAATATACGTCCAACTCGCCCGAGTGTAATCATCAACAAACACCATGTAGTATTTTCCTCCGGTAGGAGATGAATGCGGGGCAGGACCCCAGACGTCGCAGTGGACCAAGTCAAACGGACTATGAGTAGGTGGACCAGTGCGCGATGGATAGGATGATCGATGATGCTTCCCTAGTTCACAAGACTCACAATGAAACTCAGATAAGTTTAACCAATGAAGAGTTTCCTTAAGTTTGACAAGACTAGGATGCCCCAATCGGGAGTGCCATAAAAAGGAGTCATGAAGAGAACTAGAGGAAGCAGAGAGTGCAAAAAGGGCTCGGAGTCCCGTAGAGGGAGAGTCAGCCACCAGCTCGTAGATCCCACGTCCGTTCTCACGGCCCAGTCCAATCCTCCGGCCCGTATCGAGATCCTGGAAGATGCAGTGATGAGGAAAGAAGAACACACCACAGTGAAGGGCTTTAGTGATCGCACCGATGGACAAATGACAAGGTGAAAACCGGGAATGTACGGGACGTCTCAGAAAGGAAGGGAAGATGTGGCACGAGATTGGCCGGTACCGAGGACAGGACAGGAACGACCGTCAGCTATACGGACGTCAGGAATGGAGGTGTCAGGCCGGTAAGAGGTCAAAATAGTGGGAGAACCGGTCATGTGAGAAGAGGCCCCCGAGTCAATAACCCAAGAAGTAATATGAGGAGTTGAAATAGACGGCGTACCTGGAGAGGAGCCGCGTCCTCCCGCATAGACGCCAAGGCTGCGGGTCGCGTCGCAAGACTAGCTGGATGGTGCCGCAGCGGGCAAAGTGATGAGGCGCGTGATGCCCGAATGTAGGCCAGCTCCGAGGGTGAGAGGGAGAGGCTGACCATCCCGCCTGCGAAGGGGGCAAGAGGAGGAACCTTCGGGCGGGCGTGGAGGGACGCCTTGCCTCCCGGAGGCGGCCCATGGCCCGTGCGGGCTTCCCGAACTCCTTCCAAAGACTTCTGCTGGGTGTGATGTCTTCCCACAATACTTGCAGGGTGGATAGGAGGTCCGGTTCTTTCCGGAGGATGCGCCCTTCCCAGATGCCCGGTGAGCCCCGGCTGATGCTATGAGAGCAGATGTCTCGGTGGACTGCACGATCTGAGATGAGGGCAGGCTGTCCTGCACTCTAAGTGCAGCTGCGAAGATCTCCTCAGTGGGTAGCACCCGCGATCCCCCAAGTACCTGACCCCTGATCATATCGGCCAGCTCTGGACGTAATCCGCTGAGGAAAGCTCCAGCTCGGAGCTCATCACGATACCGTCGAAGCGTGTCAAGGTCCAAAACGAGCGGCTGATAGACCTCGAGGTTGGTGAAAATAGCGTCGACCGCTCCATAGTAGTTCTGCAGTGTCCGGGTTCCCTGGCGACAGGCGAACAACTCCTCGTAGAGGCGAACTGTCCGACTCACATTGCTCTTGTTGGCGTACATAGTCTCCAACTTGAGCCACAGGGCGCGAGCAGGACGTGTCATGCTGAGCGGCTCCATGATCTGAGTCGCGACGCTGGATATAAGCCAGAAATGCATCTGCGGACTCAGCCCTGCTCCACTCAGAGTAACCCGGATCCGATTCCTTAAGAGGAGGTTCGGTTAGATGGTGCCGAAGACCGTGAGCGTTCAGGAACTCCAGGAAGGCGCCTCGCCAGGGCCCATAATTGGAGCCATCGAACGTGTATGCCGGCTTGGCGAGGGCACTCACAATCGAATGCTTCCCGGACTGCAGAGCGGGCCCCATCGGCTGAGGAGGCTGAGGCAGGGTCGGAGGGGATGAGATACTTGACTCGGCCATGTGCAAAGTGGCGGTCAAGTAATGGCAGCAGTAGCAGCTTCAGGCAGAGCAGATGAGGCACGACGGCAGGGCGGCGTGCAGGTGAGGCACGACGCTAGCAGATAGGGCGGATAAGGGCAGAGCGCAGGGTAAATGCAGGAGCAGATAGGGCTCGACAGCAGGTAGAGCAGATGTGGAGCAGAGGCGAATAAGGCGACGATAATGCAGGAGCAGATAGGGCAGATAAGGCGCGATAATGCAGGAGCAGCACGGTTAAGGGAGGGCACGCAGGCAGATAGGGCGGCGCGACGGTGCTTAATAGGCAAGCAATTAATTTCCGCGCGACGATAGGCGCGCGACGATAGACGACGATAGGCGTGCAAATAATTTCCGCGCAGATCAGGCAGGCGCGCAGGGCAGCTCGACGGCTGAGAAGATAGGGGCAGCTCGGCGGCGTGACGGTAGGGCGGCGCGCAGACCAGGCAGGCGCGCAGGGCAGAACGGCGCGCAGGGGCAGCTCGACGGCTGAGAAGTGCTCGACGGCAGATAGGGCGGCGCGACGGTGCTTAATAGGCGAGCAATTAATTTCCGCGCGACGATAGGCGCGCGACGATAGACGACGATAGGCGTGCAAATAATTTCCGCGCAGATCAGGCAGGTGCGCAGGGCAGCTCGACGGCTGAGAAGATAGGGGCAGCTCGACGGCAGGGAGGCGCGCAAGGCTGGGCGGCGTGCAGGGCAGGGGCAGCGCGCAGGGCAGAGGCGGCGAGCAAGGCAGGCGCGCAAGGCAGGGGCGGCGTAAACCCTAATTGTTTTTCTGCTCTGATACCATGTTCGTGATAGAGAGAAGAGAAAAATAGTTTGTAATGATATGATGTGATGCCCCCATGCAATGGGGGCTTAATATAGGAGAGAAGAGAATAGTGGGCCAAGCCCACTAGAGAGAGAGAGAGAGAAGGGACTAGTGGGCCATGCCCATTAACAGTTTCATTAATGAGTGGGAGTCTTTTATACAGGTAGATTTGACCGTTACTGTGTAACAGTTAGTTTTCAACGGAAACATGCGATAGAGTACATAAATAAATAGGTAAAGAGTATAAATACAATTTCTAGGAAACAAGGGGAAAGGTGTGATGTTCTCAATTCTTCAATTGGTAGAAATGCTTGACTTTTGGAGGGAAGTGATGTCCGCATAGACGTCAACCGATTCTCCTCCTTGAAAACTTGGAGAACAGATTCATCTAAAGACAGAGGGTTTTCCCGATTGAATATGAGACTTCTCGCAGTCTCAAATTCTGGCCTTAGTCTAGTCAAGAAACAATAGGTTCTTCCCTTCATGACGTATTCTCTAGCTGTGGTGTTTGTTGGAAGAGGCTGATAGAAATCGATCTCATTCCATAATGTAGTTAATTTGATCGAGTTTTATAAAATTGACATAGCCTTAGCACAGGAAGAATGTAGAATAGAGACTTGAATCCACAAGCCTTGATTTACAACAAGGGTTAGAGTGAATTCATAGGACTAACATCTTCAACCCTTGAATCTACAAGGGGTTGTATTTGACTCCACAAGTACAAAGCAATCTCTTAGATAGAAAACATTCAAGGAGAGAAAGCAAAGCTCTCAGAAAAGGGATAACTTCAAACTGTGTCCTCAAGGGTTAAAATAAGGGCCTTATATAGGCCTTAAAAAGTGAAGGGTCGTCTAAGTGATTTGACCCCTTGAGAAGACAATACAAATGTCTTAAAAACACAATTCTGACAGCATGCATCTGTCAGAGATAGAACTGAGATATTATGACAGATTTCTTGAACTTCAAGAATATTTGGTATCCCTTGGTGATCCTCTGCAAACATTAACAGCTCCTAGAGATTCTCTTTATGCCCACTATGCTCTAAATGGGCCTGTGAAAGTGGGCTGCCTTAGCTTCATCTAAAATAGGCACTTGGGCTCCATTATGGGTTACATCAAAAACACTTCGTTGTTGTTGAAGAAGTGCCATATCCCTCTTGTTAAGATCAACCATCCTTGATTCATCTTCTAAGTTAGGATACAGTTTGATGACTGCATCCCATATATCATTGTCAGAGTCATAATCTATAAATCAATCACTGAGCTTTGGTTTCATGGAGTTTAGAAGCCATGTAAGTAGTATATCTTCTTCATCCAGCCATTTAATGTAATGGGCATCTTCCTCTTTTGGTCTGGAATTAACAAGATGACCATCAAGCTTTCTAGTCCAAAGAGTCCTTTCAACAATTTGCCTCCATCGGTTAAGGTTTCTCCTAGTGGACAAATTTTGGGGGGTAGTGATAGGTAGATAAATTACTTGGTTGTAATAGCTGCCGTAGATAAAGCTGGTTTGTTTTCTTCCATAGGTATTGGTGACGCTTGCTCCATTCCCGTCGTCATCTATTTTTAAAAATGTGTTTCAAGAATCTAACCTCCACAGAATCAGATATCAAAGTGGATATGTCTGAAGCCACGTGCAGTAAAGCAGCTCAGGGACACTGAAGTGTCCTTGTTCCTGCAAATAAGCAGTCGGGATGAGGTAACCAAATATCCTTCTCCTAGTTCTCTCCCCGCAGATACGCATATACAGGGAGAAATCTGTGTTGGGAAATCTAGGGTTTCCGCAGTTCTGCAGATCGGGAATCCCAGAAGAAAAGCAAAGAAGACTTTCAATGCGTTGCTTGATCGTTGTGCTTTTGATATTTAAGATGCTTTTAACCTTCTGCCTTCAATCGCTGGCTCTGATACCATGTCAAGAGGTAGTCATACTCTCTGCCCTAATCCTTAGAGGATTAGGTATTATGAAGCAAACTTCTCAGTGAGATAGAAAGAGAAAGAAAGAGAAAACAAAGATGAGAAGGTGAAAAAAAAGATTTCATTTAATGCTTCTTACATGTATATATAGGGTTACGTCCAACGGTTATCTACAACAGTAATATGTGCATATAATGACATATATACCCTCATTCTTCTAGCACGGCAGCGAGTTTTTGAACTGATATGAGACTAATATAGAGATTGGGCTTGTTGATGGGATCCATAGTACACATCTGGATTGGTTTCTGAAAGCTTTGTTGCTTTGTAATAGGATGATGGCAAGGATTAGGCTGACTGGGCATGGATGGAGTAGGAAGAAGCAGGCCAGGGATGAGTTTCTCGGGATGGCTGGGTTTAGGATGAGCTTTCCTGGGTTACTAAGGGAACTCTCTTCCTTGGCAACTTGAATGACAATGCCTTCAAAGGATCGTTTTGCTTTTCACGTTGATGCAGTTTTTATCGAAGAAGTCATCTGTTTACATGGAACAGCAAAATCCATTATCGGATAGAGGAAGAGTTTTCTCTAGCCTGTTTTTGAGGGCTATCTTCAATGTTTTGGCTCTAAATTTCTGGTGTTACGGTCCAAGTGAAAACATCTGGTGGAATTGCACAACAAAAGCAGAAAATTCCATCATCAAAACTAAACCCTTTAAGGAAGTGCATGGCATTGCCACTTTTGGATGACGTGGATACCTATCTCCAAGAAAGGGTTACGATCATAACCCAGCTTCAAGAACATGTTGGCAATGCTCTAGCATTCATGAACATGAGCAGAGTAGGAGACCAGCTTTGAAGAGGACCTTTATAGAATGAAATCTCTTGCTTGGAGATTTAGGAAGAAACTCTTTCCAAAGTGAATGAAAGCATTTAAAGAAGTGTCTTACTAATTGAAATTCCTGGAACATTCTGCACTGAAGCATTAGCTTTTTGCACTGAAGAACTCACAAAATGAAATTTATTCATTCTCTGAGGCACTGAAGCATCAGTCTTTTGCAAAAAGTCTAGAGCAAGTTTGATGCCACTTAGCAATTGGCTGCTTGTTGATAAACAAATTTCCCTCTTTTCATTTTGACGGCCAAGGTGAAATTTTGAAGTAACAATTGTCAGGTCCCCATTTCTTCCGAAGTCTGTGTGAAGGCTTTGTAGAAAGAGAAAGCTCAGATAGGATGGAGAGAGAAGAGGCATCAAGAGAGAGAAAGGATCAGACGAACTTTTTTATTAGTAAGGACTACCTAATGACCAACATCCCCTTAACATCTATAAGCCACAATGGTACCTCTTTTGGAAAGGACAAATCGGTTAATAGATAATCTATCTAGCAGTTGTAGTGCTTATATTGTCAAAATCTAAATCTATTTTCTCGTTGACTCTTCTGCTTGCTCAGTTTTTCCCCTGGAAAAGGATTCACCTGCCGTGGAGGGTTAATGGCATTAGCCATCAGATCTTTTCGATGTTTCTATGAACAAGAAACCCGATGGTATAGTTTCAAATTTAATATATATATATATATATATATGTATAACTATACCAAACTACTTTGTTGGCTTTTTTTAGAGAAATTTTGAATTTTTTTATCAAATAAGAGCAGTTAAAATGAAAAAAAATGGATTTTTTATGTGGACGCCGCAATCAAAACAGAGGGGAAGAGTGATTAGAAATTTTAAACTAAGTTCCCTGACATTGTTCTTCTGAAGCGAAAGAATGTTCTGCCCAGTCTGACGTGGCCAGTATTCTCGTCCATTTTCTGCAGCTCCCAAGCCTCACAGACCGTGTCGAACGTCGCAAGAAGCCCTCTGATGTTCGTGCGGCCTTCCTCAAGAAGGTTTTACCTTTCTGATGTACCATCTCTGTGAATTCCAAGGTTTATTCTCTCTCGGTATTTCCGCACCGATTCAGAGACTCTGCGTATTTATGTAAGATTTCATTCGCGGCTAATGTTCTGTCGGAAAAAAACAAAAGTTCCCGAATTAAAGAGGAATCTATCTCTCGATTCCAGCAGATAGATTCAAGGAAACCCTGATTTTGACAATCTAGCAAACCCTAATGACTAGGGAAGACTATCCAATCTGAGTATCTTGATCATGATCAAGAATTGGTCGATCTGTGAATTCGATGGATCAACCATTGTTGATCTTGATCAGATTGAATAACTTTGATCACTGAGACGATCATAGAACCTCGATCAATGATTTAATTGATGAAGGGTCATTGATCATGGCGATACGATCAGCGATCTTCGTTCTAACATGAGCCGTTAGATGGAACCCTGAGGATGAAAGGGAAAAAATCTCAAAAAGATCTTTTCTTTTAGTTTTTTCCTAATTTTTTAACTGGACGGCGAAGCGGTCTCTGGAGAAGCGGCCAGCCACGTCGCTAGAAGACAGCCCCTCCTTTGTCCGGGCTGAAGAAGATTGCTGACCAATGGGGCTCAGATTTTTGCGTGTGGCCAGGACGTTCAGATTCATATCCGACGGATTAGGTTCCCGTGGGCTGTGGCTATGCTATCCCCTTCTTCCTGTCTTGGATGAGATAGAGAGAGACAATATATCTTCCCCCCTCTCCTTATCCGCAAAGCTACCACTTCAAGCGATGAATACTCTCAACCAGTCCATTGCTCCACAGGGGCATCGTCCTTTCCCCTCCGCTCCTGACGCGACGGCGCGCAGCCCAGCTCCTCTTCATCTCCATCTTGATGCCCGGAGCAGGCACCCCAGACTGGTCGTGGAAGTTGAGACGGAGGACGATGCCAGGATAAAACAGCAATCGCCTTCTGCCATCGTCGGAGGTTTTCTCCGCTCTTTGCTTCAAAAAGAGGACCTCGCGCAGCGATCCTCCTTCCCTACGGTCGTTCTAGCCGTGTCTGTTGTCTCGGCCGTGAAGCTGGAGAAAAAGCAAATGCGCCAGATCGAGAAGAAGATGCAGAGGCTCACGGGTTTCCAGCATCTGAAGCTCGAGAACACTGTCGACCCCACTCTTATCGCAGGGTTCGTCATTAGATATGGGGATGATGATGCCCATGTCATTGATCTGAGCGTGAAGGGGCAACTTGCCCAGATCGCCGAGCGGCTGGAGTCGTCCGATCAAAGTCAAGCGCGGGATTTCTCGGGGGTTTTCTGAAAACAAAGAAAGCTCTCCCTGAAGTTTTGATGAAAGTCCGTGAGCTTTTTTCTTTTTATTCCATCCGCTTGTCTGTATAGCGCGAAGAAGAGTAATACGGTTCGATGATGACAATAATAAGGAAAAAAAATCTGGGGAGTGTCATCAATTCCCTCTCTGAATCACTCACCTGCATCTCCTCCGTTATCTGAAAAAAAATTAGAGAGAGACGGACGTGATTGAATGAAAACAACTGAAAAATACCTTGAAAAAAATTAGGATATATATTTATTGTAATCTCTCTCTCATAGATTTATTCTGCGCCAACCTCGTTCTCGTCTTTACCTGCTGTGGATTGTCCCATGTCCAGATCATTTCTACTTCAGTCACCCTCCCAAATAAAACTGAAAAAAAAGAAACAGGAGATGATTTGGGGCTGCGAGGGCTCTCAAGGACGGAAGACGACGAGCCGCCACCGTAACTCTTGACGACGAAAGAGGGCTCTCAAGGACGGGGCCGATCGTTGGGTCCGAGAGCTACAATTTGATCGTTAAGAAGAGTTCCACCAAAGTTTGCGCATACCGATTTCCTCACTGGCTCGGAAACCGAGCTCGACGGAAAAAATGACCTTCCTCTTGTTCCTCCGCAGTTTAACAATCTTCCATCGCCAAAAGAACATTCAAAGCGGACCACTGAGAAGAGATGATAAGAGCAGAGAACTGGAAGGACTGAGATGTAACTTGTAGAAGAAGAGAAGCGCTGGCAGAAGAAGTACAAGAAGATCGAAGAACCGAAGATGAGGGCGAAGAATTGGAATGACTCACACGCGGAAGTGCGGAGTGGGAATGTTTATGTGAAGAATTAACATCGGCTTATTTATCTTTTTGAAATATTCGGGTGTTCAGGAATCACAGACAAGGAATCACAGATAACCTTTGTATTCGTTCATCGGCAAATTTTGTCATTTGCGTTCACGTTAGTATCCGTTCACCGGGCGTTGGTACTTGATCCCCTTTTTGAAGCTTGAGAGTCTTGAGGTCCATTTGTTCCTAATTGGGATTTAATCTGGTATCAATTGACGACAGATCAACGCGGAAGACAGGATGACAAAATACTCTCATCTTCATTTCACTGTCAAAGGGCATATTCGAAGCGACATCTTCATCCAATAATTTAATGCGACACTTTGGCGCGATCATCCTTTACTGTTCAAAAGAATCAGCTCTCATTTTTGCAGAAGTCAGGCAAACATGATTGGATGATTAGACTAGTGAAGCTCAAATGGCATGAAGGTGCATGCCACTAATAGCTGCGCTTCATTCTTCGGTTTTTTTGTTGTTGAGGTAATGTTTTCAGTTCGTAATTAGTTGATTCATCATTCAAACTGATGAGCTTAACATATATTTATATACATAACCAAGGTTGTTGATTTTAAACGACAATCAAATTCAGGATATATATAATATTGATGATGGTCCCATAGTACTCCATGATTCAGGTTCCGTTAATTCATTTCATCGATATTTTATAATGATAGGAACATTTCTAGGGCAATGAGAGAGGATGATTACAAAGAGAAAATGAAGTCATAAACTTGGATAGTTTTTACCTCCTATCACCATTCTTTAACATTTTCTCCTTCCAGAATCGAGAAACTTCCTCTCTTTGATAGAAAGGTTTTTATTCTTCCTTATTCCTTGTTGTCAGGCTTGAATTTTGTATTTCTCCATTAGTATTTGCACTTCATCATTCAAATGTTGACACCAAATGCTGTTGTTGTATCTCAATTAATGGACTCTTTCTTCGTTCACTTCTATATATTAAGCATTTCTTTTAGTTCTCATTCTTGATCGATTGGGAATTTGATTTCTTTCTGCCCAAGTTGTAGTTTGTTAAAGAAAACTTCTTGCCAACAAGTTTGTTTTCAAAACTTTGCCTTTTTACCATTCCATTGCTAAAGAAGTTTCATGTTTAATTGAAAATTTTCGTGACCCATTTGATTTGTGTAACATATCTTGGTGTTTTCAAATTCATTGCTTGACTTGATGAAGAGCTACTCCAAAATTGCTTAACTTGATGAAGAGCACTCCATGAAGTTTCTGTATTCAAGCGATTACTTAATCCCCATTAAATAAGCACTCCATTAAATTTCTTTGCAAGTATCCTCATAGGATCCTTCTTGTCCGCAAGAGATTCTTCCAGCTCCATTAATTCTAAGCTTTTTGTTTATAATATTAAACAGTTTTAATAATATTGGACATAAGCGAATGAAATTTAACCTTTAAGCTTAGTTTGTGGGATTATCTATGTATTAATTTAATGAAGAAATAAAAGAAAACTTTAGAAGAGTGGGATGGTCAATGAGGTGGATGATGATGAACTTTTTTACAAGCATAAACTAGTAGTTGCATTCATGCATTAAATGACATATTCAAGTATCAATCACTAGCTAATTAACTTAAATACCCTCATCTCAATGACTAAATGTGGTCTAAACTCGATTTCAATATTTAAGTCCTAACATGAATATTTTTTATATTTCTTTACATTATGATACTAGCCCATTTGGCTTCTTTGAAGTTAAATAAATAATTTCTCACATTTTCCTGAGTTTATGTGGATGTAAGAACATGTGCTATGTAACAAGATCATGGATGTAAGAACATGTGCTATTATTAATAAAGAGAGAAAGAAATGGATCCTCCATCTTTATAGGAGGAAGAATCCATATTTACAGGAGAAGAGCTCATGTCCTTAGGAAATACTAAGGTTGCCACGTCTTGAAAAGTGCTCCCCCTACTTTCTTAGAAGATTGTGTTGAGCACCACCTTTTTAGGGGACGCCTTTATGTTTCTCTAATAGGTGGTTATGGACGTCACCTAAGGATTTAATATCCACCATTCATCCTCTGATATTAAATTAATGGACTAAAGTGGAGAAAGTGAGGGATATATTTGATTTATGGTTAAGAGAGAAGAGTAGAGATTAGAGTTCAACGTTTAGAGTCAACTTACCATAGAAAATGAAATAGTTGAGAAAGATAATAGTGAGAAAGAAAGAAAATATAAATTTGTTGCATGAAGTCAATTCACAACAATGACTAATCACAACCATAATAAAATTGAGTTTATCAATTGTTTATCAATTTGTTGATTGACTTTTGTCCATTTGTACTTTATTAACTTGAGTATATTTCTAAACCATCTGAATAGAAATGCAAGAAATTGGATTTTGGATATGTATTTACAAAATCAACCCTAGAAGATTTAATGCATACGCAGGCCATGTGGAAGCTTGACTCGGAACACACAGGATTACTCCTGTGTGTTCCGAGTCAAGCTTCCACATGACTAATTTGAAAAAAATGCACCATATGAATCATTCCAATCAAAGCATGGATCTCTAATCATTTTAGCGCACCCCAAATTAATTCAAGAATTTAAATTTTTGAAGGCCTATATTTAAAGGTCGCACTTTTTTTAAAAAAAGTATATATTACTCCTTCTATTTCACTCCTTAAAATTCTTGTGTTGTCTCAAATTTTTTCCTCCATTGCTCTCTATGCCCTCTCAACTTTCTACCTATATCATGAGAGATCATGATAGGAACATCAAGTAAGAAAAAAAATATGATGATCCCTCACTTAGTCATATCACTTGATTGTGAGACCCTCAGCTCATAGTAATCCTATTATCTTCCCAATTATCTTTGAACCTTGATTGTGAGTGCGGCTCATACTAAGATCTCTCTTATCCCATAGAAATCTTCAGTAACTCATTATTTCATGCATTTCATTCACTTTATTTCTCTTAAATTGTGACAATATGGGGAAGTTAAAACAAATGAGTGGAATTCTAATGTAGTCCAAAATGGAGCAGAAGAGCTTGTTTCATATGAAGCTGATACAACCCACTACAGAGGTCATTTAAGCTTATTGAGCCTAAAGATAATCTCTCGAAATTGTCAATATCTATAGAGGATCACCTAGGGACACCAAATATTCTTGATCGCTAAGAAAATCTACATATATCTCTATAGAGGCCTGAAAAGGCCTAGAAGCATTACCTTTTCTTTTGTCAATTTCGTTTCTAACACATGCATCATGTCACAGTTGTATTTTCAAGACTTTCGTGTTATCTTTTTAAGGGTCATATCACTTAGACGACCCTTCACTTGTTGAGGCCAATATAAGGTCCTCATTTTAACCCTTCAATTGAAGTTATCCATTTTTTAGAGTTTTGTTTTCTCCCCCCCTTGAGTGTTCTCACTCTTTGAGAGTGCTCATGTGCTTGTTGATTCAAGTGAAACCTCTTCTCGATTCAAGTACACCCTCCTTTTGTATTCATGGGTTGAAGGGGTTAGTGATGTATCCTAGTGTAGAGCCCAATAGCTTATTTTTGATAAAGCTGAGAAAGCCCACTTCAAAGGCCCATTTAAAGGTTATTGGGCCAAGAAGAATCTCTAGGAGCTGACCATATTGTCAGAAGATCTCCTAGAGACACAAATATTTAGTGTTAGATCTACAATGTCATAACCTGCAAACTATCTCTACGAAGGCTTAGAAGCATACTTTTTATTTTGTCAAGTCTAATGATTGTCTACGAAGGCTTAATGGCATGTTGTTAGAGTTATATTTTTAATACTTTTAAGTTGTCTTTTCATGAGTCTTGTCACTAGGATGACCCTTCACTTTTTCAGGCCTATATAAGGCCCCTATTGTAGGCCTTCAACACACTTTTGAAGCTATTTATTATTGAGAGCTTTGCTCTCTCTACCTTGAGTGTTCTCCTTGTCTAAGAGTTCTCCTATGCTTGTGGATTCAAGGGTTGAAGAGGCTAGTTATGTGGATTTAAACACTAACCCTTCCAGTAGATCACGGCTTGTGGATCTAAGTCTCTGTTCTACAATGTTCGTGTCCTAAGGCTGCGTCATTTAGTTATATGGATTCAAACACTAACCCTTCCATGTAGAGAAGGGCTTGGGGATTCAAGTCTTGGTTCTACATTGTTCCTACGTCAATAAGGGTTGTGTCAATTAGAAACTCATTTTTAAGGAAAAATTCAACTATACAAATCTCTTTGGCTCCAAGTGACACAGCCTTAGCGCAAGAACAATGTAGAATAGAGACTTGAATTGACAAGCCTTGATCTACAAGAAGGGTTAGAGTAAAAATCCACAGAACTATCCTCTTCAACCCTTAAATCCACAAGGGGTTTTACTTGAATTCAAAAGCACAAGGTACTCTCTAACAAGGAGAACACTCAAGGGAAGAAAACAAAGGCTATCGAAAAGGGATAACTTCAAATTGTGTGTTTAAGTGTTACAATCTGGAACTTATATAAGTCTCAAAAAGTGAAGGGTCGTCCAAGTAATTTGACCTTTGAAAAGACCACAAAAGTCTTGAAAATATAACTTTGGCAGCATGCATGTGTCAGAGATAGAAGTGACCGAATAAAAAGTAAAGCTTCTAGCATATAGCAATACTCAGGGATAGATTTTGTGACTAAGTAATTTACAATATGCGCAAACCAAGGTATCTTAGTCACAACAGTAAGAAGTTGTTCGTCGGGGAATGTGTCACCAATCTCACCTGAAGATGTGGTATGAAGTCGAGAAATATGATAAGCCACTGAGTTCTCACTTACCTTCTTGTCTTTAATCTCCAAATCGAATTCTTGAAGAAGGAGCCCCCATCGAATCAGTCGTGGTTTAGCCTCTTTCTTGAACATCAAATACTTTAAAGCGGCATGATCCGTGTACACAATGATCTTGCTACCCAAGACATAAGGCCTAAACTTCTCCAAAGCAAAGACGACCGCCAACAACTCCTTTTGCGTAGTCGTGTAATTGAGTTGAGCGTCAGTTAATGTCTTTCTCGCATAACAAAATGGCAGTCGGCTTTTTGTCGATCCGTTGCCTCAAAACCGCATCAACTGCAAAATCTGAAGCATCACACATAATCTTAAAAGATAAGTCCTAATTAGGACTTTGTAAAATAGTTGCTCCCACTAATGATTGCTTCAACTGCATGAAGGCTTGCTTGTCTTCTTCCTCAATGATGAAATCCTTTTTCTTACAGAAAAAAGAAGTCAATGGTTTTGAAACTTTAGCAAAATTTTTAATAAAATGATGATAAAAGTCGACATGCCCAAGGAAACTTCTAAGTTCCCTTATCGACTTTGGGAGTGCAAGGTCTTATATCACCTCAGCCTTGGCTTTGTCCACTTCCAATCTTTTGCTTGAGACAAGATGCCCAAGCACTATACCTTCTCTTACCATGAAGTGAGACTTCTCCCAACTAAGAACTAGGCGTTTCTTAACGCAAACGTCGAGGATTTGCGTTAAGTGCTCTAAACAAGCATCAAAGCTTGGCCCAAAAATTAAAATGTTATCCATGAAGACCTCAAGACTCTCTCCTATAAAGTCGGAGAAGATGACCATCATGCACCTATGGAAAGTGGCAGGAACATTACATAATCCGAATGACGTGCGTTGGAATGCATAAGTGCCAAATGGACATGTAAATGTAGTCTTCTCCTGATCATCAGGATGTATCATCAACTGGTTATACACAGAATAACCGTTGAGGAAGCAATAAAATCCTTGACTTAAAAGCTTGTTAATAATTTGGTTAATGAATGGCAAGGGGAAATGGTCCTTTTCGTCAACTGCGTTTAGCTTCCGAAAGTCAATGCATACTCGCCACTTCGTAGGAAGATGCGTTTGAAGTTCTTCCCCTTGTCATTCATCGTCACGGTAATCCCCGCCTTCTTGGGGACGACATGCACCGGAATAACCCATGGACTATCGGAGATGGGATAAATAATACATCCATTAAGCCATTTAAGTATTTCATCCTTAATGGCATTCTATACCTTAGGGTTTAGCCACATTTGTGTCTCTCTAGAGGGACGATAATCCTCCTCTAGGAAAATGCAATGAGTACACAAAGAGGGATCAATCCATTTAAGGTCCGATAAGTTCCATTCGATTGCTTCCTTCCTTCCTCGCCAGTAGTCTCTATTCCTGGTCTTTATCTAGTTGCGAGGATATAATTACGGGGTTAGCGCACTGATGATCCAGAAAAGTATATTTCTAAGTAGAAGGTAAAGGTTTTAGCTCGGGTGCCATCTTGATGGAGGGAAATGGATCGTCCTCGGGCTCCTCGAAGCTCTTATCCTCAATAGCAGCCATCGTCTCCTCGATACAACTTGAAATCTCCGGATCCTAATAAAAAATTGACGACGCCTACCTCATCGGACTCGTGTGAAGGATGTGGCATCAATTTGTTGATGCTCACCTTCATCGTGTTATCTCCTACCTGAAATATGACTTCTCCCTTGCCCCAATCCGTAATAGCTTTCGTGGTAGCTAAAAATGGTCTTCCTAATATGATAGGAGCATCAGTGAAATCCTTCATGGATTTCATATCCACGATAATAAAGTCTACTGGAAAGTAATAGTTTCCTACCTTAACTATCACATCCTCTGCAATATCGTGAGGTCGTCTCACAGATCCATCTGCTAAGCTCAACTCGATAAATAAAGGCTACAACTCTCCAAGTAGAAAAATATCATACACTCCCTTCACGAGGATATTGACACTAGCCCTCGTGTCGAGAAGAGATCAAGTGAAAGTGGTGGCGGACACTACCCCCGTCGCCACCAAGACACGATATCACGGCGCCGGATGAGCCCGTTTGTGCGCGCGGATCTATCCGCTTATCTTTGTTTCTTTATTATGAATTTTTTGACCCGCACGTGTTTAAGCGGGTCCTCGCTTATTTCCCTCTTCCTTTTAGGCTTTCGGGTGGGTTCTTTCCTTTTCGGGATCCCATTCGTGAAGCCCTTTCTTTTTTAAACCTTTATTTTCTATGAGTATTTTGGGTTTTTTGGTTGTGGGCCTCAAGTGGGCCCTTTCCCCTCTCGGCCCATTATGGGCTCCATAAGAGGGGAAGGGACCCTCCTCACAAACCCTAGCCGTCATTCGAAGAAAGAAAGGAGTGATCTCCCTCTCAAGTGGCTGCTCAAGGAAGGCCAGGGAAGGAGTCCAACCGCCGCCGCCGCTGCCGCACGCCTCCGTGCCGCCGTCGCCGCCGCGACGACCGCCGCCATTCCTTGCCCCGGCCACGGTTCTTCTCCACCATCATCGCGAAGCCGCCGTCCTCAAGCCGCCATCCTCAAGCCGCCGCCGCCGCCGCCTCAGGCCGCCGCCGCCTCCGGATCGCCACACCGCCATCCCCTCCATCTCCGGCAAGCCTCCGACCATCCTCTCCTCCAGCTCCTCCTCCCGCTCGACCTTTCCCCAGCATTCCCCTCCACATTCCGGCCATCTTCCTGTTTCCCCGGCAAACCTCCCGAAGCCCCTCCCACTCACCCTGCAACCCCGACCATCTTCCCGTCCTCCTCCCGTCGATTTCCCCTCTTCCTTCACCCGCACAACCTCCCGAACTCACCATCTCCCTCCCGTGCCTGCCGAATCTCCACCATCGCGACCAGTCGCTGCCTCCTTCCCCCCCATTTCCGCAACTTCTGACGGATCCCCGATCTCTCCTCTTCCCTCTTCCCCTAACCGTCCACACTTCCCTGCTCGCACCATCCCTGCAACCCCTTTCCTGCTCGAACCATCCGTTCATTCCCCCCCCTCAAATTCGGCTCCCCGTGTCCCACAACCCCCCAACCCACTACCGTTAATCTTCTTCCTCCCTGTGATGCTGTTTTTCCTCTCCCGATTCCCTGGGAATTCCCTTCCCCCCCCCACCGAAGTTCCGCCACCTAACTCGCCACCTCGACGCCCGTCGCTCTTTCCCCTATCATCGTCAATCGGAATTTTCCCGCGAGATTTGTGCACCTGACGCATCCATCTCCCCGCTCGCTTCCTCCCTCTCTCCTCCATTCTCTCTCCCGAATTTGCTAGCCATCCCTTGCGAATTCGTCCGCGCCCAATTCCCCATCCCCGTTCATCGATCTCCCTGTCTCCGACACGGATTTACCCCGACTCCGGCAACAAGTCCGCCCAGAATTCACCCCGTCACTACCCCCCGCTCTCACTACCATCACGCCACGATCCCACGACGGCGCCACCTCTACGACTTTCATCCCTTCCCCTGCCGGTCGCGATCCCTCTGCCCACCCTTTCCTCTTCCATTTTTCCCCAGAAACTCCTATCTCTCCTCTCGCTACCCTATTGCCCCGAAATTCCCTCTCAACTGGTTCCCCCACTCGGTCTCACCCCCAAATCTCACCGTCACTCCCAGCCAGAATCCGCTCGACCGCCCGCCCGGATTCTCCCTCGAGCTCGGCCGGAATTCCATCCTGAATTCGCGCTATCTCGTCCCCTGTTCCATCCACACTTTGTGAGTAATTAAACCGAATAGCCGCTCCTCATCACGCCAGACCTTGACCGCGATACAGCGACTAAACCTGCTCGACCACCTGCCCATTTCCCCTCAGCCACCGGACATCCTCATCCTCGAATCTTCTCCCCTAGCCACTGCCGTGTGAATCCCATTTGGTCACTCCGCCGAGTCCCCTCTCCAACCTCTTGCATTACCATCACGTGCGGAATTGCTAGGTGCTCCAGCCAAGCTCAGTCAATTCTGCTGACGTCGCACGCGCGCAATGCTAATTCCAAGGCCAAGCTTCCTGCTGTGCCATCATTCGTGGGAAGACCTGCCCACGTTGATCGTCGTTCGTGGGTTGACCCGCATCCACAGTTGGGCGGAGCGCCATGATCTCCTCCCTACTGCTTTCCCACCTTCCAGCGCCTTCCTCCATCTTCCTCTGCCCCTACGAACTCCGTGCTTGCCCGCACCCCGGTGCGTACCCGGCATTCCTGTAAACTCGCTACGCGTCGCCGGAGCATGTCCTCTGCCCAGTGCACCTGCGGCTCGCGCGTCCAGCCGGCGGTCAAATTGCGCCCCACCGAGGGCCTATCACGCTCGGCCCGCTGCCATTCCGCGCTTCTGCTCGAGATCCTGATGTGCCCTGTTCACGTCGCCTGCCATACTGCACAGGCGTCGCCCTCCGTGTCTCGCCGACGACTTTGGATTACGATGGCTCCCTACTTCCTTTCGCGCCGAGGCCTCCGTGCCCACGACATCGCCGACTTGGTCACCCTCCTGCCGACCGCCCGTTCAAGCGGCACGCGAATGATCTCCCTCGTCTCGACCGACCGGGCTCGCGCCCCGCAGGTTAGCTTCGGCCCCTCATTTTCAAGTTTAATTACTTTTCGAAACGTTTCCTTTACTCGTCTCCACCGCCGTCGGACGACGTAGATAGGATAGTACGAGTATAGGTGTGAGACTTCTGACGCGTACGTCAGGTGCAGTATCGACCGTGGGCTGCAGTATCCTGGCTACTCCACGACGAGCGACTTCCACGCCTCCGGACGTGGATCGAGAGGATCTCACCCTACCCATCATCGCGAGTTTCCCCGTGTTACCCGGAGTCGACTTCGCTGATCGGCACGCCTGCCTGCACTTAGAGAACGTATTTAGGGTGTAGGATTCGCTTATCCGTATGTTAGGGTTGACAGGCTATCCTTCAGTCGTCTTCTGTTCCATTGATCAGGTACGAGGGTTTTCACTACCGCGTCCTGCATCAGAAAGTCATGCCACGTATCTCACAACTAATCATGAGAGCTCCCGGATCACGTCGCTTACGAGGAAGTGTACTCAACATAATAGAGCTAATAGTTTCGCTCATAGGGATACGCTTCGGCTTCCTCGTCAGGGTGCAAAGTCTTTTTAAGAACATAGCGTAGGATGGAATATGCTGGATCGTATCTAATAATGCGATGATGATAGTAACCTATCTAAAAGCCTTGAGCAATGTATCGTCACTCTCGCTCGTCGAGACTCTGGGCCAGCTCAATAACTTATGATAAGGCACCAGAAGTTTGTAAACCTCGGGATTGGGCTCTGCCCTACTCTCCTCATCGGGTGCCTCCTCATCATCGGAGTCCTCCTCCGGAATGATCGTGGGAGAGGATTAGTCATCCTTTTCCTCAAGCGGGTCCTTGGGGTGCTTGTGGTCCTTATGCGGATACACTAAGACCTTGCTACTACGTAGGCCTGAAATGGCATGTGCCTCCTCCGATGCACTATCAATGTGAACTTCGTTCATATTATGAGTGCGGCCCTAAATTCCTAGAGTTTCCTAGAGGTTGGGAAGGTAATCGATCTACAAATTATACTTGCTTACCCTTCCTCTACTCGGTGGAAGCATCGGAGCATTGGGCTTTAGCCCATTCAACTCTATCAAGTCGGTCGCCAACCTTAGTCAGTTTACTCATCATTTGTGCTAATGCACTTTAAACGATGGGGTCAACTGAAGGTGCTAGAGGTGGTATTGCCGGTGGCAGTATAACCGCTCGGGGAAGACCGGAGTCGAAAGGTGTCGGCCTCGGGTTCCCCATATGCTGTTATGCGGATCCGAAGGGCTGGGATATGAAGTGTGCTGCACGTTCCGTTGTTGCGCATAAGATGGGTTATGAAAACTAGTATAACCTTGATTTGGATAATTAGACCTACCCGCTTGGCTCAAACCTGGATATGTCATATGGTTTGGCCGAAATGAAAATGGACATTGAATTGCCATCATGCGGCAATCCAACTCGACGTGCTCAAAACTGGAGCAATGTGAACACGAGAGAGACATCGTCATGTGATACTAGTGCGAGGCCATCAGAACACGGTCGGATCTTTAGCGAATCCATAATCAAATTCTTTGCCTCGGTCTCCTTCTCAATCTTATCGAAAAGCATACCTGTCTCCACCACCTTCGCATCCAACATCCCTCCCTTTGCGGGTGCACTTCGTCCTCCGAAGGATTTAGCTGCATCATGTTGGCTATTTTCTGCCACCAACTTGATCAACTCACGGGCTTCATCCTCGTATTTGCTCATAAGTGTGCCTTCACTAGCGGCATCAAGCAAATATCAATCAGGTGCACCTAAGCCATCATAAAAAATCTGATACGGTATATTATTCGGTATACCATGATGCGGGCATTGTATCAAAAGATCTTTAAGTCTCTCTCATGCCTTATAGAAAACCTCACCCGGCTCTTGTGACAATTCACGTATGGCTTTTCTCACGGCACTAGTCTTACTTACGGAGTAGTATTTACGCAAAAATGCGTCTTCTATATCTCTCCATGAATCAAACTCGCGACCCAAGGTGAAAAATAAATTTTTTGCCCTTTCCTTAAAGCGTGAAGGGGAAAAAACGCATCTTGGCCATCTCAGAGGGGATATTGTAGAACTAATTGAATTTGCACACCTAGCTGAATTCATCTATATGTCGATATGGATCCTTCGATGGTACTCTATGAAAAGTGGGTAAAAGGCCAAGAATATGTGAATCAATTTTAAAAATGTACCTCGTCAAAGAGGGGCATTGAATCGCGTAGTTTGACTCTGAATGACCGGTCTCGCGTAATCGCTGAGGCGTCGGCTCACTAGCTCGGTGGGAAGAGGGGCGTCTATCGGTTCTCTTCGCCCCGGTGTGGCGAGAGCTGGCATAAGATCACTAGAAGCCTTTGATGGAGCTATAGATGGTGCGGATGTGTCGAATAGGCCGTCATACAAGAGATTATTCCTTGTATGCCTCATGGATCTATGATTCTGGTAACCTTGTCGTCCTCCTCGGTTCCTCGGATTCTTATTCATATCTATATCAAAAAGATCACAGAAAAACAAATATATATATATATATATATATATATATATATATATATAAGAAAGTCAGAAAAAGGTTAGACTCTAAATGTGATGTTTCAAATGCAAATGGTTCACTCTTCTCTACCAAAATATAGATCAAGCTAAACACTATCACAAATCATACCACTAAAACTAATAACCTAATAAACCTCTAATAATAGAGAATGTATTTGATATATATCGATGTCCTCGTCTCAAATAAGTGAAAAACATAAGTAAGACTATCAAATTGCACCAAAATTTCAAATAATGGCAAAATAATAATCTTACCTCAATATACCTTTTTTCACTAATGAGATGGTCTGATTGTTTCTCTGTAGGTCAGTAAAATACAGAAGAGAAAAACCTAAATATGACCTCGAATTCGAATACAAAATCAATAACGCGTGTTCCCCAGCAATGACGTCATTTTGACGAAGCGATTTATGCGGTCGTTGAAAACGCACATACGTTGGTCAAGAAAAAATTATAATTCCGATCTCACAATAAAAAAAATGAAATCAAGTATAGCGTAAAGATTGGGTCGACCCACAGAGAACAAGGTTGACTTTGATCGTAGGGTTGACTTGGTTAAACTTACGTTTAATTAGGTATATTAAGAAATAAAAGTAATATTAAATTAATGAAAATGATTTAAATATATGTGAGAAAATATTTTAAAAATTTCAAAAATGATTTGACACCAACAATTCAAGGTCAACACGTTCACTTTGACAAGATGTTGACTTTCTGTCAAATAAGAAAATAAAAAGAGAGAAAAATACTACGAAAATTATATATTCAGAAACTAGAGAGAAAATAGAAATTTTTGATATATAATTCGTGATTTTTCAAGAAGAATTGGATTTTTTATCATTTATTGAAAATCAAATATAAGAAAAATCTTTAAATGAACACTTCAGTTTAAATAATCAAATTGACTAACCAAATGAATTTAAAATATTACAAAAATTATATAGTCAAAAACTATAAAGAAAATAAAAAATTTTAATATATAATTCGTGATTTTTAGAGAAGAATTGGATTTATTATGATTTATTAAAAATCAGAGATAAGAAAAATCCCAAAATGAATACTTTCATTTAAATCATCAAATTGACTGACCAAATAATATCCAAATCAAGAGATTCATATATGAATAGAAAGCTATGAAACAGATCATTCAAAAAGGACCAAAATTGTCAAATTTCACTCTGTATTTTAAGATTAATTTCCCCTACAATTTAATGCCCAAATTCGGATTGAAACTAAACAGTCAATGGTAAAACGTTAAATTGAAGGGTCAAACAATGATGAAATTTTACGAATTAGATGTCCACAGAAAACTGATAAAACAAAAAATCTAATAAAATCAAAATCAAATGATATGGACTTAAGACCAGAGAGATATCTATGTTTCAAGATCGGCAAAATTCCGTGCTGAAATTTGGGTGAAATTAAGAACAATTCGATTTCTAGAATGAAATTACCTATCTAAATATAATCTAAACTGTAATTATTACAAGGGATGTGATCAAATCACACTAGTAACCCAATTGATTAAAGAGTATTTTATGGATTTCGTCTTCGACGTGCGTTCGGCATTCATGGGGAGATTTCGATCGATTCTTGCAATGATTCTTGATCAGTCATGTGTCATTATGATCGCAATTGACTCTAGAATGCTAGAGGATGATGAAGAACTTAAGATTTTACTCTAAAATCGCTTAATCTCTTCACGATTGAATCAAATGTTAGGTTTACAAAGGAAGAACATCGGTTTTATAGGAAATTTCATCCCAAAAATCGCAGACTGTTCGATTCGCTGAAATATGATTCAACGGCTGAGATTGCGTGATTTAGGTGGGCCACGATCCCATGATTTTCCCCCTTTTTAAAAGGAATCAAGTCCAAAAAATCCAAAAAATGTCTGATATATCAAAATAAAATCCAGAAAGTTCTATAAAATCCAGTAATTCATATCTTTCTTTTATATAACTCATTTTTTACTCAAATTTTTTCCATTGGATCACAAATTTCTTCATATTTCATATCATGTCATTTAAAAAAAAAAATTCTAACAAGAAAATAGGGTGAATTTAAAATAATATTAAATAATACCTTAAAAATTCTACTTTATATCATCTCATTATTCTTTTCTTGAAATGAATTCTTTTAGTTATCAACTAAAGTCAAAATAAATCAAGGAAAGAGGTTAGTTTCCAATTATTTAACCTTGTAAAAGATCAAACATTAATAAAACACATAATTAAACCTAAATAATGCAAAAATATGGACTTTAGTACAATGGCATACCAATAGAGAAAATTCTTAAAACTATGATAATATGCATCATAATTATATAAAATAAGTATGAATATTAGTTAAATAAGATAAGAATTTAAGTTATATATGCATGTTATCACTCTCAAAAAGGGATAACTTTAAAATTATTTGTTGAGGGGTTATAATAGGGGCCCATATATATAAGGGTCATGCAAGTGATTTGACCCATGAAAGGACAACATAAAAGTTTTGAAAAGACTACTCTAACAGCATGCAGGTGTTAGGGCGAGACTTGACAAAAGTAAAAGTAATACTTGTAAGTCTAGTCACGCCTCCATAGAGATATTTTGAGAGATTCATGCAACTGTCAACATTATTTGGTGTCCCTAGGTGATTCTCTGTGGACATTGACAATTCCTAGAGATTCTCTTCAGGCGCATTAAGTTATAAATGGGCCTATAAAGTGGGCTGCCTCAGTTTCTTCCAAAAGAGGGCCTTGAGCTCTAAACTGGGCTACATTTTCTGCAAATAAACTCCTCCTTGAGTTTGCTTTATTTTTTGCAAGGAAGTGATATGGAGGACTAGCATTGAGACTGTTAGAGATAAATATTGTGTTAAAGGGTTTTTGTGAGATTGTATATTTCCTCTTTGGCCACTTGGTGTAGCTTTGAATGGTAATGCCAGTTGGTACATATGAGAACTCGGCCCTCTCTTACTTTGTCGAATCTGTGGTTATAACTTCTCTTGTTCAATCAGAAAATGCTTCCATGTGTCGGATACAATTGATGTACCTCTATTAGTACAAGAATCAAACTAAACTTGATAGTACCTGTTACAATTTGGCAGAAGTGAAAGAGCAACATGAATCTTCTTTTGTATTTCCCAAAATTGCATATCTGCCTTATTGCTGCAGATATATTTTGTTCTCTCAATGCATTGAGTTGTGGCTGCCACATTGGAGACAATGTTCTTATATGTCGTCGAGATAATGATGCTAGTCCAAAATCAGTTTTTATTAGATAGATACTGGTCACTGTTTTCATCTCCCTAATAGTTTTGATCTTCCCTTTGTCTACTGTTACACTATGAGGCTTCGTGACATAACCAGGAAACACGACATTGCTTGTCATGAAGCAGTACTTATTTGAATCAATGTATACCTTGCTTGTCTGATCAAGCATGAATACAATGCTTGGTAAACTTGTATGTAGTGATGGCATGACGAGCAATTTGTATAATCCTGGAAGAGCTGTAGCTTCACGTTTTGACTCGTTTTCTTCAGGAATTCAAATGCGATGGTACTCATTCTTCAGAGTCATCTTCGGAAACATATTTAACATCATCAAGTTCTCATCATTATCGGGCACTAGTATGGCATGCTTTGCAGCTATCCATTCAGATTTTCTCACACTTAATAAATCCATTTAAATGGAGTTCTACTTTTCCAACTACATTCAGATTTTCCTTCAAAGTAGCTAATGATTGGGGCAGGCCTCCTTCAAGAATGCTGCTATACTGATGGTAGTGACCATTCAAATTCATTTTAAGACTTATCGATGACTTGCAAAAGATATGATGTAGGCCACACTATAGCCCAAGAGCCCAGTTTCTACTATTATGGGCCAGTTCTTATTGAAGGCCCATTAACAGCTTATTGGGCCTTGGGAGAATCCCTAGGACCGAACACATTTGTCAGAAAATCTCCTAGGGACCACAACTATTTATGACATGCATGGGAAACTACAAATCTCTTTCTGGAGAGGCCTGACAAGGCCTAGAAGATTCACTTTTGGTTTTGTCACTTCTGTCTCTGACACATGCATGCTGTCAGAGTTGTATTTTCAAGACTTTTGTGTTGTCTTGTCATGGTTCTTGTCACTTGGACGACCCTTCACTTTTTAAGGCGTATATAAGGCCCCCAGTTGTAACACTTGAATACAATTTGAAGTTATCCCTTTTATGAGAGTTCTGCTTTCTTCTGTTGAGTGTTGATGTAGGCCAGATTAAGGCCCAAGCGCTTATTTTGGATGAAGCAGAGGCAGCCCACTGCAGAAGCCCATTTAATGCTTAATGGGCCTAATGAGAATCCCTAGGACCGGACACATTTGTCAGAAAATCTCCTAGGGACCACAACTATTTATGACATGCATGGGAAACTACAAATATCTTTCTGGAGAGGCCTGACAAGGCCTAGAAGATTCACTTTTGGTTTTGTCACTTCTGTCTCTGACACATGCATGCTGTCAGAGTTGTATTTTCAAGACTTTTGTGTTGTCTTGTCATGGGTCTTGTCACTTGGACGACCCTTCACTTTTCGAGGCCTATATAAGGCCCCCAGTTGTAACACTTGAATACAATTTGAAGTTATCCCTTTTATGAGAGCTCTGCTTTCTTCTCTTGAGTGTTCTCCCTGTTAGACAGTGCTCTGTGCTTGTGGATTCAAGTACACCCCTTGTGGATTCAAGGGTTGAAGAGGTTACTTCTGTGGACTCAGAACCTAACCCTTCTTGAAGATCAAGGTTTGTGGATTCAAGCCATTGTTCTTCATTGTTCCTGCGCTAAGGCTGCGTCAAGTGTTCTCCCTGTTAGAGAGTGCTCTGTGCTTGTGGATTCAAGTACACCCCTTGTGGATTCAAGGGTTGAAGAGGTTAGTTCTGTGGACTCAGAACCTAACCCTTCTTGAAGATCAAGGCTTGTGGATTCAAGCCATTGTTATTCATTGTTCCTACGCTAAGGCTGCGTCAAGTGGTATCAGAGCAAGATTTACGTTACAAGATCAGCTGTTCAAAGATGTCCCAAGGAAAGGTTTTATTTATCCTCAACATTTATTTTCTTGTACTTCTAGGAACCATGGCAGCGATGATAGGCTTAAATGTCCATTGGTAGTTGAGTTTTCTGAATTTTCTGGCCAATTGCATATTGAAGAGTTTCTTGATTGGCTTATTGAAGTGGAGAGATTCTTTGAAGATAGAAATATAGCAAAGAAAAACAGTTCAAGTTTTGTTGAGAGCAAGCTTAAGGGAGAAGCATGGGCTTGGTGGGAGCAACTCCAAAGGATGCGTACCCGATTAGGAAAAGTACCTATTGAAGACTGGATAAATATGAAGAAGTACCTGAAGAGAAGGTTTTTACCACCTCATTACCGGGACTTGATGTTTCAGGAATTTCAAAATTGCAAACATTTAGGTAATTCCATTGCTGTTTTATACAGAAGAGTTTTTATCGCCTGCAATCATATATTGATTTGAATGAATCAGAAGCATACAGTATCTCAAGGTACAAGATGGGTTTTACGTTGGATTATTAAGAAAAAGGCTATCTGTTCAATCATTTCATTCCTTAGCCGATCTAATTTTAGCTGCTAAGGATATTGAACAACTAGTTGAAAGAGAAGAAAAGTCGAAAATGGATGCCACAGACTCTACAGGACACCACTAAAGACCATGTAGGAGATCTGGCTGTAAGTGAAGCTCAAAACAGTTATTCAAAGGAAAATGCTTTAACTCCTTCATTTAAGACTTCTGATGAGCAGAATGGTTATGGTATCAGTATACCATCAAGGAAAAATGACAAAAAAATTTTGCACATGGAATGAAAAAAATGAAGATGATGTTTCAATGCAAAAGAATGGAAGAAGAGCCAACGCAGCATTCTGTCTTTTGCACAGGATCCACTGCAAAGGGCACTATATGTCTCCTTAGTAATGCTGAGGAATTTAGTGGCAATACAGTTTCTTATAGTCAGGTCACAACATTGGAAGTGAGGATCGACAAATTTCTTGAGCCGTGCAATATCAGGACTCTTGGAGCTCAAAACCAAATAAAAGTTTCTGAGAAATGTGAAGGTCGGGTTTCTTCTTGTCAGACATACTTTGATAAAGTTTTTTACATGACTTTGAATCACCCTCTGTTGGGAAGACCATGGGAATCATACGATGACACCAATTTTTGGGGTAAAAATATTACTTATTATGTGTATATGAATCATTGCAGGTTTCTTCAGAAGGCCCTAAAAGACGATAACTCTGAAGGACAGGAAAAACAGGAAGTAACTATAACTGATGGAAGAGAACACTGTTCCTGCCTGACCAAAAAAGAACATATAATCTTCATGGCTAAGAAGGAGGAAGGATATCTTGGTTACTCTACTGCACTTATTTCCAGTCTACTCCAAGCGCTTAAAACTAAGTTTCCAGACGCAGAAGAAATATTGAATATACCAACTTCTGTAAGTAGTGACCAGCATGAGATTGACATTGTTTTGTGTTTTAGTTTTGGAAACCTCTCCCAAGTTTGTACAGAGCACACTCAAAATTTAAAAGATAAGCTAATGGACTTGTTAGGGATGACACAGATTACAGAGAAAATCAGCCCCTGTGCGGTGCCAGTTTCTGACGCAGCCTTAGCGCAGGACTACAGGAGAACAAGGACTTGAATCCACAAGCCTTGGTCTTCAAGAAGAGTTAGTATCTGAATCCACAGAACTAGCCTCTTCAACCCTTGAATCCACAAGGGGTTGTACTTGAATCCACAAGCACAGAGCACTCTCTAATCAGGAGAACACTCAAAAAGAAAGCAGAGCTCTCAAAAGGGGATAACTTCAAATTGTGAGTTCAAAGAGTACAATGGGGGGCCTTATATAGGCCTCAAAAGGTGAAGGGTCGTCCATGTGATGTGACCCCTGAAATGACAATTCAAAGTCTTGGAACTATAACACTAACATCATGCATGTGTCAGCGATTAGACCTGACACCACAAAAGGAAGCTTCTAGGCTCAGATAGGGGCCTGAAAAGAGATATTCCAGCATCTCTAGAATCTGACACAATATATTGGTGTGTCCCTAGGTGATCCACTGTAGATTTGTCAGTTTCTAGGAGTCTCCCAGGCCCATTAAGCTTAACTGGGCCTCACAGCTGGACTGCTTAATTTGGGCCTCTACTTGTAGATGTGTGGCCTACATCAGGCGCTTCTCCTTCAGAAGAACTCGTCCTCGAGTTAAGATCATTGTCAGCATAGTATTCATAAATATCACTAACATTGAAGGTGCTTGAAATACCAAAATGTGGTGGAAGGTCAATTATGAATGCGTTATCGTTTATCTTCCTCAAAATCTTGAAGGGACCATATTTCTTGGGCTTCAACTTGTTATAAGTCCCTGTAGGAAATCTCTCTTTCCGTAGAAAGACCATCACCAAATCACCTTCTTTAAAGATCTTAGACCGTTTATGCTTGTCTGCTGCTGCCTCATATTTTGCATATGTTTCAGCCAAGGTGGCTTGAACTTTTGCATGCGTATCATTGACTTGGTTTGCAAAGTTATTTGCAGCGATGCTCTTTCCGTTGGGACTTGGAATCTGCAGAAGATCTAATGGAATCCGCAGTGTAAAAGAGTTTACGACAGCAAATGGAGATAGTTTTGTGGATCGATTTACCGCCGAGTTGTATGCAAATTCTGCTTGGTGTAATGCAAAGTCCCACTGCTTCGTACGATCGCTGGAGAGGCAACACAAGAGATTTCCAAGGGTACGATTTGCCACTCCAGTTTGTCCATCTGTCTGAGGGTGACAGGTTGAAAAGAAATTAAGCATTGTGTTGAAATGCCTCCACAGTGTAGTGTGACAAAAATTTGGAATCGCGGTCAGAGGTAATGCTGTCGGGAACTCCATGTAGACGCACAATCTCCTTGAAGAACAGATGAGCCACTTGTACCGCATCATTCGTCTTTTTGCAGGCAATAAAGTGAGCCATCTTAGAAAATCTATCCACCACTACCATGATGGAATCAGCTCCCCTCTGCGTACGAGGAAGTCCCAGTACGAAATCCATGGAAATATCAGTCCAGGGATGTTCAGGAATAGGGAGGGGCGTATATAGTCCAGTGTTCTGACTCTGTCCCTTGCTCTCCTGGCAAATCTGACACCTTTTCACAAAGTTTTCCACATCTTTCTTCAGTTGGGGCCAATAGTACTTCTCTTGTACCATAAAGAGTGTTTTGTCGCGCCCAAAGTGTCCACTGAGGCCACTGGAATGCAGTTCTCTAATCAATTTTTCCCTTAATGAGGTTTTTGGGATGCACAACTGATTTCCCCGAAACAGAAAATCATCGTGTAAGTGGAAACCACTTTTACCTTGTCCAGAATGGCACAACTCCCAAATCTCTGCAAAATCTCTGTCCTGGTGATAGAGTTCCTTGAAATGGTCAAAACCAAAGACGTCTGCACGAATACTGATGAGACATGCAGCTTTGCGGCTTAATGCATCAGCAACGCGATTAAGTTTTCCCGACTTGTGCTTGATAGAGAATGTAAACCGCTGGATGAATGATATCCAACGTGCATGCATTCGATTTATCGTTGTTTGCTGGTTAACTGATTTCAAAGCCTGATGGTCAGTATAGAGTATAAACTCCCTCTGAATCAGATAGTGCTCCCATGTATGAAGAGCTCGAACAACTGCATAGAACTCCAATTCATAGGTTGTCCACTTCTTTCGTGGTTCTGACATTTTTTCACTGTAAAATGCCACTGGACGTCCTTCTTGAGAAAGTACGGCACCGATTCCCGATATGGATGCATCACATTCAACCTCAAATAATTTTTCAAAATCAGGTAATGCTAAAACAGGGGCAGAGGTAAGCTTATCCTTGATCAATGTGAAGCTCTTCTCAGCCTCAGGTGTCCATAAAAAATTTCCTTTTCTTATACAATCAGTCATTGGTCCAGCTAGGGAGCTGAAACTTCTGATAAATCGACGATAGAATGAAGCCAACCCGTGGAAACTACGCACCTCAGGAGCATTTCTTGGGACAGGCCAGTCCTTTATTGCTTGTACTTTTGCGTCATCTACTTTGATGCCTTCTGAGCTGACTATGTAACCAAGAAACAAAACACTGTTGGTGAGGAATGAGCACTTCTTCAAGTTTATCCGCATCTCATTGTCATGTAGAACCAGCTGTATATCAGTATGTCGTCAAAATAGACTACAACACAGTGCCCAATAAGTGGCTTGAGTACTTGGTTCATAACTCTCATAAATGTACTGGGGGGCATTAGACAACCCGAAGGGCATCACCAGCCACTCATACAAGCCACTTTTTGTTTTGAATGCTGTTTTCCATTCGTCACCTGGGCGAATTCGAATTTGATGGTAACCACTCTTTAGATCAATCTTTGAAAAAATCTTAGAGCCGCTCAGCATATCCAGTAAATCATCCAAACGTGGAATCGGGAATCTGTACTTCACAGTTATTTTATTAATGGCCCGACTGTCCACGCACATCCTCCAGCTTCCATCTTTCTTTGGAACAAGTAACGCAGGAACTGCACAAGGGCTCATGCTCTCCTTAATCAGACCCTGTTCAAGAAGTTGCTCAACTTGTTCTTGCAAAGTCTTGTTTTCTTCTGGACTCATTCTATAATGCGGTAAATTAGGCAGACTATCACCAGGAATGAGGTCAATGTGATGTTGAATATCTCTCATGGGAGGAAGTGATGTTGGTGCGCTTGAAATATCTGGGAATTCAGCTAAGAGCTCAACAACAGGTTCAGGCACAATTTCGGATGCAAAGGATGAATGATCTGGTTTCTGAACGACAAAGACCACCTGTTCGGTCTCCTTCAAATCATTCCATACTTCTTTCTGATCCACAATGAGAACAGAACTATTTTCCGTTTCTATAGGAGGTTCTCTATCCATAAGTGAGAACAGAACAAATCAGATAGTTCTCCCATGTATGAAGAGCTCGAACAACTGCATAGAACTCCAATTCATAGGTTGTCCACTTCTTTTCGTGGTTCTGACATTTTTTTCACTGTAAAAATGCCACTGGACGTCCTTCTTGAGAAAGTACGGCACCAATTCCCGATATGGATGCATCACATTCAACCTCAAATTATTTTTCAAAATCAGGTAATGCTAAAACAGGGGCAGAGGTAAGCTTATCCTTGATCGATGTGAAGCTCTTCTCAGCCTCAGGTGTCCATAAAAAATTTCCTTTTCTTATACAATCAGTCATTGGTCCAGCTAGGGAGCTGAAACTTCTGATAAATCGACGATAGAATGAAGCCAACCCGTGGAAACTACGCACCTCATGAACATTTCTTGGGACAGGCCAGTCCTTTATTGCTTTTACTTTTGCATCATCTACTTTGATGCCTTCTGAGCTGACTATGTAACCAAGAAACAAAACACTGTTGGTGAGGAATGAGCACTTCTTCAAGTTTATCCGCATCTCATTCTCATGTAGAACCAGCAAAGTAGCTCTCAAATGATGCATATGCTCCTCTTCACTTGACTGTATATCAGTATGTCATCAAAATAGACAACAACACAGTGCCCAATAAGTGGCTTGAGTACTTGGTTCATAACTCTCATAAATGTACTGGGGGCATTAGACAACCCGAAGGGCATCACCAGCCACTCATACAAGCCACTTTTTGTTTTGAATGCTGTTTTCCATTCGTCACCTGGGCGAATTCGAATTTGATGGTAACCACTCTTTAGATCAATCTTTGAAAAAATCTTAGAGCCGCTCAGCATATCCAGTAAATCATCCAAACGTGGAATCGGGAATCTGTACTTCACAGTTATTTTATTAATGGCCCGACTGTCCACGCACATCCTCCAGCTTCCATCTTTCTTTGGAACAAGTAACGCAGGAACTGCACAAGGGCTCATGCTCTCCTTAATCAGACCCTGTTCAAGAAGTTGCTCAACTTGTTCTTGCAAAGTCTTGTTTTCTTCTGGACTCATTCTATAATGCGGTAAATTAGGCAGACTATCACCAGGAATGAGGTCAATGTGATGTTGAATATCTCTCATGGGAGGAAGTGATGTTGGTGCGCTTGAAATATCTGGGAATTCAGCTAAGAGCTCAACAACAGGTTCAGGCACAATTTCGGATGCAAAGGATGAATGATCTGGTTTCTGAACGACAAAGACCACCTGTTCGGTCTCCTTCAAATCATTCCATACTTCTTTCTGATCCACAATGAGAACAGAACTATTTTCCGTTTCTATAGGAGGTTCTCTATCCATAAGTGAGAACAGAACAAATCAGATAGTTCTCCCATGTATGAAGAGCTCGAACAACTGCATAGAACTGCAATTCATAGGTTGTCCACTTCTTTCGTGGTTCTGACATTTTCTCGCTGTAAAATGCCACTGGACGTCCTTCTTGAGAAAGTACGGCACCAATTCCCGATATGGATGCATCACATTCAACCTCAAATAATTTTTCAAAATCAGGTAATGCTAAAACAGGGGCAGAGGTAAGCTTATCCTTGATCGATGTGAAGCTCTTCTCAGCCTCAGGTGTCCATAAAAAATTTCCTTTTCTTATACAATCAGTCATTGGTCCAGCTAGGGAGCTGAAACTTCTGATAAATCGACGATAGAATGAAGCCAACCCCGTGGAAACTACGCACCTCATGAACATTTCTTGGGACAGGCCAGTCCTTTATTGCTTTTTACTTTTTGCATCATCTACTTTGATGCCTTCTGAGCTGACTATGTAACCAAGAAACAAAACACTGTTGGTGAGGAATGAGCACTTCTTCAAGTTTATCCGCATCTCATTCTCATGTAGAACCAGCAAAGTAGCTCTCAAATGATGCATATGCTCCTCTTCACTTGACTGTATATCAGTATGTCATCAAAATAGACAACAACACAGTGCCCAATAAGTGGCTTGAGTACTTGGTTCATAACTCTCATAAATGTACTGGGGGCATTAGACAACCCGAAGGGCATCACCAGCCACTCATACAAGCCACTTTTTGTTTTGAATGCTGTTTTCCATTCGTCACCTGGGCGAATTCGAATTTGATGGTAACCACTCTTTAGATCAATCTTTGAAAAAATCTTAGAACCGCTCAGCATATCGAGTAAATCATCCAAACGTGGAATCGGGAATCTGTACTTCACAGTTATTTTATTAATGGCCCGACTGTCCACGCACATCCTCCAGCTTCCATCTTTCTTGGGAACAAGTAATGCAGGAACTGCACAAGGGCTCATGCTCTCCTTAATCAGACCCTGTTCAAGAAGTTGCTCAACTTGTTCTTGCAAAGTCTTGTTTTCTTCTGGACTCATTCTATAATGCGGTAAATTAGGCAGACTATCACCAGGAATGAGGTCAATGTGATGTTGAATATCTCTCATGGGAGGAAGTGATGTTGGTGCGCTTGAAATATCTGGGAATTCAGCTAAGAGCTCAACAACAGGTTCAGGCACAATTTCGGATGCAAAGGATGAATGATCTGGTTTCTGAACGACAAAGACCACCTGTTCGGTCTCCTTCAAATCATTCCATACTTCTTTCTGATCCACAATGAGAACAGAACTATTTTCCGTTTCTATAGGAGGTTCTCTATCCATAAGTGAGAACAGAACAAATCAGATAGTTCTCCCATGTATGAAGAGCTCGAACAACTGCATAGAACTCCAATTCATAGGTTGTCCACTTCTTTCGTGGTTCTGACATTTTTTCACTGTAAAATGCCACTGGACGTCCTTCTTGAGAAAGTACGGCACCAATTCCCGATATGGATGCATCACATTCAACCTCAAATTATTTTTCAAAATCAGGTAATGCTAAAACAGGGGCAGAGGTAAGCTTATCCTTGATCGATGTGAAGCTCTTCTCAGCCTCAGGTGTCCATAAAAAATTTCCTTTTCTTATACAATCAGTCATTGGTCCAGCTAGGGAGCTGAAACTTCTGATAAATCGACGATAGAATGAAGCCAACCCGTGGAAACTACGCACCTCATGAACATTTCTTGGGACAGTCCAGTCCTTTATTGCTTTTACTTTTGCATCATCTACTTTGATGCCTTCTGAGCTGACAATGTAACCAAGAATTAAAACACTGTTGGTGAGGAATGAGCACTTCTTCAAGTTTATCCGCATCTCATTGTCATGTAGAACCAGCAAAGTAGCTCTCAAATGATGTATATGCTCCTCTTCACTTTTGCTGTATATCAGTATGTCATCAAAATAGACAACAACACAGTGCCCAATAAGTGGCTTGAGTACTTGGTTCATAACTCTCATAAATGTACTGGGGGCATTAGACAACCCGAAGGGCATTACCAGCCACTCATACAAGCCACTTTTTGTTTTGAATGCTGTTTTCCATTCGTCACCTGGGCGAATTCGAATTTGATGGTAACCACTCTTTAGATCAATCTTTGAAAAAATCTTAGAACCGCTCAGCATATCCAGTAAATCATCCAAACGTGGAATCGGGAATCTGTACTTCACAGTTATTTTATTAATGGCCCGACTGTCAACGCACATCCTCCAGCTTCCATCTTTCTTTGGAACAAGTAACGCAGGAACTGCACAAGGGCTCATGCTCTCCTTAATAAGACCCTGTTCAAGAAGTTGCTCAACTTGTTCTTGCAAAGTCTTGTTTTCTTCTGGACTCATTCTATAATGTGGTAAATTAGGCAGACTAGCACCAGGAATGAGGTCAATGTGATGTTGAATATCTCTCATGGGAGGAAGTGATGTTGGTGCGCTTGAAATATCTGGGAATTCAGCTAAGAGCTCAACAACAGGTTCAGGCACAATTTCGGATGCAAAGGATGAATGATCTGGTTTTTGAACGACAAAGACCACCTGTTCGGTCTCCTTCAAATCATTCCATACTTCTTTCTGATCCACAAGGAGAACATAACTATTTTCCCTTTCTATAGGAGGTTCTCTCTTTATAAGTGGGTTCAAAACAAATTTCTGTCCATTTTTGAAAAAAACAAAGATGTTATCACGACCTTTGTGGTTGGCATCAAGATCAGATTGCCACGGCCTTCCCAACAGAAGGTGGCATGCATCCATATCCACCACATCGCATAGAATTTCATCAAAATATTTACCACCAATGGAAAACTTTACAAGGCATGAGTCAGTTACCTTGACATCTATTTCATCAGTAATCCAACTGATGTGATAAGGATTGGGGTGTGGCTCGGTACGAAGGCCCAATTTCTTGACTGCCTTGAGGGAAATAATGTTGTCAGTGCTCCCGCCATCAATAATAACATCACAGACTTTTCCATCTATGGTGCATCTGGTGCGGAATACCTTACGCCTTAGCGGGTGTTCAGCTTTCCTGGGGACATACATAATCCTACGCACCACACAACAGAGTCTTTCCCCTATGTCTCCATGAATTATGTTTGCCTCATCCTGTATGTTTTCGCAGATCTCTTCTTCTTCTTCTTCTCCTTCTTCTACTAATTCAGTCAAATTAACGGCCCCTCGTTTTGGACATACATTTGATTTGTGACCTTCCTCATTGCATCTGTAACATTTCGTAACTGCACTAGGGCCATAAGGATTTGCAGGGGACGATCCCTTGCCATTTTGGGCCGGTCCTGAGAAACGTGTTGTGGAAGAAGTACGAGCATTGTAAGAGGTAGAATTTGTGACAGCTGGTCTTGGATTATCAAAATTATTTGTTGGCTTACTGTAAGGCACACGAGTCTTTGACTTGCCTCTTTCCATCAGTTGCTCAACACGCTGGGCAGCGAGAACAATATCATCCAAGTTATGAAATGATTGGACTGCCAGCCTCTCCTCAATCTCCCATTTCAAACCTTCCTTATAACGAGCGATAGAGAATGCTTCAGATTCATTCAAATCAAGGCGAGTCTTTAACCGATAAAACTCTTCAGTATATTGTGGGACAGAACGATTACCTTGTCTGCAGCTTTGAAATTGCTGGTATAAAACTTGTTCAAAATCGGGAGGAAGAAAACGATTTTTTAATAGCTTTTTCATTTTTACCCATGTACGCACCGGTGACTTAGCAGATCTATTTCGCGTTTGCTGAACTTGCTCCCACCAGGCAGATGCAACACCTTTTAGTTTATAGGCCACCAATTTTGCCTGCTTTTCCTCAGGTATTTTCGTGTAGTCAAAGAATCTTTCAACTTCTGCCAGCCAATCCAGAAATTCTTCTATCTTCAACGAACCATTGAAACAAGGTAAATCTAATTTCATGCGAAAATCACGATTTTCCTCATCCCCATACCTGTCACGAGAATTGGTTGAAGTTGATATGTCCATATGTTCCACATTTCTGCCATTATCAGGATACTCTTCAGGAAACTTCCCTTTCCCAGATTTATAAGAAGTCCCCGCTTGGTGATCTTTCCCAGAAACATTTGAAAGAATGATCTTTAAAGTATTCATAACATCATCAAACCTTTGTTCTATTCTGTCTTGGAATGCAACAAATTCAGATCTAGACACATGTGATACCTCTGAAGAAGAACCCTCAGCAATAGAAGTTCCATTGCCTCTTGACATCCTCTGAGAGCTTGATATGGAGAACACTTGCCTTGCTCTGATACCACTTGACGCAGCCTTAGCGCAGGAACACAGGAGAACAAGGACTTGAATCCACAAGCCTTGGTCTTCAAGAAGAGTTAGTATCTGAATCCACAGAACTAGCCTCTTCAACCCTTGAATCCACAAGGGGTTGTACTTGAATCCACAAGCACAGAGCACTCTCTAATCAGGAGAACACTCAAAAAGAAAGCAGAGCTCTCAAAAGGGGATAACTTCAAATTGTGAGTTCAAAGAGTACAATGGGGGGCCTTATATAAGCCTCAAAAGGTGAAGGGTCGTCCATGTGATGTGACCCCTGAAATGACAATTCAAAGTCTTGGAACTATAACACTAACATCATGCATGTGTCAGCGATTAGACCTGACACCACAAAAGGAAGCTTCTAGGCTCAGATAGGGGCCTGAAAACAGATATTCCAGCATCTCTACAATCTGACACAATATATTGGTGTGTCCCTAGGTGATCCACTGTAGATTTGTCAGTTTCTAGGGAGTCTCCCATGCCTATTAAGCTTAACTGGGCCTCACAGCTGGACTGCTTAATTTGGGCCTCTACTTGTAGATGTGTGGCCTACATCACAGCTGGACTGCTTAATTTGGGCCTCTACTTGTTGATGTGTGGCCTACATCAGTTTCACTTGTACCGGAGAAGTATCAAAGCTGGAAGATGTCTTCAAAAAAATACCAAGATGCATCTGAGCAGATATTACGATAGGAGTAGCATTGAGAAAAGACACCATCGCCAATTGATAACTACTTTGAAGAGCAATCTGAACCAACTTGAAGAAGTGGATTTCCAAACAAATGGATTTATAAGAGTGAACCAAAACAAATGGATTCATATAATTCAAATATCTGAATCTACATCTTCAAAGCATGCCATATTCCTCTCCAACAAGAATGATAACCAGATGATGATTAGCCTCCGTTCAAAGATCATTCTGAGAATTGAGTACCATCAGATTCACATGCCAAAAAGAAGTGAATTTCCTACTGCATTAATGCCTATTACAACATTCTACAAATTGCAGGGCAGTCCAGCGAAATGTACCAGTCTACCAAATATTATTCTCTGGCTGGATTCGACAAGCAAACGGTACATCACTTCAAACGACAAAGGGAAAATCACTACCATTAAGCATATGAAAGCATTGACAAGTATCTATCAGGAAGACAGGAACTATGCTTTTGCATCATTTTGTCATCGACATATCAAAACCCTTGGGTCCATTGTGGAAAAGACTACAAAATGCATCCTTCGAGAAAATTATAACTATACCATGAAGAGAGAAATCAAACGGTGGAAAATAAAAAACAAGCATCGCACTGCAGCTCAGCTTTTGCAAAAGTTTGCAGAGTATCTTCGAATTCAGAGTCATTTTTCTACTGTTCGGGCTAGAGGCTGCCCATGCCTAGCAAGGGAGCATAACATCATTCAAAGAGAAAAGTCCTGTAACGCACGAGAAAAAAAGGTCACTAGAAATGACATGTGGAAATGCAAGAAGCGAATTTCATATCCAATCTACATGAAACTGGCAAAGATGAAACACAACCTACAACATATATCTGTCTCGAATCTTCGTAACTCTGAATTTTTCATTATTATTCACCCTTATTTAATGAAATGAACTCGAGGACGAGTTCATTTCAAGAAGGGGCGCCTGATGTAGGCCACACTATAGCCCAAGAGCCCAGTTTCTACTATTATGGGCCAGTTCTTATTGAAGGCCCATTAACAGGTTATTGGGCCTTGGGAGAATCCCTAGGACCGGACACATTTGTCAGAAAATCTCCTAGGGACCACAACTATTTATGACATGCATGGGAAACTACAAATATCTTTCTGGAGAGGCCTGACAAGGCTTATAAGATTCACTTTTGGTTTTGTCACTTCTGTCTCTGACACATGCATGCTATCAGAGTTGTATTTTCAATACTTTTGTGTTGTCTTGTCATGGGTCTTGTCACTTGGACGACCCTTCACTTTTTGAGGCATATATAAGGCCCCCAGTTTTAACACTTGAATACAATTTGAAGTTATCCCTTTTATAATAGCTCTGCTTTCTTCTCTTGAGTGTTCTCCCTGTTAGAGAGTGATCTGTGCTTGTGGATTCAAGTACACCCCTTGTGGATTCAAGGGTTAAAGAGGTTAGTTCTGTGGACTCAGAACCTAACCCTTCTTGAAGATCAAGGTTTGTGGATTCAAGCCATTGTTCTTCATTGTTCATGCGCTAATGCTCCTCTGATACCACTTCATTGTAAACTGCCTCAACTCTTCTAAAAGAAGGTTTTGAGCTCCAATCTGGGCTACATCAGTCATGCCTTGGAAGCTACAAATATCTTTCTGGAGAGGCCAGGCAAGGCATAGAAGATTTACTTTTGCTTTTGTCACTTCTGTCTCTGACACATGCATGTTGTCAGAGTTATATTTTCAAGGAGTTTTTGTTGTCTTTTCATGTGTCAAATCATTTGGATGACCCTTTACTTCTTGAGGCTTATTTTAGAAAATTTGAAGTTATTTCTTTCTGAGAGCTTTGCTTTCTGCTCTTGTGTGTTCTCCATGTTAGAGAGTGCTCTGCTCTTGGGTGTTAGAGCTTTGCTTTCTGCTCTTGGATTCAAGTCCACCCCTTGTGGATTCAAGGGTTGAATAGGTTATTTCTGTGGATTTAGACTCTAACCCTTTTTGAAGATGCAAGTTTGTGGATTCAAGCCGCTTCTCTTCATTGTTCCTGCGCTAAGGCTGCGTAATAATTCCTATTTTTTTGTCTTTCAGAGTAATCATCTATTAGGGGCTTTTGAGGAAAACTGCGATGATTCATGAACAGATAATATGTAATATTTTTACCCAAAAAATTGGTGTCATCTTATGATTCCCATGGTCTTCCCAAGGGAGGGTGATGCAAAGTAATGTCAAAAACATTATGAAAAACTTTATCTACGTATGTCTCACGAAAAGAAACTAGAATTTCACATATGTCAAATACTTTTTGTTGGTTTTGAACCCATGGAGTCGAATTGACATTACATGGCTACAGAAATTTTTCAATCATCAATTCCATTATTTAACCTGACTATATGAAACTGTATTGTCACCAGCTTTCTCAGCATTGCTCAGGAGACATATAAAGAAAGAGAGAACATAATTTTTGGACTCATTTAATTTTCTAGTTTTATTTTCCAAAAGAAACTAGTGTGTTTCTGAAATAAAAATTTATTCTCTTTTTACTTATTAAATTCAACTTTATAGAAAGATAGGAATTTAATTTCTGATCCAACAATAAGTAATTCGATTATTTTTTAGTTATATTTCAAAACTTATGACTTTTATAACTTTTAGAGATTTTTATAGATATTTTGTGGATATTTTGAATTTATTTTTTTGGAATTATGTTTATTCAAAAGAAGAATTATTTTTTTATTTTCGCACACTAATGTGATAGTTGATGCGCCAAAGTGCATTATTTTATGTAATTTGACTTTTTTGAAAGATAAATATTTCATTTCTGATGTAATAAAAAATAATTGGATTAATTTGGAGTTGTATTTTCAAAGTATGGAATTTTCTAATTTTTACAGATTTTTCTTGAATTTCTGTGAATATTTTGAATTTATTTTCTGAGTTTATTTTTATTAAAAATAATAATTTTCTATTTATTTTCGCTAATGTGAAACCTGACGCGAGAAAGTAATTTTAAAACGTATTATTTTCGGGTTAATTATACATAATTAAATAATATATTTTATTCCGATCTTTATTTAAGATTGTAATAAAGTTGTAATCTTCAGGAAATAGAGCAAATAATTTTTGGAGTCATTTATTTTTCTAGTTGTGTTTTCCAAAAGAAATTAGTGTGTTTTTCAAATAAAAATTTCGTCTCTTTTTATTTATTATATTTAACTTTTTAGAAAGATAGATATTAAATTTCTGATCCAACAAAAAGTAATTCGATTATTTTTTAGTTATATTTCGAAACTTATGAATTTTGTAACCTTTAGAGATTTTTCTAGAATTTTTGTGGATTATTTGAATTTATTTTATTAGGTTTATTTTTATTCAAAAGAATAATTATTTTTTTATTTCTGCACGCTAATGTGACAGCTAACGGGGCAAAGTGCATTAGATCATGTAACTTACATTTATAATCTCAAATTTCATTATTTTAGGGATAACTACACATAATTAAATAATTTATTTTATTCTCATCTTTATTTAATATTATAATTAAGTTTTAATGTTAAATAATGAGCAAAAATTATATTTCGGCTCATTTATTTTTCTAGTTTTATTTTCAAAAAGAAATTAGTATATCTCTGAAATAAAAATTTATTCTCTTTTTATTTATTAAATTTTATTTTTTACAAAGATAGATTTCTGATCGAACAAAAATAATTGAATTAATTTGGAGTTATATTTTCAAAGTTTTGAATTTTCTAATTTTTATAGATTTTTCTAGAATTTATGTAAATATTTTGAATTTATTTTATGAGTTTATTTTTATCTCTCCTCTCTCTCCTGCCCTCCCTCCCTCCCTCTCTTTCTCCCGCTCTCCTTTCCTTCCGCTCTCCCTCCTTCTCTCCCGCCCTCTCTCTCTCTCTCTCCCTCTCTCTCTCTCCCTCTCTCTCTCTCTGTCTCTCGCCCTCCCTCCCTCTCTCTCTCGCCCTCCCTCTCTCTCTCCCGCCCTCCCTCCCTCTCTCTCTCCCGCTCTCCCTCCCTCCCTCTCCCCCGCTCTCCCTCCTTCTCTCCCGCCCTCTCTCTCTCTCTAGATTTATCTTTCTATGACGTGGCTGCAACATGGATCTGGCCTGGCTCACCTGGCTGCCGACTGCATCGGGAAGGAGTCAATCTGGCGGGCTTCCCTCAGAATAGTAACAATCTCTCGGAAGCTTAACTGACCTTTAATCGAATGAGAACCCTCAAAATCAAGTGCGTGGTGGTTTATTCAGCCATGATCACCATCTACACTCGGAACAGACAATTCGATAATTTGGAGATCTTCATTAATCTCATGGAGGAAGGATCAAATCCACCCGAATTTGGAAAACTGGTTAGTCAGAATGAACTCTTACAGTCAAACAAGAAAGCTACAGCATGCCGAATCTTTGCTCGAATCAATGAAGGAAGCAGGATTTTTTTAAAGAAACAGGAAAGCAAGAAAAGATAGAGATAGAGATATAGAGAGTGAAAAAAAGAGTGTATTCCGTTATCTGTTCAATAAGAGATACACGGGTATTTATACAACACAAGAAAACCTAAAGAGGAAGAACACGAAGTTGGAGCGACGACAGTTATAACCGTAACAGACCAGACGGTTATAACCGTCTGGGGGTGAGCGAGGACGTGTCATGAGAATCCTTATTCTTTAAAAATAATACATTGAGCACCAGATATGGAAAAATTTCCGATTCAAACTCTGATGACGCAGCCTTAGCGTAGGAACAATGAAAAACAATGGTTTGAATCCACAAACCTTGACATTCAAGAAGGGTTATGATGTAGGCCATAATGTAGCCCAGGAACCCACTTTGTATTATTCTGGGCTTATTTATATTATGGGCCCATTAATTGCTTATTGGGTGAAGGGAGCATCCCTAGGACCTGACACATTTGTCAGAAAATCTCCTTGGGACCAGAAATATTTATTACATGCCTTGGAAACGACAAATATCTTTCTGGAGAGGCCTGACAATGCCTAGAAGATTCTCTTTTGCTTTTGTCACTTACGTCTCTGACACATTCATGCTGTCAGAGTTATATTTTCAAGACTTTTGTGTTGTCTTTTCATGGGTCTTGTCACTTTGACGACCCTTCACTTTTTGAGGCCTATATAAGGCCCCATTGTAACAATTGAACACACAATTTGAAGTTATCCCTTTTTGAGAGCTATGCTTTCTTTCTGAGTGTTCTCCCTGCTGAGAGTGCTTAAGTGTTTGTGGATTCAAGCACACCCCCTTGTGGATTCAAAGGTTGAACAGGTTAGTTCTGTGGATTCAGACTCTAACCATTCTTGTAGATCAAGGCTTGTGGACTCAAGTCTCTGTTCTACATTTATCATGCGCTAAGGCTGCGTCAGATATGACCCCTGAAATGATTTCAGAGCAAGATTTACGTTCCAGTTTCAAGTTTTAAAAATGTCAAAAGGCAAGTATCATTCTCTTCCTGTTTCTATTTCTGGGATATATTACAGTCATGATATGCCTGAAGCTCTATTGAAAAATGATTTTCCTGAGTTTTCTGGCCAACTTAATATTGAAGAGTTTTTTCAAAGGCTTTTTGAAGTAGAGAGATTCTTTGAATATAGAGAGATTTCAGATAAAAAAAAAGTTAAGTTGCTCACAAGCTTAAGAAAAGTGCATGGGATTGGTGGGAGCAATTGCAAAGAATGCGTACTCGATTAGGAAAGGATCATATCCAAAATTGGGAGAAGATGAAGAAGTACCTTAAAAGGCAGTTTTTACCACCTGATTACAAGGACTTGCTATACCAGGAATACCTAAACTTCAAACAGCTAGGTGATTCTATTGCTAATTATACGAAGAAGTTTTACCGCCTCCAATAATATCTAGATTTTAATGTATTAGAAGAATATAGTATCTCAAGGTACAAGAATGGTTTATGTTGGGCTATCAGGGAAAGGTTATATGCTCAATCCTTTTATTACTTATTAGCCGCAGAAGCTATTGAACAACTACTGGAGAGAGAGAAAACAATGAAGTGGAAGCCACAAACTCTACAGGTTACTTCTACAGATGATGTGAAATATCAGGGTGTAAGTGCAACTCAAAACAATTCTTCAAATCTCTGCAATCCAAAGGAAATTGCTTCAACTCTTTCATCGAAGGCTTGTGGTGGTCAGAGAGAGTATATTTCCAATATGTCATCAAAGAGTATGCCACTTTATTTGGCACATGTCATAAAAAATGGTGATCATGCTTCAACGCGAGAGGAAAAAGAGCAACAGCAGCATTGTGTTGTTCCGAGAAGTATAAGAAAATAAAACTTGAGGAATAGACAAAACCTTTCCTTTCGACATTCTTAGAGAATGTAAATCTTGCTCTGATACCACTTGACGCAGCCTTAGTGCAGGAACAATGAAGAACAGGGGCTTGAATCCACAAACCTTGATCTTCAAGAAGGGTTAGGTATTGAGTCCACAGAACTAACCTACTCAACTGACACAGTGACGCAGCCTTAGCGTAGGATAGATGAAGAACAGGGGTTTGAGTCCACAAACCTTGATCTTCAAGAAGGGTTAGGTTCTGAGTCCACAGAACTAACCTCTTCAACCCTTGAATCCACAAGGGGGTGTACTTGAATCCACAAGCACAGAGCACTCTCTAACCAGGAGAACACTCAAAAAGAAAGCAGAGCTCTCAAAAGGGGATAACTTCAAATTGTGTGTTCAAGTGTTACAATGGGGGCCTTATATAGGCTTCAAAAAGTAAGGGTCGTCCAAGTGATTTGACCCATGAAAAGACAACACAAGAGTCTTGAAAATACAACTCTGACAGCATGCATGTGTCAGAGACAGAAGTGACAACAGCAAAAGAGAATCTTCTAGGCCTTGTCATGCCTCTCCAGAAAGATATTTGTAGTTCCCAAAGCATGTCATAAATGTTTGTGGTCCCTAGGAGATTGTCTGAAAAATGTGTCAGGTCCTAGGGATTCTCCCAAGGCCCATAAAGCTTTAAATGGGCCTCCAATAAGAACCTGCCTAGAATAATAAAAAATGGGCTCCTGGGCTACATTCTGGCCTACATCACACAGCCTTTGGGCAGGAACACAGGAGTATTTGAATCCACATAACTAACCTTTTCAACCCTTGAATCCACAAGGGGTGTACTTGAATCCACAAGCACAGAGCACTCTCTAACCAGGAGAGCACTAAAAAAGAAAGCAGAGCTCTCAAAAGGGAATAACTTCAAATTGTGTGTTCAAATGTTATAATGGGGTCAAAAAGTGAAGGGTAAGTGACAAAACCTTGAAATTACAACACAAAAGTCTTGAAAATACAACTCTCACAGCATGCATGTGTCAGAAACAGAAGAGACAAAAGTAAAAAGGAATCTTCTAGGCCTTGTCAGACCTCTCAAGAAAGATTTTTGTAGTTTTCAAAACATATCATAAATGTTTCTGGTCCCAAGGAGATTTTCTAACAGATGTGTCAGGTCCTAGGGATCCTCCTTTGACCCAATAAGCATTTAATGGGCCTCCAATATGAACTTGCCCAGAATAATAGAAAATGGGCCACTGGGCTATATTTTGGGCTACATCAAATGGGCTCGTGGGCCACATTCTTGCCTACATCACGCGCCCGTTCTTCAAATGAACTCGTCCTCGAGTTATCTTAATGTTCTATAAGGTATAAACGAAGATGACTTAAATGGAAAAAAAAAGTACTCATACAAGCATTCCAAAGATGTTTTTGTGGAAGCTTTTCAATTGTCTTTGACATCTTCCTGCAGGTTTGATTACATAGTGATGCAGGACGCGGTGGTGAAAACCCTCGCGCCTGATCAATGAACCTGAGGATGAATAAGGGTAGCATATCAAACCTAACCTATGGATAAGAAAATCCTAGACCCTAAGTATGAGACCTAACTTAAACATAAGTACAGGCAGACGTGCTGATCAGCGGAGTCGACTCCGAGTTACCCGGGGAAACTCGCGATGATGTGTAGGGTGAGATCCTCTCGATACACGTCCGGAGGCGTGGAAATCGCTCGTCGTGGAGTAACCAGGAGGCTGCAGCCCACGCTCGGTACCAGACCTGACGTACGCGTCACAAATCTCGAACCTATAATCGTACTACCCTATCTACGTCGTCCGACGGCGGTGGAGACGAGTAAAGGAAATACTTCGAAAAGTAATTAACTTGAAAGAGGGGTTGAATCTAACCTGCGGGGCGCGAGCCCGGTCGGTCGCGGCGAGGGAGGTCGTCGGGCGCGGCAGCGAGGTCGGACGCCGGGCGAGTCGGCGGGGAGCGCGGAGGATCGATCGGCGTGGGGCGGGGCGATGACGAGTCGGGGCGAGCCGGACGGGCGCAGCCGACACGGGATGGTGGGAGGCGGCGTCCTGGGCCGGCTCGGGGCGATCGGGGCCGGTTCGGGGCGGTCTGGACCGGTTCAGGGCGGTCTGGGCCGGTCTGGACCGGTCTGGGCCGTTCTGGGCCGGTCTGGGCCGTCTGGGCCGGTTCGGGCGGTCTGGACCGGCGCTGGACCGGCTGGGTGGTCCAGGCGGTCTGGACCGGTCGGGATCAGGCGGGACAGGACCGGTTCGGACCGGTCTCAGCCTGGGGCGAGCTGGACCGGCCTGGCTGGGGTCGGTCTGGGCGGCCTGACCTGGCCTGAGGGTGGTCCGGACCAGTGTGGGACTGGCTCGAGCCGGCTGACGCAGCCTTAGCGCAGGAACAATGAATAACAATGGCTTGAATCCACAAACCTTGATCTTCAAGAAGGGTCAGGTTCTGAGTCCACAGAACTAACCTCTTCAACCCTTGAATCCACAAGGGGTGTACTTGAATCCACAAGCACAGAGCACTCTCTAACAGGGAGAACACTCAAGAGAAGAAAGCAGAGCTCTCATAAAAGGGATAACTTCAAATTGTATTCAAGTGTTACAACTGGGGGCCTTATATAGGCCTCGAAAAGTGAAGGGTCGTCCAAGTGACAAGACCCATGACAAGACAACACAAAAGTCTTGAAAAATACAACTCTGACAGCATGCATGTTTCAGATACAGAAGTGACAAAACCAAAAAGTGAATCTTCTAGGCCTTGTCAGGCCTCTCCAGAAAAGATATTTGTAGTTTCCCATGCATGTCATAAATAGTTGTGGTCCCTAGGAGATTTTTCTGACAAATGTGTCCGGTCCTAGGGATTCTCCCAAGGCCCAATAAGCTGTTAATGGGCCTTCAATAAGAACTGGCCCATAATAGTAGAAACTGGGCTCTTGGGCTATAGTGTGGCCTACATCAGGCGCCCCTTCTTGAAATGAACTCGTCCTCGAGTTCGCTTCATTAAATAAGGGTGAATAATAATGAAAAATTCAGAGTTACGAAGATTCGAGACAGATATATGTTGTAGGTTGTGTTTCATCTTTGCCAGTTTCATGTAGATTGGATATGAAATTCGCTTCTTGCATTTCCACATGTCATTTCTAGTGTCTTTTCTCGTGCGTTACAGGACTTTTCTCTTTGAATGATGTTATGCTCCCTTGCTAGGCATGGGCAGCCTCTAGCCCGACCAGTAGAAAAATGACTCTGAATTCGAAGATACTCTGCAAACTTTTGCAAAAGCTGAGCTGCAGTGCGATGCTTGTTTTTTATTTTCCACCGTTTGATTTCTCTCTTCATGGTATAGTTATAATTTTCTCGAAGGATGCATTTTGTAGTCTTTTCCACAATGGAGCCAAGGGTTTTGATATGTCGATGACAAAATGATGCAAAAGCATAGTTCCTGTCTTCCTGATAGATACTTGTCAATGCTTTCATATGCTTAATGGTAGTGATTTTCCATTTGTCGTTTGAAGTGATGTACCGTTTGCTTGTCGAATCCAGCCAGAGAATAATATTTGGTAGACTGGTGGTACATTTCCCTGGACTGACCTGCAATTTGTAGAATGTTGTAATAGGCATTAATGCAGTAGGAAATTCACTTCTTTTTGGCATGTGAATCTGATGGTACTCATTGCTCAGAATGATCTTTGAACGGAGGCTAATCATCATCTGGTTATCATTCTTGTTGGAGAGGAATATGGCATGCTTTGAAGATGTAGATTCAGATATTTGAATTATATGAATCCATTTGTTTTGATTCACTCATATAAATCCATTTGTTTGGAAATCCACTTCTTCAAGTTGGTTCAGATTGCTCTTCAAAGTAGTTATCAATTGGCGATGGTGTCTTTTCTCAATGCTACTCCTATCGTAATATCTGCTCAGATGCATCTTGGTATTTTTTTGAAGACATCTTCCAGCTTTGATACTTCTCCGGTACAAGTGAAACTGGCACCGCACAGGGGCTGATTTCTCTGTTATCTGTGTCATCCCTAACAAGTCCATTAGCTTATCTTTTAAATTTTGAGTGTGCTCTGTACAAACTTGGGAGAGGTTTCCAAAACTAAAACACAAAACAATGTCAATCTCATGCTGGTCACTACTTACAGAAGTTGGTATATTCAATATTTCTTCCGCGTCTGGAAACTTAGTTTTCAGCGCTTGGAGTAGACTGGAAATAAGTGCAGTAGAGTAAGCAAGATATCCTTCCTCATTCTTGGCCATGAAGATTATACGTTCTTTTTTGGTCAGGCAGGAACAATGTTCTCTTCCATCAGTTATAGTTACTTCCTGTTTTTTTCCTGTCCTTCAGAGTTATCGTCTTTTTAGGGCCTTCTGAAGAAACCTGCAATGATTCATATACACATAATAAGTAATATTTTTTTACCCCAAAAAAATTGGTGTCATCGTATGATTCCCATGGTCTTCCCAACAGAGGGTGATTCAAAGTCATGTCAAAAAAACTTTATCAAAGTATGTCTGACAAGAAGAAACCCGACTTTCACATTTCTCAGAAACTTTTATTTGGTTTTGAGCTCCAAGAGTCCTGATATTGCACGGCTCAAGAAATTTGTCGATCCTCACTTCCAATGTTGTGACCTGACTATAAGAAACTGTATTGCCACTAGATTCCTCAGCATTACTAAGGAGACATATAGTGCCCTTTGCAGTGGATCCTGTGCAAAAGACAGAATGCTGCGTTGGCTCTTCTTCCGTTCTTTGCATTGAAACATCATCTTCATTTTTCATTCCATGTGCAAAATTTTTTGTCATTTTCCTTGATGGTATACTGATACCATAACCATTCTGCTCATCAGAAGTCTTAAATGAAGGAGTTAAAGCATTTTCCTTTGAATAACTGTTTTGAGCTTCACTTACAGCCAGATCTCCTACATGGTCTTTAGTGGTGTCCTGTAGAGTCTGTGGCATCCATTTCGACTTTTCTTCTCTTTCAACTAGTTGTTCAATATCCTTAGCAGCTAAAATTAGATCGGCTAAGGAATGAAATGATTGAACAGATAGCCTTTTCTTAATAATCCAACGTAAACCCATCTTGTACCTTGAGATACTGTATGCTTCTGATTCATTCAAATCAATATATGATTGCAGGCGATAAAACTCTTCTGTATAAACAGCAATGGAATTACCTAACTGTTTGCAATTTTGAAATTCCTGAAACATCAAGTCCCGGTAATGAGGTGGTAAAAACCTTCTCTTCAGGTACTTCTTCATCTTTATCCAGTCTTCAATAGGTACTTTTCCTAATCGGGTACGCATCCTTTGGAGTTGCTCCCACCAAGCCCATGCTTCTCCCTTAAGCTTGCTCTCAACAAACTTGAACTGTTTTTTCTTTGCTATATTTCTATCTTCAAAGAATCTCTCCACTTCAATAAGCCAATCAAGAAACTCTTCAATGTGCAATTGGCCAGAAAAATTCAGAAAAACTCAACTACCAATGGACATTTAAGCCTATCATCGCTGCCATGGTTCTTAGAAGTACAAGAAAAATAAATTTTGAGGATTAGATAAAACCTTTCCTTGGGACATCTTTTGAACAGCTGATCTTGGAACGTAAATCTTGCTCTGATACCACTTGACGCAGCCTTAGCGCAGGAACAATGAAGAACAATGGCTTGAATCCACAAACCTTGATCTTCAAGAAGGGTCAGGTTCTGAGTCCACAGAACTAACCTCTTCAACCCTTGAATCCACAAGGGGTGTACTTGAATCCACAAGCACAGAGCACTCTCTAACAGGGAGAACACTCAAGAGAAGAAAGCAGAGCTCTCATAAAAAGGGATAACTTCAAATTGTATTCAAGTGTTACAACTGGGGGCCTTATATAGGCCTCGAAAAGTGAAGGGTCGTCCAAGTGACAAGACCCATGACAAGACAACACAAAAGTCTTGAAAATACAACTCTGACAGCATGCATGTGTCAGAGACAGAAGTGACAAAACCAAAAGTGAATCTTCTAGGCCTTGTCAGGCCTCTCCAGAAAGATATTTGTAGTTTCCCATGCATGTCATAAATAGTTGTGGTCCCTAGGAGATTTTCTGACAAATGTGTCCGGTCCTAGGGATTCTCCCAAGGCCCAATAAGCTGTTAATGGGCCTACAATAAGAACTGGCCCATAATAGTAGAAACTGGGCTCTTGGGCTATAGTGTGGCCTACATCACCGGCTTAGGGGCGATCCGGGCGAGGCAGGCGACCCGGACCGGGTGGCTGAGTGAGGGGGTGAAAGGGAAGCGATTCCCGCTGAGTCAACTCAGCGGGGATCGTTCATTTCTTCTCCTCGTCGATTAGGGTTTCTCTGCAGCCATCAGGGCGGCGTGCGGCGAGGGAAGGCGGGGCGATGATTCCGGCGCGCTGGAGGGTTCGCCGGGCGGCGGATCGGGGGGAGAAGGCAGGGGCGGCAGTCGTCTGGGCGGAACGGGCTCGGGCCATTGCGGGGACGCGCGAGGCGAGCGGACGGCGGCGCGGAAGATCGCGGAGGGGTTGTGGGAGACGAGCGGGAAGGCGGCGGCGTCGGCGTCCGGGTGTGGCGTCGACGGCGACGGGATGTGAAGGCGGCGGCGGCGGTGATCGTGGCGTGGGCGATCGATGGGAGGGGTAATCGATGGGGAGGAGGGTGATTAGTTGCGGCGGCTGGGAAGCTCGCCGGAGATGGCGGTGGAGGAGGAGATTGGGACTGGTGGTCCGTGGAGGAGGAAGGGAGGCGGAATCGAGGGGAGGAAGATGATCGGAGCGGCGGCTGGGCGGTTCGCTGGAGATGGAGGTGGAGGTGGGTTGTGAGATGGAGAGGATGTTCCGTGGAGGAGGAAGGGAGGTGGGGGTGCGGCCATCTGGCGGCGGTGGCGGCTACGGCGGCCTGAGGCGGCGGCAGCGGCGACGGCGGCTGGATAGCTGCACGTAGGTGATCAGTAGGCAAGGTAGGAGAAGGCGGCGGCCTCGGTGGCGGGCACGGCGGCGGCACTACTGGTGCGGCGGCGGTGGCGGCGGCGGTGGCGGCGGTGGCGGCGGCGGTGGCGGCGGTTGGTTCCCCCCCTTGTCATTCCTTGACCAGCCACTTGAGATGAAGGGTGACCCTTTATTTCTTCAAATGACGGCTAGGGTTTGTGGGGGGGTCCCTTCCCCTCTTATAAAGCACATAATGGGCCGAGAGGGGAAAGGGCACACTTGAGGCCCACAACCCACACCTAATATACTCATATAAAGAAATAAGGTTCACAAAGAATGATGCGCTTCACAAATAGGATCCAGAAAAGGGAAGAACCCACCCGGAAGCATAAAGGGAGAGAAGAAATAAACGAGAACCCGTTTAAACACGTGCATTTCAAAAGTTCATAATAAGGAAATAAAGAAAAGTGGATAGATCCGCGCGCGCAAAAGGGCTCATCCGGCGCCGTGGTATCGTGTCTTGGTGGCGACGGGGGTCGTACGCCACCACATAGCCTCACATTGCATTTTTCCATGTCATGTTTAGCTGCTCTTTTTGGTTGCTCCGTCCACCACTAATCTTCTTCCATGTTGTTATGCATCCCTGCTTTGAATAAAAAGGGTTGAAGCCGAATAGTATAAATATCACTGCAAACTATAAAATGCATTATGAAATTTTGCAAAAGAGTAAAAGTGGTGCAAAGTATGTTTGCTATTTTTGGGAAACTAATTCTTAGCTCTCCTGTCCATTTAGTTTATATATTACCAGTGCAATCAATAAGGAAATCGAACCATGCTTGTCCCTGATAGCATCTCGATTATGGCTATAATTATCTGTTCTTTCTCGATTATATGATTTGCATGAATAATGAAACCCAGATACACCTGATTTTTTTTGCATGAAACGACACATTATCCAATCAATGTGAGGTTCCATTGGTAAGTCCAGTAATCGATATATTATTGCAATGGCATGAAATTCAGTTTCATATTTACCTGCTTTGTCATTGCTAATCCATTGGCCTGAAATTTATGCCAAAATATATGTGTGATCTGTCAAATATGCCTGACGTATCGTTTTCGTGCGTCGTTAAGACACGAAGACGATGGTCAAACAAAATTTATATAACCGAACTCACAAATACAAGATATGATAATCAAGTATTAGGTAAGTATCCGGTCGATCCACATAGAGCAAAATTGACTTTAATCGCATAGTTGACTTAGGTTTAAAATGAGTTTTAAATAAGAGGAAATAATATGTAAGATATAAAAATAGTATAAATAAGGTCAATAAAAAGTTTTAAAAATTGAAATCTCGGATTGACAGAAAAAGTCAAAAGTCAAAGTCAAAGCGTTGACTTTTACCAACAGTAAGTGTTCTGAAAAATTAGAGAATCAAACAGAGTCACAAGATTACAAAAAGTGTATATTTAAAAATGGATTTATTACGAATGATTGAAAATTAATGATCAGAAAATCCCCGAAATTAACACCTCAGAGGAAATCTTCAAATTGAATGCCCAAATGAAATACAAATTTTTCAATTTATATGTCAATGGAAAGATAAGAACTATAGGAATCAAACAAGACAAAAATTATCAAGTTCTGATTTGTTAATAAAAAGTAATTGACCACGAAACTCAACTTTTGACTTCTGATGAAAGATGAACAGTCCTTGGTCAAACGTCAAATTGAAGTGTCAAATGAACTCAAAATTTGATGAACTTGCTATGCACGGAAAGCTTATGAAAAGAGGAATGCAATGAAACCAAAATCAAATGATTTTGAATCATAATCATAGAGATATCATATTTTCAAAATTTGCGACTTTTCGGACCTAAAATTTGGGAAAATTAAGAACACAATAAACTAATTTGCAAAATGAAAGATATAAATCTAATAAAAACTCAAATGACCTCCTGATATTCGATAGAATCTCACTACTAACCCGATTGTCGCAATGATGTGGCTCCAATTCTCGTGGATTCCTCATCGTGGACGTTCAGAATTCAAGGTGAAAATTCGATGAAATCAATGAGAAATTGGTGATCAATGATGCTCCAATTGCTTCGCAATCGAGTCTAAACGCGCGGGGATCACGATAACTTAGAGATCTTCCTCGTAACTCACATAATTTATTCACGAGTCGATCAGAATTTAAAGAATAAAGAATGAGTACATGCCTGAATATGGTGGCCGATTGACGCGATCGTGGAGACGTATTGATGGCCACGATCAGTCGTGGGAGGGGCTTGATCTATTGATGACGATTGTGGCCTCAATTTCGTGGCAAATCAGCCACGATCGCGGAGCGCTCGGAACACGATCGGGCCACGATCGCGTCGCGATCGGAAGTCGATCGTACGGTTGATGTTCCCCCAATCACCGCCTGATGAAGCGTAACGATTTGGTCTTCTGATTTCGCGCCGAACAAATGTAATCGCCGCTCGATCGCGGTGCGATCGCGGTTTGATCGCACCGCGATCGTGGCGTTCTTCCAGGAGTCTTCGAAGCCGTCAGATCGTAACGGGATTCCATCGCCAGCCGTTCGATCGATGCAGATCACGATCGTCCCTCGTCTAAGATCAGCCGTTGATGAAGATCAAAGTCATGATGCAACCACATATCTTCTTTTTATCGGATGTAATCGTATCCGTATGATCATAACCATATTAAAGCCTTCGATTTGATGACGATCGGCCGCTTCTCGGGATGCCACGTGGCGTGAGGTAAGTCGTTCGATCAAACTTTAATTAAGCCCTTTTTAAGCACGTGTTTTGATGAAGATCGCGTGGACTCCGGTCCACGCCATCGACGCCTTTGCCTTGATCGATGCGGCCACGTCACCTGCAATGTAAGATCCGTGTGGGAACATAGTCCCACACGGAAAAAAGAAAATCCGCTGGCGCGTATAAATATGGGAGTGAACTTCCCTATTAATTGTCATTATCCCCTCTTGTTACCGAATATGCACGTGGCGCCCCACACCGGTGCCCACGTGGCCAAGTGGCCTACCTGCCACTTGGCTGCGCCCGCCCTGTGCGCCTCCTGCTGGGGCCTCAGTGCCGCGTCACAACCCCGGTTGGTCCCGCGTGCCACGTCAGCTGTCGCGTCGCCATGTTAGCACCTACAGAAAGAAGAAATAGAAAACCTTAATAAAAATCAAATAAAATTCAGAAAAATGCATATAACTTCAGAAATTCATATTTCTCAAAATATAATTCCTTTTTAATGGAAATTTTCTCCATTGGATCATAAATTCTTTCTTTTTTAATATTATACCATTTAAAACATATTTAGAAAGAAGAAATCAAGATAACTTATAATTTACTTATATTATTTCACATTAAACATTTTAAATCATAAATTCATCTTAAAATCATGCTTCCAAACATTTACTAAAGTCAAAACTCATTACATAACAGAGATTAACTTCTATTAATTTTAACAAAAGATTAATCATATATTAAGCATGAAATTATCCCTAATTTATGCATAAATATCAACTTTAGTAAAATGACATGCCAATGGATAAAATTCACAAAAAGCATGATAACATACATCATATTCACATAAAATAAACATAAATATGAGTTAATTAAGATAATAATTCAAGTTATAAATGAAGGTTATCAATGCCTCACCAAGTAAGAAATCTTAACTTAGATATTATTTTGGCTGGTTGATTGATTATACATATCCGCCAGCTGCACTTTTCCTTGTGTGTTACTAATAGTGGTAGTGCAAGAATGCTGATTCGGTCATTTTTGAGTTGCAAACCTACCAAGTCGTCCCCTGAACAAGGTATTGTTGTCGTCAGTAAATCTTGACCTTTTGCACCGTAGCTATCTTTAAGTAATACCGTTTCAAATTGATGTGTAGTTAACCGATGTGTGAAGAGATTAATGGCAAGTGGGTTTGAATACTTAGTGCACATGGTCTGCAATTCAGAATATTTTGTAATTGGCTTAGATCCACTTTCTTCCCTTATGAAATTCTCATGGTACACATTATGCATGATCTCTGGAAACCAATTGAACATCTTGTAGTTCTCATAATGTTGGGGCATGGCTGAAACTGACTACGCGTATAAAGATCCTGATTTTCCAATTAAACTATCAGTTAAGAATGCAGTTGGTAGCAAGTACACCTGTCTTGGTTGATTTGATTTTTCCGTTCGTGTGATACTAGAATTAAGAAGGTCTGGTAAAGTTAAAATCATGTATAAGCTACGCTGATGCTCTACTTCTTTCATGGTTGATGGGAACTCAATTATGTGCTCTGAGACTCGGCCTGCAATGTCTGCGGTCATGCTAAAACGATTTGCTTTCTTTTTCTCGGGCAATGAGATTTCTGAGTCATTTGAATAATAGGTCTTTCCATGATTTTCAACTATTTCTTCTATTTCCTTGCTGAAAGAGGTATATTCTATTACTACGTTCAAAACAGGATTCTGAAGAAGGTGACCGTATTATAGAAAGTTAATAAGTAGGAAGCCAGATTACATCGCCACGATAAGCGGAAAATGAGCTGGAATAATTTCATTTCGACAAAATCAAATAATATTTTATCGAAGTATTTTCCATCCTGAGGAAAATTAAATAGACATGAAGTTCATGTGATCCAGATGAATCGATTCGATCTTGTATTTTCCTCGTTTTTGTTTGCTTTTAACCCCCAATATTCCTACTTGATGAGCAGCAACCAGGTTGAAACAACTATTCCCAGCATAAATATGCTGACATACCTTGCTCTATGTACTGCACCCAACAAGAGAGTTACGCTCCTTTGATGTCTCTTTCTTTTTAATTTTCACCAAAACATCAATGTTTTCTTTGATGGCCGATGGAAAATGAACCATGCCTACGTTTGATGATACATTACCACTATATCCATCATTATCAGTAAAAACCGTCACTGAAGGAATTGAAATGTTTCTCCATGAATCAGGACAATCACTTACAGTTTCACTTACGATAGGACAAGTTAAACTTTGTGTAGTTGTATCAAGTACCTTTTGTGGCTTTCTTAACACTGTTTGCTCTCTTTCTATCACTTGTTCAACATGGGTAGCAGCTAGCACCAAATCAGTTAGGAAATCAAAGGATTCAGCAGATAGCTTTTTCTTAATACTCCAACGTAGACCATTCTTGTACCTGGAGATACTGTATTTCTCTGATTCATTGAAATCTAGATATGATTGGAGGCGATAAAACTTGTTTATGTAAACAGCAATAGAATCACGTAACTGATTACAGTTTTGGTATAACTGGTACAGCAAGTCCTGGTAATCAGGTAGTAAAAACTGCCAATTGCTCCCAATTTTGGATAGCATCCTTTCCTAACTGAGTACGCATTATTGCAATTGCACCCACCAATCCCATGCACTTTTCTTAAGCTTGGGAGCAACCAACTTAACTTTTTTCTTATCTGAAATATCTCTATATTGAAAGAATCTCTCTACTTCAAAAAGCTCAATAGCTTTTTGATAAAACTCTTCGATATTAAGATGGCCAGAAAACTCAAGAAAATCATCTTTTAACAGAGCTTCAATCATAACATATCGAATAAGTAGAAAGAGGAAGAGAATGATACTTGCCTTTTGACCTTTTCGAAAACTTAAAACTGGAACGTCAATCTTGCTCTGATACCACTTGACGCAGCCTTAGCGCAGGAACAATGAAGAGCAATGGTTTGAATCCACAAACCTTGATCTTCAAGAAGGGTTAGAGTCTGAATCCACAGAACAAACCTATTCAGCCTTTGAATCCACAATGGGGTGTGCTTGAATCTACAAACACTTAAGTACTCTCACCAAGGAGAACACTCCGAAAGAAAGCAGAGCTCTCGAAAAGGGATAAATTCAAATTGTGAGTTCAAGTGTTACAATAGGGGCGCCTTCTATATGCCTCAAAAAGTGAAGGGTTGTCCAAGTGACAAGACCCATGAAAAGACAACATAAAAGTCTTGAAAATATAACTCTGACAGCATGTGTCAGAGAATCATCTAGGCCTTGTCATGCCTCTCCAGAGCGATATTTGTAGTTTCCAAGGCATGTCATAAATATTTTTGGTCCCAAGGAGATTTTTCTGACAAATGTGTCAGGTCCTAGGGATGCTCCCTTGGCCCAATAAGCATTTAATGGCCCTACAATATAAATACGCACAGAATAATACAAAGTGGGTTCCTGGGCTATAATCTGGCCTACATCAGCATGTGTCAGAACCTAGGGATTCTCCGCTGGCCCAATCAGCTTTTTAATGGGCCTCCAAGAAGAACTTGCCCATAACAGAACACAATGGTTTAGATGACATGCTCGATATGTTATGCGGTTCAAAGATATTTTCAAAAATAGACCTGAAGAGGAGATACCACCAAATTCGTAGTCGTGAATGAGATGAATGGAAGACGGCATTCAAGACGAAGGCTGGAATATATGAATGGTTGGTCATGCCGTTCGGCTTATCCAATGCGCCGAGTACTTTCATGAGAATGATGAACCAGATTCTTCAACCGTTCATAGGCAGATTTGTTGTTGTTTATTTTGATGATATTCTTATTTATAGTAGAGCCAAGGACGACCACATACATTTGCGGCATGTCATACAAGCTCTGCATGAAAATATATTATATATCAATATGAAGAAGTCTTCCTTCATGACTGCAAGTATTGTTTTCCTCTGTTATGTCATTACTGCAGATGGCATTATGGTGGATGAAGAGAAGGTCAAAGCCATCAGGGATTGGGCTATTCCCAAGAACATACACGAGGTACGTAGTTTTCATGGCTTAGCATCCTTCTACAGAAGATTTATTAGGAACTTTAGTTCCATCCTAGCACCTATCACTGATTGCATGAAACAAGGGAAATTTAACTGGACGGAAGAAGCAGAAAAGAGTTTTGAGGACATCAAAAAGAAGCTCTGTTGTGTCCCCATTCTAGCACTACCAGACTTTGAGAAATTATTACAAGTTGATTGTGATGCGTCCATTGTGGGAGAGCCTGCAATGAGGGCAATGCAAGACAAGGCTTCCATCTTCAAGATGACTTTCTGTTTCGAGGTGATCAGCTATGCATACCGCGCGCATCCTTGACGGAGAAGTAAATGCAAGAGCTCCACTCTGGAGGCCTTGGAGGCCATTTTGGCGGGGACAAGACTCTTCACTTACTTCAAGAGCGATTATATTGGCCACGAGCAAAAAGAGATGTTGCAAACTTTGTGCAACGTTGTTAAATTTGTCAACTCAACAAGGGTAAATCACAAAACACAGGACTATACACTCCACTACCAATTCACGAACACCCATGGACGAATATGTCGATGGACTTACAATGAACACAAAGAGGCGCAGATTCTGTTTTTGTGGTGGTTGATCGGTTTTTAAAAATGGCTCATTTCATTTCTTACAAGAAAACCAATGATGCCGTTCAAGTAGCAAATTTGTTCTTCAAGGAAATATTTAATCTACACGGAGTGCCAGAAACAATTATTTCAGATCGTGATTGAAAGTTCCTGTCTCACTTTTGGCTCACACTGTGGCGCAGGTTTAAACTTTAGCTCCACCTGTCATCCTCAAACAGATGGCCAAACTGAAGTGGTGAATAGAACTTTGGGCAATTTAATTATTTGCCTATCCGGAGACAAGCCAAAGCAATGGGATTTAGTCTTATCCCAGGCCGAATTTGCATATAACTCAATGGTAAATTGATCTACCCAACAATCACCATTTTCCATTGTGTATCTTTACCCACCGAAGGTTCCCCTTGATTTACTACAACTGCCAAGACAAGCAGGAAGGAGCCTTGCTGCTGGTAACATGGCAGAGCATGTCAAGACCGTCCATGAAAAGGTACAACAAGCTCTTACAGGGAGTAATAGAAACTACAAACATGCAGCAGACAAGACGCGGCACAAAAAGATTTTCGAGGTCGGTGACTTGGTTTTGGTAGATTTACGAAAATAACGATTCCCTGCGGGAACATATAACAAATTAAAACCCAAGAAGTATGGACATTGCAAGGTTGTGAAGGTGGTGGAGCTTCTTGACACTATGGCCATTTCTTTTGAGTACTTCCCAGAAACTGAACACCACTCGATGGCGAGTTCTTTTGAAGAAGGGGTGCCTGATGTAAGTGACAAGGCCCACTTATGGGGCCCAATTAGAGCTTACTGGGCCACGAGGGAATCTCGAGGAGCTGTCACTGTCTGCAGAAGATCACCTAGAGACCCACAAGAGTGTGTGTCAGATTCTACAGTTCGCAAAATCTCCACAGTGTCTCTTGTCAGGCATAGAAGCATCTTTTTGTTGTGTCAGGCCCATCCCATGACACAACCGTGGTGTAATAGTTATAGTTTCAAGACTTTGAGTTGTCTAATTAAGGGGTCATATCACTTGGACGACCCTTTACATTGTGAAGCCTATATAAGGCCCCCCATTGTAACACTTGAGGTCACAATTTGAAATTATTCCTTATTGAGAGCCCTGCTATCTCCTGTTTTGAGAGTGCTCCTCTGCTTGTGGATTCAAGTACAACCCCTTGTGGATTCAAGGGTTGAAGAGGTTAGTTCTTTGGACTCAGAACCTAATCCTTCTTAAAGATCAATGTTTGACGATTCAAGCCCCTATTCTTCATTGTTCCTGCCCTAAGGCTGCGTCAAGTGGTATCAGAGCAAGAACAACGTTCCAGCATTCAACATTTTAGAGATGTCAAGAGGTAAGGGTCTTCAAATTAATGATGTTGTTTCTCCTGAGGTATGTTCTGTTTCAAGAGAAGAACTTTTTTGATTTGAAGGAGCTGTTTCAAGATCAGATGGAAACGATGCATAATACATTGAAAGAAATATTGTCATGGATTTTTGCCTTAGAATAAACCCCAGGAAGTAGAAATACAAATGTATTCGAACAATACATATTCAGATTAATTTAGAGTTGTATTTAGAAAGTGATGAAATTTCAAACTTTTGAATATCTATCAAACTTACTATTTCAAGGATTATTATGATGTTTTTGTACGTTGTTCTCATCTGTATATGAGATTATAATTGAGTTCTAATGTTAAATAATCAGAGAATTACTTTTTTATACTTCTTTATTTTTCTGAGTTTTTATTTCCAAGAGAAATGAGTGGATATTCGAAAAAAAATGTATTCTCTGGTTATTTATTAAATTTGTCTGTTAGGAAGAAAAATATAAATTTCTAATCAAACAAGACATATCTTGATTAATTTCGAAATTTATTTTGAAAGTTATGAAATTTCTAATTATTTAATATCTATTGTTTCAGTCACTTTTAAGTTATAACTGAAGAACTTATTATTAAAAGGATGAGTATGATTTTTTTTAAAAGAATAAAGCTTTTGTACATTGTTCTCATCTATATTTATGATTATAATTTAGTTTTAATGAGAAATAAGAAGAAAATTAATTTTTATACACTTGTTTATTTTTCTATGTCTTAACTTTCAAAAGAAATGAGTGTATATTCGAAATAACAATGCATTCTCTTGTTATTTATTAAACTTGACTGTTAAAAAATCAACTAATTTCATTTCTAATCTAACACAACATATTGTTATTAATTTGGAGATTTATTTTGAAATCTATGAAATTTCTAGTTATTTAATATCTATCATTTCAATCAATTTTAAGTTCTTATCCTAATACTTACTATTTTACGAATGATTATGCATATTTTTAAAGAAAACATTTTTTGTAGATTTTTCTCATCTATCTTTGAGATTATAATAATAAATAATAATAAAATTACTTTTAGTCTTAGATAATGATAAAATTACGTTTAAGAATGATTATACATTCTTATAAAGAACACATTTTTGTATATTGTGCTTATCTATATTTGAGAATATAATTGGGTTTTAATGTTAAATAATAACAAAATTACCATTAATATACTCATTTATTTTTCGAAGTTTTAATTTCCAAAAGAAATGAGTGTATATTCGAAATAAAAATGTATTCTCTTGGTATTTATTAAATTTTACTATTTAAAACAAGATTATTTCATTTCTAATCTAATAAAACATATCTTGATATATTTAAAGATTTACTTTAAAATATGTCAAATTTCTAATTATTTAATATCTTTCATTTCATAAATTTTCAGTTATAACCCTAAAACTTACTATTTTAAGAATGATTATGCATTCTTATAAAGAACACATTTTTTGTACATTGTTCTCATCTATATATGCGATTATCTAAGAGAAATGAGTGTACATTCGAAATAAAAATGCATTCTCTTGTTATTTATTAATTTGACTGTTTAAAAAAAGATTATTTAATTTCTAATTTAATAATACATATTTAGATTAATTTAGACTTGTATTTAAAAAGTTATGAAATTTGTAACTTGTGAATATCTATCAATTGATTGAATTTTAAGTTATAAACCTAAAACTTACTATTTTAAGAATGATTATACATTGTTATACAGCACACATTTTTTTATATTGTGCTCATCTATATTTGAGATTATGATTAGGTTTTAATGTTAAATAATGACAAAATAACTTTTCATATACTCATTTATTTTTCTAGGTTTTAATTTCCAAAAGAAATGAGTGTAAATTCGAAATAAAAATGTATTCTCTTATTATTTATTAAATTTTACTATTTAAAGGAAGATTATTTAATTTCTAATCTAACAAAACATATCTTGATTAATTTAAAAATTTCGTTTAAAATATGTAAAATTTCTAATTATTTAATATTTGTCATTTCATTCAATTTTAAGTTATAACCCTTGAACAGCGACCGAGCTACAATCGAGCTGCGACGCGATTGAGCCACGATCGCGTTCCAGCCGTTCGATCGTGATCCCTTGATCGCCTTCGATCCACCGCCCGGTGAAGCGTCCACCGTCCGATGGCGATCACCGCAGCAAATGAGTTCACATGTCGCACAGTCCCCTTAGATCCCATGTCCCGCCGAAGGTCCACGATTAAATCCCATGCGTTCGATCTTCAACTGGCGCCTCTTGATGCTTCCATGCGTCCATCTGATGACGCCACATGGTGAAAGGTGAGACATTGATCTTTTCACTTATGTGCATTCTAAACGCATGTGTTGTGATTGGCGATCGCGTGGACTCTGTGTCCACTGCATCAACGCATTTAAGGCAATGTCTGTGGATCCGACGTCCGTTGTGATTCCACGTGACCTGCATAAGGTAAGATATGTGTGGGAAATTAGTCCCTCACGGAAGAAATGGCAGAAACTGGCAAGCTTAAATATTTGGGCGGTTTAACGCAAGTGTGTTACCGCCCTAATCATCTTACTAGGGCTCACAAATTCGTGGGCCCTCCAAATGTCGACCCCCTTGCCACGTGGCGCCCCACACGGGCGTCCGCGTGAACCCGCGTGGGCACGCGTGGCCTCCTGCCATGTCTTCGCGCCCTGTGCGCCAATGCGCCTCGCGTGGGCCACCCGCGGTGATGTAAC